>ML783678.1:45204-77077 GCA_009831015.1 Picea engelmannii
GGACGAAAGAAAGGAGAATCTAGAATCAAAAAATAAAGATAACAAGTCAGAAGATAAGGAAGAACTTTTACGATTACGACGACATAATCAAGATTTATTAACTCAGGTTAAAAATCTCAAGCACGATAAGAAGTCTTTACAAGGAGAGCTATATCGCAAAACATCATTAATCGACAAGGAAACAATGAATGATCCAATAGAGAATTTATCCGACATTCAAATCTCGACAGTAGAAAAAGGAACCGATACAAAGTCAAATAATGGTCATATTCAAAAGAATGCTTACGTGGACAGATCACTACAAACATCAACCGAATATGATTCCAAGGAAAGATCACAAGAGATTAGGATACCTTATCATCATCCAAATCACAAGAGTCCTTCTGATCAAACTAGGAAAAGAGGAAAATAAACAATGTTCTTCTTACCAACAAATAAAATACCACACTGACAAAGAACGAAGACAAAATCAACAACTTGGAACAATCAATCATCAAACATTTCCAATGAAATTAGATTTGGGATGGATCACTCCCCAAAAGATGCAACACATTAGTTTGGGAATTCAAAGGTTATATCATCATGTTTCGTCGAGAGTCGCAACTACAAGCACAAGAAGATTTGAGAAGACATCGTGTGCCAGAACAAAAGTTCAAAGGGAAGCCTTCTGGTGATTATGCTTTGAGGACAAAGCATTTTTAAGGGGAAGGCAATGTTATGAACATAAAATATACATAAATAAGATATTCATAACATAATAATAGTTAATAAATAATTATTAATAATGAAAGGTCATGTCTCAAAGGACATGACTATTGGTAAAGGGCACCCCTGCGTGGGTATATAAGTAGGCCCTCATTCTCAATTGTAATCTCATTATATATCTTATCTTATCTATTCATATATTTTATACATTTTCCTACATGGATTATTTTGTTATATTCCAAGTATTTTGGACAATTCTTGTGTGAGCGAACTTTGTTCGTCTCAACATCAAACATATGCATCAAGCATCATGAAGCAAAATATATATCATCAAGCATATGTCATCTATGAGTGTACCAAACATGTACATTACCATGCACCAATACCACAAAATGATGAATCCCATATATGTATGCCAAATCCTCCATAAAACATGTGCCAATCAAACTGCTAGTAGGTGCCTCTACCAATGTACTAGAAAAGTACCGATCATGCATCAACTATAGATCAACAATGATGTACAACATGATCACCTCATCAATTCACCAACCACATGTCCCAATGTGTAGCCCATCCATATGCTAAATGCATGCATCAAGCTTTCCAACAAGTAAGCTTCCAATACATCATCAAGATATATCACATAACCAAGGTGTCATAACTTCACTATCATAACCAGCATTGTTCTTCAACAGAAAATGCATCAATCCATGTTCATGGGTTAGTGCCATGCACCCAAGATTTTATTTTACATCATCACCTTACATAATCCAATATAGAATCATGAAAACCTACAACAAACAGTGTCAGAACCTGCAACAAACAATGTCAGGCCCTGCATCACAGAGTTATACCATCACATCAAACTCCAATCCCTGTGCATAGCCCTTTTCCTTAGGCTTCACCACATATACGCGACATGTTTCACAGACATCTTGTGTATGTACGTGACCTATACAAGGTCAGCCTACGTATGTACATGATTGATACCACTATCACCCGTGTATGCCTCAGTAGATGGCACTTTTGAACTTCCCTTCAGTCTTTCATTCTGTTATGGCTGCTCTGTCTTCTTCACCCACTTCTGTAGATGTTCCTGCTCCTCAGGACTTGAGCTCTAAGCATCCATCTTATCAAAGATGTCTCCCTTCCTTACTTCATTCCTTCTTCTAGCCATGCTATGTGAAGTCCTCATCATGGAATTTCTTCTTGTGTTCCATCACTCCTGGGATTTGTGGCCAAATCCACTACAGCTGTAGCATCTCATGGTGTTACAGTGAATAGAAATATGTCCTACTTGATCACATCTCCAACACCTTATGGTGTTATAGAATCTTCCATTATATCTCCTTTCATAATATCTACATTCAAAATCTTTGTGACCATATTCATTACATGAATAACAATGCCATGAAAAATACTTTCATACCTTTGCTTTGGTGTCCCAAAGATAGCTTCTTGATGTCTTCCTTGCTTTGTTCTTTTGAAATTTTATTTTCCTTGTGTAGATGGTTTGTTTGCAACATTGTCTTCCTTCTTTGATGGACTTACCTCATGCTTCTTTGAGGTGCTTTCTTCAGCATGTGTATCTTCTCCTTTGTATCCAAGACCTGATTTATCACATGGTGATCTTTGACTTTCCAAGATTTCATCCAAGATTCTTGAGATATTCAAGAATTTGTTTGACTTCTCTACCTTCTTTCTAAGGTCAACAACTTCAGCTTCTAACTTATGACATGACTCTTCCTTTTCATTTATTTGATCCTTCAATAGTTCCTCTACCCTTTTGGATTCTTCAATTTGGGTCTTGAGATGAATAATAGTTTCAAAACTTTTGCTAATCTCATCATCTACCTTCATATCTTCTTTTTCATTCTTTAGCCTTGTGATCTTTTTTTCCTTTTCTTCTAATTTGGTCTTATTTCTCTCTTCTTGTTCTTTGAGCATTCCCTTTAACCTCAATATGTGCCTTTGACGCCTCCTAACAAACTTCTTAGTGGTATCTGAAAGATAGTTATAGTGTGTATAATAATGATCACTGCTATATCTATATAAACCCTCTTCAACTTCTTTTTGAAGTTCTAATAGATCTTCTTCTATTATTTTCAAGGGATAACTACCATCAAACTTCACACAAATTGTTTCTAGATCTTCTTCTTCACTTGAGTAGAAACATTCAACATCATCACATTTTGAATCATTGCAATCAAGAGTCTTTGCAAATTTTTTACCTTCATTTGAATTACTTTCAAGATCTTCTTTTTTGCTAACATCATCACATGATTCTTTGCTTTCCTTTGTGCTACCATTATCACTTGATTATTTGTCTTCATTTGAAATGTTTTTAAGATCACATTTAGAAATAATGCATTCAAGAGTCTTTAGATATTCTTTACCTTTAATGATCTTGATGGAGTGGTCTTCATCATCTTCTTCCTTGTTTTGATATGTCTCCTCTAGATTTAGCCATAGATCCTAGGCGGAAGTGCATTGTCCCATGCTCTCTTTTATAGGGTTTGAGAGTCCACTAAGAATGGTCTTGAGAACCAATGCATCATTCTTCTTTCCTTCCCTTTGAGCTGCAAACTTTGACTTGTTCTTCAACGGAACTGATCCACCAATGGTTGTCTTCCAAATAGATTATCCCATTGTCTTCAAATACACTCTCATCTCTATTCTCCAAGTAGAATAGTTTTCCTCATCAAGGATTGCTATTTCATCATCCATTTGTGTGTCTATGGATCTCCTTAAAGCTTGTTAAGGATTGTAGTGAAGGACCGCTCTGAAACCAATTTATCATTCTCTTATGTCTCTCACTGTCCAAACTGACCACCAGCCAGTCACAACACATCCAAGATCTCCAATAGTCTACTCATGCTCCACAACCAATCAATATGAATGCTATCCCAATCATGTATAAACAACTAGTATACCATAGCAATCATGTCACCACTGAATCACAAGAGTATTACTCATTCCATCAACCAACATAGACCACATCACAGCAGCCATACCAAGAATTCCCTAAGAATTCACAACACAACAAGCTATACTATCCATCAAGACAATAATGTAATCATACCAGTGTCTCAGTGACAGATCTGAGCCCATAGAATGCAGATCTAGAACCTGCTTCAGTCTTCAATAACTTGTCATCAGCTTAACCACAAATCTCCATGATTTTATCCACTATATGATCCATGTACACAGACATCCCGCGTACTGTACACACCTTGTACACAAACAGCTCACGTATACGCACCCTATACACAGACAACCTGCGTACGCACCAGAAAATAGGGTTTTTCTATAATTCCGAGAATTTCACCGTCATGATCTCAGACTTGCCAAAACTTCAATGCGTCCATGAGATCATCCCGATCTCCTCTCTCTTAGAATATATCTTCAATCATGCTCAAGAGATCCACACCAAAAATGCTCTCACAAGAAGCTCTCCATCAATACTCCAAAAGATATTCTCACAAGAAGCTCTCCATTGATCCACAAAAAGGATGATTTGCAAGAGTCCATAGCTATATTATTTATACTTTCATCCTCTAGGTCACTTAACCCATTTTCCTTATTTTAGGGTTAACCACTTTCCATAAATAGAAAGTTCTCCATTACTTTTTCATTTAAATATTCCTTCTTGATTTTGTCATCTCACTTTATCATTTAAATAATCTTTCTCGATTGTCACTTCTCTTTATTATTTAAATAATCCACCTTGACTTTGTCACTTTACTTTATCATTTAAATAATGATTTCTTCTTTTCAAGCACTTAGACTTCTTTGACCTTGTGGGCTTCAAGCCAACATGTGAGGGTCCTCCAACTTCGTAAGGCCATAACTCTCAAACCGTGAGGAGTTATGTGACGTTCCACATACCACCGGAAATGGTATGAAAAGAACTATCCATATAGGATAGTTTCACCAACAACTTCATTGATCTTCATCTCATTATTCCACATACAAGCATGGGTCCTCCAACCATTCTTCTAGGATAACTCAATCCGCAAAGCGTCTTCCCGTGAGGGCTTTCACCATAAGGGGACCACTTTGGAGTTCATCCATTTGTGCACCTTATCAACCATGATAAGACTATAATGATTCATCTTTGCATCAATCCACCACTGCATCATTCTACCAGAAGAAAATTCATTATTTGGACCATATCATTTTAGAGGAAGGGATAGAAGTAGATCCAAAAAAGATAAGGGCCATTGAAGGATGGCCAACACCAAGGAATGTCTCAGAGGTGAGATCATTCATGGGCCTTCTAGTTTACTATAGGAGATTCATTGAATGATTCTCAAATATTGCACACCCAATAACTTCCTTGTAGAACAAGGGTGTGAAGTTTCAGTGGACATCCGATTGTGAGAGAAGCTTCCAACACTTGAAGTATTTATTCACAAATGCTCCAATATTAAGAACTGATGATCCAAATGAAGACTTCATTGTATGCATTGATGCATTTAAAGGGGGACATGGGGGATTTCTTAGTCTTAATGGGTATGCGGTATGTTATGAATCAGGGAAATTCAAGGAGCATGAAAAACACTATGCTACTTATGATTTTGAATCGGTAGCCATAGTGCATGCCTTGAAGATGTGGAAGCACTACCTCATGGTAAAAATATTTGAGTTGAGGACAGATCATAGTGTTCTGAAATATTTATGTGTACAACCAACTCTAATTGCCAGGAAAAGTAGGTGGTTGGAATTCCTCAGGGAGTATGACTTTGATATAAATCATATAAAGGGTGAAGAGAAAAAAGTAGTGGATCCACTCAGCAGAAGAGTGCATGAGATGCATGCTACAACCATTAGCATGTATAGATCAGATTTGAAAGATAGAATTTCAGAGGCTGCAAAATCATACCTACGGTATATGGAAATAAAGACAAAATTACAACAAGATAATTTACAGTAGAAAATTGAAGTGTGCACATTTTATAATGTATCACACACATGTGTAAGTGTGTGAGGATTGCTCACTAAAGGGAGGGTGCACACCATCCTGAGTTTGTGTACAATGGAGTAAGTGTGTGGTTTTGAGGCCAAAATGCCTTTGTGTATATGCATTTTGAGGCCATAGTGTTTGTGCGGTTATTAGGATGGAGAGCCAAATGTTAAATGTCTAGTGAGCCATCATTGTAATATGTAATCACATGCAAATATTAATGAAAACACATCATTGTTGCAGAACAACCATGTAAAAGAGTATGGGGGGCTAAACTCCACTAAATAGGTAAAGGGGGCTAATATTTAAGGATAATGGGCTAAGCTATAGGGGCTTAAGCCCAAAGGAATATTATATTAATAATTCCTTAAAGTATAAAGTATGGATAATAATTTTATCCTAAGCTCTAAAGATGGGGAAAAGTGGGCCCAAGGTAGTTCTCAACATAACAAGTCTCAAGTTGGGAACATGCATACATATAGTTTGGACTTAGTTCATTTTCCTTTCATGTTATCATCATTCATTCACTCACTCAGTTGTTATTGGTACCCTGTTGTTACTATACCCATACATGTACATGTACCTTGGTTAGCTTTGGAGTTGGACTAAAGAAGCAGGTTGTCATGCCCGTAGGAGATTGAAGAGGCGGGTTGTTAGGCCCATGAGAAAATCTCTCCAAGTGAGAGAATTATTGGGAATTGATTCCCTAGGTGCCAAACTACAGCTACAAGGATCTGAGACTTCCTCTCCATCCTATTGTTGAAACCCCGGAAAGGAAGTGTTGTATCCAAGGGACTGTTGAGCAGAGAAGGGGCACACTTCCTGGGGTGGGACAGGCATGTGGGGAATGTGGGACTATATGTTGTTAGTTTTTGTTGGCACATGTGACTGACTTTTCCTACTGTCTGAGATTCCTTAGTCTAGTTAGGAATCATTTACCCAGGTGGATTTTAGTCCCAGCTCGGGGGTGACCCACTGTTGAGAGTTATGAGCAGTTTGGTCTAAGGCTGGGAGGAACGTGGAAGGTCTGCACACAGTTGGTGTTCTTTTAAATCAAAGATAAGTGTCAATTGTGTGTTAATTCATACGTTGTGTTAATATTTATGCATTTGTTTTCATGGGTTTTTCCCGTGTATGTTGCATGCATATTTATGTTATTATTTTGCATAAATATGTGCATTTGTGGAATGTTTTTATGATTTAAATTAGTACCAGAGTTTGAAATTTTAAGTGGCATAGCCCAATAGGTGGTTGGGAATGTTATAGTTGCACCCATGAGTTGAACGTAGTGTCTAACTTATGAGTCTTTTATCACCTCGATTTGATATGAGATTAGTTAGACCTTTACCTAAGTCTCTCAAACAAAAAGACCCAATAAATTTATTTATTATTTTTCAATAGTAGTTTTAACTGCTAACTATATCATAAACTCTTTAGAGAATAAATAGAAAAGAAAAGGCATCAGAGCATATGTATACCAAAACTTCACCAAACATATGTATAATTTTTATTTAATTTCCTCTGAGTTAAAGTCTTCAAGGGCTTCACAAAGCTTGTGACAGTAGGAATACTCTCCATGAAGTCCTTCTGTGATCTAAAAATGAAGAAGACTTGAAAAACTTGAAAACTTATTGCAAGTGAATGTTATGTGTTTAAAGCAAAAGGATCAGTTTGCAACACATAAATTAAAGGATTACTTATGCAAATTATACATGGACAGTAGCATAATCAATGAACATAAACACATATGCACAGCAATTGATAAAGGAGTTCACCCGTCTTATGGGCTACATCTCCTGGTCCAACTCCCAATGGATCATTATTATTAATTGCTCAAAAAGTGCTCAAAAACATGTCTTACAATGCTCAAACTGACAAACCGACTGCTCCAATGGCTTCCCAGCATCCCAAAACCCCTGTCTGGGCTCTTTCGGCACCTCAATCGGTCGAAAAACGAAGAAGTTAGGCCTCCTGGAAGTCTCCTTCTTCAAGCTTGTTGTCTCTGGTTCTACAATTCGCACCCTCTTTCAATGAACCTGGCTCACACGCTCATTTAAGCGCAAAAACCCAGCACCGGGCGCAACCGCGCCAATGGTGCAAACCGTAGGACGGTTAAGGGCGCGCCAGCTCCTAATCGCCTCGGCACCTGGGCGTATGGCCATGTGACCTCGCGCGTTGATTAAAAGGTGGTTAACCGGTTACACAACCGTATAACTAACCTCCCACGCACATTATACACCAGTCATATGGTTGTTAAACAAAACCACGGGCTATATGTTTAAACCCGCGCATATACAATGGAGTGGCTATGGTTCAAACCCCCGCGCCATTCATTATAACCGCGTGCCATATAATATACGGTGGTCACATGAAAGTTCAAACAACCATGGGTCGGGGCTTAGCCCCGGCCCGACCCCCCGCCCAATATACAAAAGTTTAAACATAAATACATTTAAACCCACATTCATAACAAGCAATAATCGGTGACCTATTGGCCGGGCGGTCGTGCGAAGGCGCTAGCTGTGTGGGGAGGTCTGGGGGTCGAACCCCGTGGCCTCCAATATATATTTTATATAAAACCAACTAGCCAATAAATGAGTGACACGTGGCGCCCATGGATTGGGCCACGTGTCCTCACACTATTCGCCAGCTATAGGACACGTGTCACTCCTGGATTCGTCAATAGTCAACCCATCAACAACTGCCACGTCATCATCGTACGGTCTATACGGCCCTGCCACGTCAGACCGTACAGACTGTACGGACAGGTACAGTCAGCATCAAACTTTTTGCCTATTTGGCTTGGCGAACAGATCGCGATATATTCTCCATACGGCGTCCATTTGACAAAGTAAATATACCGCCGGAATCAGGAAGACGAGACGGACGCAATGGCACTGTTTTCCTCGCATTCCGAGCACTTTGAATTTTGAGCAAAATTTGATCCCCTGATCATTCTGTAAGTGAAATTCTAACTATCCTATCACTAAGGTATACAAATTTCAACAATTATTGTTTGATGTAATTTTGTGGTGTTGATCAATTAATATGTGTAGACTCTTTATTCCATTGAATGGTAATGACGCATATCTCTTCTAAAATATGATTCTACTTTCTCAAGATTTCATTTGTCTCTCTCAAAATTCAAATTATTTTCTTTTTGTATGGTTCCATAACATTAATAACATTAAGATAGATCTAAGTAGATGCACCAATATCTTTAAATTTTGAATATTGTTTGAGAAAAATTGTTGATCTGAATTGACTATAATTTTGATGAAAATCTAATTGATTTTGAGTAGAAATAAAAGAAAATTTGATCCATATCTCCATTGTTTATCTTAATTCACTTAGATCTTATTTCTTTCATACATCTTTTCAGTTTCATTTTGTATACAAAATAAAAATCAAATTAATCAAGCATTGAAACAAAAAAATTCTATTAAGTTCATTTGATCATTTTTCTTTTTAAATTATAAAGTAATAAAAAAACAAAAAAAATAGTTTATACACATATTAAAAATAAAATTAATTTAAGTGACCTTTCATTTTAATTGTTTACTTTCCTCCTCTTTATTTGTTTTACATAAAAATAAGCATAAATATAAAATTTTAAAAATGGTTGAAATAATAATAAGCCAGGAGGATTCCCTTAAAAGGGATACTCATTCAATATGAAGAATTGAGTTCTTAATCATGCTCTATTCTTCTCTCTTAGGAATCAATGTAAGTATTATTCATTAGGAAATTTTTAAATTCTAAGTTTTAGGGATTTATAAATAGTCGAGGGAGGTTTCCAATTCCACTTATCAAGTAGGGATTTATAAATAGCCGAGAGATGTTCCTAATTCCACTTAATATGTTCCCAATTCCACTTATTAAGTAGGAATCAAAGTAAATATTATTCATAAGGAAAAATTTGAATTCTAAATTCCAAGGATCTATAAATAGCCTGGGGATGTTTCCAATTCTTCCACTTATCAAGTCTCATAAGCACATTTGAGATGTTCACTACTTGAATTACTAATCTAAGCATCAATAAGTAGAATAGTGTATCCCTTTGGTTGTAGAGTTTCATTCTACTTAGATTATTGGTTGGGTTGAATTTCTTTGTTTTTTAATAAATGGAAGGTAATAAGGTGTTATCCAATAAAATAAATCCTAGTAGACTTTCTTGTAGTATGACAATGCACTTAATTTGTGCAACCCTACCCTTGTAGAGTAAATACAAGTGCAAAAGATCTAAAAAGAATGGCACATACAAGTGCAAAAGATCTAAAAAGAATGGCACATTTACCATAGATCATAGAGTTTTGGAGTATAAATCCCTTGAAACTTGAGCAAGCAAGGATCCACCACACCCAATCAACTCGCATAGCAGAGACAAGAAGTCGCATCACAAGGTGAGGTAGGAACATAGGCACCAATGGTCTCCTTCTCAAGCATATGACAACAAATTCCTAACTCAGGCGCTAGCCATTTTAGAGACTTAGAAGCCCCTCAATCGAGCAAATGATAATTGGGCACACCATGTGGTCGTTGTTGATCCTCTTATTAGTGTGTGGGGTCCAACCCAAATGAACATAATGAGCCCTTGTCGACTTCTAGCTTAGTTATTTAGTGTTTTTGTTTAGGGATCGAAACCTATGATTGTTGTTTCTTTTGGTTATGCATAATAATTGTTAAGATTTGAAATTTTATTTTCAATTTTTCTTAATAATTTATTTATCTTAAATTCTAGTTATTTCATGGAACTTCATAATATTTTAATATATAAATTTTAGATGCAAACGAGTAAAAACCAAATACTTTTAGTAATGAAAATAAACATGCCTAACCAAATTTAAAAATTAATAAATCATGCATCCTTTTCATAATATTTTAATATATTAAATTTTAGATGCAAACGAGTAAAAACCAAATAGTTTTAATAATGAAAATAAACATGCCTAACCAAATTTAAAAATTAATAAATCATGGCATCCTTTTATCGTATTTGTATAAGAATCATGTCAAAAATGAATTATGAAATATTTATGAACTTACAAAACTATCATGCCATAATAACATAATGGTCATGAACAAAAATTTATTAATGATCAAAATGTAAAATCCATTTATCCATGGATTTTGGCAATCACAAAATCCATTGATTTGAATAATAAAAAAAGTATTGATGATCAAGTTGCTTTCATCATGCAATTTTTTTTAAGATTTGTATTTACATATTTTAAACACATTTGATGTAGGGATTTACGAGGGTTATAATTTTTTATTCAATTATTTATTTGGGTTAAAATTTTATAGGGAGTTGTGTTTTGAAATCTCACTACTGTGTCGATCTGATCCTTTAGATTATACATCGTTTCGACACTTTTTCAGGGTCAAATTCCTTCATATAAGACCTCAAATTGGGGTTTTAGTGTTTTTACGAGAATTTTTAAATTAGTAATTATCAGTTATCTCTTAGTTTATGCACCTAATCAAAAAAGCAAGTTGACAAATAATGTCGTTCTAGTTAGCTTTTAGTTATTGGTCAGTTTTAGAGTCATGTGAGAATTTTCTAAAATTAGTTGTTTTTTCTAAAATTAGTTGTTTTTCTAAAATTAATTGTTTTAGAAAATCTCATATAGTTGTTATAAGGGGTTGAACTTCTATTATAATAGTTAGAATGGAAAATAAATAAAGAGAGTTATTTTTCATTCCCGTGTGTTTGCATAGCCTTTAGATCTTGTGAATGAATCAAAGTTTATTGGCTACATCAACATTACTTTTATGGATATCAAGGAAATCTCTAATTCATTGAATGATAACTTCACAACCCTATTAAAATGAATGATACAAGAAAACACAATTTTTATTATCTTTTTACCCTATTAAAATGAATTTATTGTGTATGAGATTCCTTTGTTTATGGAGTAAGGGACTCCCTCTACACAACAATTTGATCATTAAATTTACAGAAGTGTTTTTACATAAAATATAAAATATAACTTGACATACACATAATAAAAATAAAGAAGCAAGTGTTTAGAAAATACATGTGGATTGTAAGACATTGCAACACATTAAAAAGTACATGAACACATTAAGGAGAGACAACTATAAAATATCAAATTCAAGACATGAAGTGCCAAGTTTGATTTTGCATTCAATGATGTTAACTCATTTCCTGCTTATCATCAACTTATTCATTTCGGTTAGTTATGTTGATAAATTATAATATTCCTTTGTTGCTATGTATTTGAAAAGCATCAAGAAACATTGAATGAAAAATGTGTATATCTTGAAAAGCATCAAGAAACATTGAATGAAAAATGTGTATATCGCAATACATTTCTTCAATGGTTGATGATATTATAGGAAGGCTTATGAATGTATAATATAGCGAAACCTCGATTATCACAATCATTCATGATATATGTTGAACTATTCATGATTTTCCTAGATGTGGTCTTTGCTCGGGGAATCATTTTTTCTAATTTTATAATAAGCCAATTAAAACATATATTCGTAATAAAAAAAAATAACTAAATACTGAATCTATAATCTTAAGGGTTGGAATGTAACGTGGTCATCATAAACACATTTACGTAGATAAATTTAAATATCAGAAATATATTTGACGACCACATTTACATCAAAGTTGTAATATTTAGTCACGAATGACAACTTTAACTTGATAATTACGTCTAACGAATAGGCATTAATCTCAACAATCCCATTTAAATGTAAAACCTTGCCAATAAAGGACCTATTGGTTTATAGGTGTTGTGTATTTGGGTTCACAATCTATGTGTCTACATAAAGGTAAGATCAAAACAAGATATTGTATTTGGGTTCACAATCTGTGTCTACATAAAGGTAAGATCAATACAACATCTTCATAATGTGGAGTGCTTAAATTAGGAGAAAAATACTTTATTGAATTTATTGAACTGAAGTGGTTTGATGTAGAAAAAAGTTGAATGTTCCCCCTACTAAAAACTTGAATTTACAAACGTAAATTGAAGCACTTGTGCAGAGGATATTCCATCCATGGACATGGATCAATGTAGACTTCAAATTGGAGGAACTATATAAATAGTGTTGCACTATGAAGGGTGTAATTCTATTTGCTTCATAGCTAAAGTGTATGGGGAAAGGAGTTAAGGGAATCCTTCTTTGTAGAAAGATAGGATAAATGAGAATCGAGAATGTTTTTTAGTGCTTGGAAGCATAACTCCTTATTGAATTTGAACTCTCTAAAGCACCTAGTTTTGTCTTGGTAGGATGTTGCAAGTTGGAGATAGTAAGCACTAGAGAAGAACAAAGAGCATTGAATTAGGTCAAGTTACTTGATAGTTGTCCTTCTAGATGGCAATGAACTAGGGAAAGAAGATGTAAGTTTGTATACTTTACCATATTTTGCATTGGATAGGCCTTGTGGATGTCATAGTAAACTACCTTGTGATTGTATTGGTAAGAAGTGCCAATAAAGGCGTTGTAACTATTTTACCTTGAGATGTTCTAGGTTGTAATTGGAACTACGCCAAGGCACCTTGGAGCTAAAACTCGGATATGATTTTAAAGCTCTGGTGTGATGGAACCTCCCATAATAATGTTCTTTACTTTATCAAAACCATCACATTCACTCTAGACAGGATGATCAGAGGACTCTCAACCCAAGAGGCATTTTCCCATGTGTATCAAACCTTTGAAATTGAAAGGAGGTGGATGGATGAATTTCAAAAAGAAAACACATTTAACATACAAGGTATTTGTATGAACAAATCTTACAGTCTTAACAAGAAGAAAATGTGTTCAGCATTAAGAATTCGGCAGTTAAAACATATAGATCTGAAATCATGAAGGACGTACGCTTAGGACAACATCATTTGATACATTAAACAATCTCATAATATTTTTGCATTCATTCAATCACATCAAACATACATGGGACAAAAATTAGTTATTTACTAAAATCAATTCCAACCACATTAAAACACCATACATTTACAAGGGATATGATGTCAATTGTTTCTTGAGTATTTCATTAAAGATCAAAATGTATGAAGAATAAATGTGACTTTACATGAAGAATACAATGGATTACAATACAATGTTATAGATTGAGACAATCATGGTCAATGAATCTCTTCAGGTCCTCAACCATCTTCTCATAATGTGTCTTCTTTCCTATGAGCTATGTTGGTCTAGCAAACCCTAAGAATAAGTTACACTATGATCCCCAAAAAATGTTGACCCCTACCAAATATGCCTTGCTTCTCTTTTATAGCTACACTCTAGGCCAAAAACCACTTCTTGAAACTGCTTTCTATTTTCTTGATATTAAAACCACTTCTTGTTTCTTAAAGTGTTTTTACTTAGTAACAATTTTATTTACATAGTAAAATTATTCACTCATTTTACCCATGTTGGGTTGATCATGAGCTACTTGGTTGTCCTTGACTTGGAAAATGTATTTTGGTAAACTGACACATGTGCTTCCATTGTTTTCCCAATGGATACTTCTAATCCTTCAGAGTCCTCACTACCTCATATAAATTAGTATACCGCTCATTTGATGGTTGAGGTAAATTTATGAAGATCGTCTTAAGATTATCAAGCAATTCAAAATCCTCTGCCAACAAATCTGTTACATCTTGGCCCTTCAAAGTGACTTCCAGCATGTCAAACGTGTCATCATTGTTCCTCTTTGCATCCAGCATATTTTGATAATTATTCTCTATATACAAATCTCCATTTCCATCCCAAAAACCCGGTAGCCCATGCTTTATAAAATCATTAAAAATCTTCTTAAAAGAACCAATTTCCCCCACAAGTTGATGGGATTTATTTTCATCATTTTGCAATAGTATTTTCTTTGTGAGGACTCTTTTAGCATCTATGACAATGCTTGTCCTATCAGTGACATTCAAGTCTTTTAGCTCCTGCTGCATTCTATCATTCAATAAATTTATTATGTGATTTACCATCTCTAGCTTATTCTCTAATTGATTAGCTATTTTCTTAATATCTACTAAATTAGCAGTGACTAGCTCAAGTTCATCCTATACCAGAGAAAAATAAGACCAGTTCTTAAATATGTTAGTGGTTGTCTTATCCCAAACCATGTGTTTGGACCCTTTCATAGTTGATCTTCATGTCACCTGTATTTTCATTTGTTCTAATTCCTTTTCTACTTCCTCTTTGGTAGCATTTATTTGTGCCAAAACTACCTCCGTTTTCTTTACATGTTCTTCCAGCTCTATTATCTTAGCTTTCTTTTGTCTGAGATTATTGGTCAAAGTATCCAGTTCAATCCCTTTCACACTCAAATCGGCCATGACTTTAGACATAACTTCATCAGGATCTAGTGAAGTAACATGAACTATAATTGACTTGGATTCCTGCAATAATTGAGTCTCTTGAGATTTCAAGGCTTCATTCTCAGCTTGTAGGAATTATATAGTCTTATTACTTTCTACTAATGTTTATATGGCTACTATTTCTCTTCAAAGATTGCTTGCAGCTCTAGGGTCTGCACATATTGTATGTCTGGGACATTCAGTTTCTTCTTCAGTACCTTTATTTCATTGTCTTTTTTTTAATCAAATCCCCTACAACAGTGGGATTTTTAGGATATGCAATCAAAGAAACAATCCTCTTTTCCAATTCAATGACTTGAATTTGTTTGGATTTGGTAGCCAACTTCTCTTGCTTGAGTTGATTTTCGATTTTCACCACCATGTTTTCCATTTTATGTACATTCGTAGTATATTAAAGGACTCATGTGTAAAGCATATCATTGGTTTGCTTATGTAACTTAACCATGTCCACTTGGTGGACATCACCAAGCTTCACCTTCATTTGTGTAGCTTTGTAGTCAGCAAGGGATTAGTTGTAGGCCCTTTTGGCTCAAGTATGGCCAAGTTAAATGTCCCTTGTTGATAATCTACAGTATAAATTACTTTTCTCTGAACCATCTTTTCTCCCCATGCTTGGGGTTGTATCTCCTTCTTAATATCCTGATTTTCCCTCTTGGTATCCATATATTTAGAAAATAGGGAAGGTGACTTGTCAAGTGTCCCCGTAGTAGTGGATTTTTGTGATGATTTTGTTGATGTCAATGATGCAGAAGTAAGATATTCCATTGTAACAATAGGATCTCTTAATATTGAACCGGCTTCCCATATCACTTGACATACTATGTCCTTCATTAGTAATGGTTACTACAACCCCCTGTGTTTCTTGTTCATCACCAATTCTATCCCTCTTACTTAATTGTTCTCCCCATATATAATCCACCTCCATTTCAGATAATATCTCTGGAAAATATATTTTTGTTACTCATGATTCTTCCTCTGGGGGGTTAATATTGACTTTGCTAAGTCTTTATGTGGTGCAGGTGCTTGATCTTGGGCATTTTTTTCCAAGATTTTCTTAGTTTCCTCCCATGAATAAATATTAGAAATGGATTGGGTTGATTCTTGTAGTTAGGCCTTCTTGTTGAGATCACATTGAATAGGTCATATACCCATTTTCCCCCTTTCTTAAAGTGCAACTTTTGAAGCATATCTTTTGCAAATTCCAATGCAGTCTTGAATTTTTTCAAGAAGGGGCTAAACTCATGAGGCAGTGTTGACATGGGAGAAATTCCCTTTAATAGATAGGGGTACTCCTCAATACGTTGTCCCAATTAGACTACACACCATTTGGATTACGAGACCCATCTAGATTCTAGCCCGCCTACCATTATTGGGTTGGGGGGATGAATGAATGGTTATGAATGCAAGGGGAAATGTGGATGCAAACCAACTATTTACAGAAATAAAATATAATCTACCCTATCTTAGCTAGGAGAAACTAAAGTAAATAATAATAAGTTGGAAATGTTAGTAATCCCTACGATAACTCCTTCCAATTAGTTATTATATAGAAACATGGTTAAATACCACATGCATAGAAAAGCACATCCAGATTAGTCTAAGCTACAAAATCACATACATAAACTGCTCATCATCTTGGGATAATTAATAAGAGAGAAAATATAACACTATAGAAAATTTGTGTTCACATAAGAGAAGTCTATAGAAAAACAACATTCTTACATCATTCATAGATGGATTAATAGATTACTTGAAGTAGTTCAAAGCAAACTCACTATCGGAAAACAACATTTCTCTCCAACAAAATTGGCCCTAAGGGTTTCTCAATATCATTTCAGAAAATATTTCTTACAATTGTTGAAGAGCCCCTACAAAATGGTTCTATTCCTTTACTTAAAGTGTCTTGAGTAACTGCCTATACAAGTTTATTGAATTCTACAATAAGTAGTTACATGTGTTTTCATCTTCCCCTTTCAACTATTTTGACATGTGTTCTAATAAGTACAAAATTTAGTATAGGTGATAAAAAGAAAAAATAGAAGGTGGTTTTGATTAAATTTGAATTGGTTTTTATGGCCCCTTCATTTGTATTTTTCCTTCAGGCAGAATTCCCAGACTTCATGTTGTCCTGAAATGGAGATAACTATGTGGAATAGTAGCGACTCCAAGGAAACCTCCTGAGCAATTGAATTATGTGAGAGGGTCTTCGGGTCTCTTTTCAAGTTGACCATGAAGGCTTGGATCATGTTTTGTGTCTTGATTGGCTTCACAAGATGATCATACACTAGGTCTATTGTCATCCTAGTCACATCCCTGGCATCCATTTGCCTCTGCTTCATGTTCAGCTTGACCTCTTCAAAACTCTACTCATCAGTCTTCATCTTCCTGAGTTCTTCAATATGGGGAAGTTTTCCTTTGTGTGATAAGATGTGCATTGCCTTGTGAAGTTACTGCAGATCAGCAATGAATCCTTTATTTCCTTTTCCACCTTCTCACCAACTTGTTGGAAATTATCGAGAGAAGCATAATCAACCTTTCACTCCCATTTTGATATGAGGGGCAGCTATGATGGGGCATCTGGGTTTTCCGCAAGCCACCACTTCACATCATTGAGACCTTCTTTGATGGTGGTGAACTCCATGTTCTTGGCTTGTGCTCTGCTATGATGAGCCATATTTTTTGCTACTAACTATTGGAAAACTTGTAGATTCACATACATATCCTTTTCTATGTCGTGAAGCTCTATTATAACTTTCTTCTACAATAGTAGTCTTTTGCTGAGAGGTGGTGGGTTTGAATGTATCGGGAATAAGGTCTCTCTACTAAGCAAGTGCACAAATGTCATACAGAGAAATTTTTTCTTTGGTTTTCTTCAAATCATCAATGATGTTGTATTCTAAAGAACGATTTTTAGATATGTTCGGGGTTTTGTTTGATTGTGAAGTACTAGGGTTACTACTGACCTATGCAGGATTACTTGGATTCTATGTAGTTGTGGGAGGACTTATCTTTCTAGGTGTAGGGGAAATTTTAGAAGGTAGATGGGTGTTGGATACTTCCCCTTTATTGTGAAAGTTATATTCCTTGGGAGCATCTTTCAGGAATTGGGTGTCTCCTACAAAAATTTCTTCAACATGTTCATCGTCAGAGTCTAAACACCAGTCCCATAAAAACATGGCAGATTCTTCAGTTGTTTTCTTTTCCTCGATGGATTCTTCATTTTGTTTTCATGGGTTTTGTCATTGGCATCTACCTATTGATATAACAATTGATTGATGATCAGGGTCATGGATTTAATACATTGATTATAGGTATTTTTGGAATGGTTCATTTGGTGATAAGAACATAAATTATCCATGCCAAAGTCATCGATGTTTAACACAAGACCAGGGGTCTCTGGTGGCTAAGGTGGGTTATCAATTTTTTTAACGAATGGTCGGAAAGGTTTCTTTTTGGAGGATCCTTCACCAGCACTCTTCTTGAGATCTACCACTTAATTGGACAACTTCTTCACCAACTTGACTATGTTATCTAGGTCCTTGGGTTCCTTTTCAGGAGGCTTAGTCAAGAGTAAATATTTCTTTCCAGTTGACTCAGTTTCCTCGGCTATAGGATGGTTTCTCAAAGAGGGAAATTATTTCTCCACCCCCTTGGATTATTCAAAGTTCATGGATAAAGTATCTTTGCGATCTTATTTGGCAAATATGCCTATGGAGGGGTGTAATTTCAAAGTGTAATATTTTATCATTAAGGATTCAACAAGGGAAAAATCAACCGAGAACTTATTCAGTATGGTAGTAAAACGTTGATTGAAATCATTATCTTCTCCTTCTTCTCCATATTTAGAGATACTATTTCTTTGAAAAGGGTCACAAGGGTTTTCTCATCCCCGAACTTACTGAGGAAGGATTTATTCAAATTACCCCAATTGGTTATGGATCCAGTCAGAAGATTATATTACCACATAGAATCATTATTCTTGAAAGTATCGGGGAAAAGCCTACAAACCACATCTTCATGGATGACATCAAGGAGTTCGAGACAGGTGGATATCGGTGGCCACCCACCTTTTCCAACTGGCTCAAAACAGTTTTCTGGCAATTTTGGTAATTTACTATTTTTAGTAGTTTTTAACTTCTGGGGCCATTTTGAGGGCCTAAGGGCCTAAATGAAGGTTTTTCGGATCGAGATTCTCAATGATAGCTGGAGACTATTATTGAGACCCTAAAATTATTCTCCTCAATGATACCTTTCCAACGAGCTATCGTGTGCCCCAGACGGAGATAGTATTCCAAAGTTACGCCCCCGGGAAATTGATACACCAAACTACCCAAAACGGGGTCCACAAAACTATTGTCTTTTCATCTTCCGAGGTTAGGGTTTTGGATTTTCTTTATGATAAAAAGGACTTTGGAGCCTCATTGTAAAAATCATATTCTTGTGAATGCGAGTAGCACACACATCTCTTCTCAGAGATAAGTTGCCACCATTCTAGCGAGTCTTTCACTATGTATTTTTACAATCTTTGTACATTTTCGCTCAGTAATAGAAAATTGTGTATTATTGTATCTTTGTGTTTATGGCTGCATCTCTGATACATTTATGTTATATTATTGGATATCTGAGATATCTTTGTACATTTCTTTATTATATCTCTGCTCTCATTTTGTGTCGAAAATCATTTGGATCAGTGGTATCAGAGCAGGTTGCTCTTGATCATTTTTCAGTGCATGTCCCCGACGTGGTTCAAGTATAAAAATTTGGGTCTCAAGCTTGTATCTCTTGAAGGAAATCACTCTCGTACGTCCAAGAAACCCTCCATGGAGGAAGAAAATAAAAATGACAGAGCGGACGATTCTATTAATATGTTGCTTGAGCAAGCTCTCACGCGACAGAGGGATGAAAGGATGGAGAATTTTTCCCACATGCTTCAACGCCTGTCGATAAAAAAAAGGTGTGTCTTCATCAATTAGCCACTTTGGAAGTACCTCGCCTTTCAAGGTGCAAGTTAATTTTGATATTCCCATATTTGAAGGACAGATAGATGTGGATGCCTTAGAAAAATGGTTAAATCTGCTAGAAGGTTATTTATTTGTTCATAATTTCTCCGACATGGAAAAGATCACCTTCGCACTCCTTAAGGCTCTCCCACATGTCAAAAATTTGTGGGAAACTTACTAGGAGAAAAGTTCCACAGAGGAGCCTGGAATATATGGGGCCGAGGCCACTTGGGATTTTTTTGTGGATGCGGTAAAGGAACAATATTACCATGTTAGAAACTATGAGGACCAGTACATGAGATGGACCAAACTACGATAAGAAAGGGGCCAAGAAGTTTCAGAGTTCACCAATACCTTCCATACCTTGCGCACTAGGATGGGTATCAAAGACTCTAAACGAAATTTGGTTCTGAAATACCGTGGGGCTCTAAACAAATACATCCAAACTGAAATGGATTTTCTGAACATCTCATCACTCAGTTCTGCTTATCAATATGTTGTTAAAATCAACAGAAGTTTAAGCACCAGAACAAATGGGAGTTCAGGTATGAAAATCCGCAACAACCAAAGTATGATAAATACAACGCTAACAAACAACATCCTGAAAAACATCCCAAGCCACAAGAAAAGAAGGGTCACAGAAAGACGAAGAAGGACACTGGAAAATGGTGTGATTTACACAAAATCCCCTGGCACAACACTGATGAATGTCGCTCAAAACAGTCATTGGTGGTCGAGATAAAAGACAAGGATCCGAACCCTGATTCAAAATTTGATTATGAAAATAATGATAGAAGACAGATCATCGACGCAGAACCCACTTCTATTGTCACGACCGCAGCAATTCAACCAAAAGAATCAACACATTATGAAGAGGGGGAACGCCTTTTTCATTCACAAATGTGGGTGAAGGGGATCCCACTGCATTTTATTGTTGATAGTGCAAGCCAGAATAACCTAAACTTAGCAAAGGTCGTCAAACAGTTGGGATTTTCGACAACACCACACCCAAAACCATACAACATTGGGTGGCTTCGCCAGGGACGAGATATTTGTGTCAGCCAACAATGTTGATTGTCATACAGCATCCATCCCTTCAAGGACGAGGTACTATGTGATTTCCCCCCCTGTATTTTTGTGATGTTCTCTTGGGCTAGCCATATATGTGAAAGTGCCATGCTATTTATGAGTCTCGACCCCGTAGTGTCATTGTTACTATGGGGGGTCATCTCTACAGGATACTACAACATTCAGCTTCTTCACAGTCAATTCAAAGTGTGAAAAAAAGAACACCACTGCAAACTCAATCCAAGCACCTTCTATCCAACAGAATAAAGTCTACAAGATTGAAACAAAGTGTAAACATTCATTCTTCACACAGGCATCTCATGTAGCCAGACTGGTTAAAAAGGTCCAACCCTTCAAGCTACAGGTTCGTAATAACCTTCAACAAGATAAGCAACGCAATTTCTCCAACAAGGCAAGCAGCTCATCAAGATGCAGATTCAAAAAATGATTTTACCTCTCCCCCGGACACTCAATGCAATGGAGATCATTTCTTCCTAAGGAGGGATGATTAATCCAAGTAGATATTGGTGGCCACCCACCTTTTCCAACTGGCTTAAAACAGTTTTCTGGCAATTTTGGTATTGTACTATTTTTAGCAGTTTTTAACTTCCTGGGTCATTTTGAGGGCCTAAATGAATTATTTTTCTGGATAGAGGTTCTTAATGATAGCCAAAGGCTCTCATTGAGCCCCCAAAATGAATATCCTCTATAATACCTTTCCAACGAGCTATCGTTCACCCAAAACGGAGATAGTATTCCAAAGTTACGCCCCCCAGAAGTTGATACACCAAACTACCCAAAACGAGGTCCACAAAAATTGTTGTCTTTTCATCTTTCGGGGTTAGGGTTTTGGATTTTATTTATTATAAAATGGCCTTTGGAGCCTCATTGTAAAAATCATATTCTTACAAATGCGAGTAGCAGACACATGTCTTCTCAGAGATAAGTTGTCACCATTCTAGTGAGTCTTTCACTCTGTATTCTTACAGTCTTTGTACATTTTCGCTCATTAATAGAAAATTGTGTATTATTGTATCTCTGTGTTTATGGTTTCATATCTGATACATTCATGTTATATTATTGGATATTCGAGATATCTTTGTACATTTCTTTATTTTATCTCCTCTCTCATTTCGTGCCAAAAATAATCCGGATCAGAGTTGGATGACTAAATAAAAATTCTTGATGTGATCTTCCAGGGAATATGCTTTATATGGATCTAACTTCGAAATAAGTATTTCTGTACATTTAGGCATGTCATGCATTAGTCCAGGTAAGTTTAAGGCTCCTTGAAACATCCATACTTGGATAAAATTTCAATTTCTAGCCATGTCTTCTTCTTTATATTCAGAGTGTTCAGATTTAGAATGATGTTCAGAACTGGGAGGGGTAGGACCTAGAGGAGTATGAGGAATTTGGTCCAACAGTTGGGGTATTTCTTGTAAGGAAACCTCAACCAATTATTCAATGGAGTTGAAAATAACATTGCATTTATTAATGGGTCTCCAAGTAGCTCTCATCCTGGGTAGTGTTGAAGCTACGAGTAAACGACCAAGTAATTTAGCCAATGAACAGGAAATCCACCAAGTTTCAGCAAAATTTGCATTAGAGACAGTGTACCAAGTCTTAATATTGGTTTTGGGAATTCTGAAAATAGGACTTTCAAATGCAGGGTCAGAATATTCAAAGGTAATTTCCTACTCAGAAAGAGTACACAGTGGTTGTTGGTTGGTGGGAATGTTATCAGAGGTTTGACCATGTGAATATCGAGCATTATTTTTGGTCATACAATTCAGGCCCTCCTTCTAGCGCCAATTCTATTGACACAAGATAAATTTCCTTTAACACACAGGAGTACTTCCTGATACACCATCCCAATTAGACTACGCACTATTTGGATTAGGAGACCCATCCGGATTCTAGCCCAGCTTTCATTATTGGGTTAGTGGGATGAATGAATGGTTATGAAAGCAAGGGGAAATGCAGATGCAAACTAACTACTTGGAAAAATAAAATCCAATCTACCATATCCTAGCTAGAAGCAACTAAAGTAAATAATAAGAAGTTGTAAATGGCAGTAATCCTTGTGATAACTCCTTCTAGATAGTTGTTAAAGAGCAATAGGGTTAAATAACACATGCATATGAAAGAATATCTATATTAGGATATGATATGAAATCACATAGATAAAATGTTCATCATCTCAGGATAATTAATAAGAGATAAAAGACAACATTGTAGGAAATTTGTATTCACATAAGAAAAGTCTATAGTGAAACAACATTCTTACAGCATTCACAGATATCTTAACACTTTACTTGAAGTAGTTCAAAGCAAACTCACTATCAGCAAACAATATTTCTCTATTGAAAAATTGGCCTTGAGGGCTTCTCAATATTATTTCATAATATAGTTCCTAGAAATTACAATTATTGAATATCCCCTGCAAAATGGGTCTATTCCTTTACTTATAGTGTCTTGAGTAACTTCCTATAGGGGTTTATTGAATTCTGCAAGAAACAGTTGCATGTCTTTTAATCTTCCCCTTACAACTATTTTGGCATGTGTTCTAATAAGTACAAAATTGAGTATAGGTGACAAAAAGACAAAATATAAGGTGGTTGCAAGTAAATTTGAATTGGTCGTTATGTCCCCTTCATTTGTATCTGTCCTTCAGGTAAGCTTCCTAGACTTCATGTTGTCCTGAAATGGACACAACTCTATGGAATAGTAGCGACTCCAGGGAAACCTCTTGCAAGAGGTTATTCATGTCTCTTTTCAAGTTTACCATGAAGTATTGGATCAAGTTTTGTGTCCTAGAAGGATTCACGAGACGATCATCCATCAGGTCCACTATCACCCTAGTCACAACCCTAGAATTCATTTGCCTCTAATTCATGTTCAAATCGAACTCTTAAAAACTATACTCATCGGTCTCCATCTTCTCTAGTTTTCTATATGGGATAGTTTTCCTTTGTATGCTAAGATATGTGTCACCTTGTGAAGTTCAGCATGAATCAATAGTGAATTAATTATATCCTTTTCCACCTTCTCCCTCGCTTGTTGGAAATTATCGAGAGCAACATAATCAACATTTCTCTCCCATTCTAGTATGCAGGTTACTT
The DNA here is from genome assembly GCA_009831015.1 of Picea engelmannii. Lineage (NCBI taxonomy): Eukaryota > Viridiplantae > Streptophyta > Pinopsida > Pinales > Pinaceae > Picea > Picea engelmannii. Next base: position 69,440 of record ML783678.1, read on the forward strand.
GTGACGGGGAATTTGGTTTCTCAGTGATCCACTGCTACATTTCATTGAGACCTTCTTTGATGGAAGTGAGCTCCACTTTCTTGGCTTGTTCTCTGCTATGTTTTGTTGTAATTTTTGTTGCTAACTATTGGAAAACTTACAAATTTGTATACATATCTATCTCCATGTCATTAAACTTTGTTCTGACTTTCTTGGTGCATACCAAAGAATATTGTTAAAAATAATTAAAAAGTACCTAGTCAAGTGTTTCTCATCACCTAGGCACCTAACGGGTGAAAACGTTCCTAATGTGGACCCTACTCATTTAATTTGTGAGAGACAAATTAAAAGGTGACTTTTGAGACTTAGGGAAAGTGGGTGAATAAAGTGATTTTATCTCCATTGTTGATCTCGTCTAATCTCAACCGTTAGATGAGATGACTCTTGAGATTCCCTCATGAGGTCGACTAGGGTAGGAGGGCGCACCCATTCTTGGGTAGATGAAACATTTTGAGAGAGAAAGAGAGCAGGAATTTGATTTTGAGAGAGGCCATTTTTGCTGAACAAGGGCACGCATTTCGAGGATGAAAACTAGCATGCATTTCAAGGAAAGAGGTACATCATTTATTGCAGGTCGTACTGTACAGATTAAGAAGCCCATACAACATTAAAGATGGCACATAAATCAAGGTAGAGTACAGTTCAGAATAAAGGTTGTACTGTATGGATTCGGGTTTCGTATAGTAGAAAAGAGGCACAGAAATCAAGGGAAAGTACAGCTGGGTGAATAGTCTGTACTGTATGGATTTCGTATGGTCTGTACGACTGGTTTTCTTGCACAGAAATCGAGGAAAGTTTATTTGGTATTTTCTGAGTGGTTTTGGCATGTTTTCCAAGGCAGTCATACGGTATTTTCTGAGTGGTTTTGGCATGTTTTCCAAGGCAGTCATACGGTATTTAATTCTTAGAGTTGAGTTGTAACATTTGGCACAAATTTCGAGGAAGTCGTACCGTAAGAAGGAGGCACAGAAAATGAGGAGCAGACCTGTACATGTGTGCAGGAAATTCTGGCATGAATTTTGAGGAGTTTGGCTTAGTTTCTGTGTGAAGACTTAGCATGATTTTCGAGATAATTTTGTCATTAAATTTTTGAAGATGAATATGCTGTAAAATATTTTCTCTAAAGCTCTAAAATAATAAAAACTCCCTCTCTCATTCATTTTCCCCTTGTGGGTGTTTTTAGGGTCGCTATTAGACCAAAAATCTTTGTGTTATAATTTTATGAGTTATGTGTTTCTGATATAATTTTATTTCTGCGTTAAACGATGTTCAGAATCCTCATGTTTCAGTTCTGAAAATTTATTTTATGATGAGTTTAATTGGCTATCATAAAACTGGGTTTGGGCATTAAACATTGGTTGAAAAATCAGCGAGACTTGAAACTACGTGGGGTATGAAATTTTACATGGTATCAGAGCTAAGTCAAAGAGAAGAAGAGATATTTCATCAAGTTAAAAAATTGGGACAACAGTCACTTCACGAGACAGAATTTTTCATTTTTCATTTTCAGCAGAAAGGGGTCAATGGCTATAGGTTTGAGGGTTGAGGACGGACTTGATGGGGCTGCAAACTTAGGTGCTTGGAAAGAGAGGATGATTTTGTTGTTGCAAGAAAATGAGTTGTGGGATATTTATGAGAACTTCACAACACATCATGTGGTTGCACCTATTGATGCTACTCTTCTTGCAGCATACACTAAGAAGAGTATCAAGGCTAAAATGATTATTCTTGATGCCATCAAGGACAATTTGATTCCTCATTTGATGGGGAAGACAAATGCCTATGAGATGTGGGAGTCTTTGACAAAGTTGTACCAAAGTACAAATGAAAACCGAAAGATGGTTTTGAGGGAAAAACTGAAGAGCATTAAAATGACCAAGGCTGAAAATCTAGTCACATATCTTACCAGGTTGACACGGGTGAGAGATGAGCTTGGAGTTGTGGGGGAGGCCATAGTTGACAGTGAGCTTGTGAGGACAGCATTGAATGGAGTTTCCAAACAATGGGTTGTTTTTGTTGAGGGCATTATGGCTAGGGAGAAGCTTCCCAATTGGGAATGTCTTTGGGATGACTTTGTTCAGGAGGAGACCCGGAGAGGTTATGTACATGGCAGTTCATCTATAGGTCATGATGAGGAGGATTTGGCTCTTGCTGCCAACAACAAGAAGTAGTTAAAAAAGGGTCCTAAGGGAGGAAAAAAAACAAAGGGTGAAGGGAAGAAGTACATGAGAAAAGTCAAGTGCTTTGCATGCCACAAGTTTGGGCACTATGCAAGTCATGTTCGAACAAGAAGAAGAAACAAGAAGTAGCTTCAGCAGTGGTGTAGGATTTCTCTGCCAAGTTTTATAAGGATTTTTCCTTAGTTGTGTTCCTTTCCACGAGGACCACTCATTCTGATATGTGGTATATTGACAGTGGTGCCTCCAACCATATGACAGGGGTTCATGAGCACTTGACAGATATTAATTATATTGGTGATGTTGAGGTGGTGCTTGGAGATGACCGGGTGATCAAGGCAGTTGGTTGTGGGACTGTATCATTTTGGAGGGAGTCTTTGCCTCCCATGTTGATGAGAGAGGTCCTATATGTTTTGGGCTTGAAGAAGAACTTAGTTTCAATTTTTTCTATTGAGGAGAGGGGCTATGAGGTGTTATTCCATGATGGTCAAGGGCTCCTTTTCTCCAAGGGGTCTAGTATCACTTCAGCCAAAGTGATTGGGACTCGACATGAGAAGTTGTATAATCTCATGTTTCAGCTAGCGAGATCATTATTTCATTCTACCAGTAGCAGTCATCTATGTGAGCTATGGCACAGTAGGATGGCACATTTTCACCATGGGGCTTTGAGGATACTGAGGGAGATTGTGACATGAATTCCATATTTCAATACAAAGCACCAGGAGTTTTGCAAGGGGTGTGCTTTCGGAAAGTACACCAAGACTTATTTTCCTAGCAGTGACAGTAGAGCAACATGTATCCTTGATATTATTGATTATGATGTATGTGGCTTGATGTCTTTGGCATCATTGACTAGCTGTTTATACTATGTTATATTCATCTATGACTTCTCACAGAAGTCTTGGATTTTCTTCATGAAGACCAAAGGACAGGTCTTCATTCGATTCCAAGAGTTCAAAGATCTTTTGGAGAACCAGACTGGGAAGAAAATCAGAGTTCTGAGGATAGACAATTGGGGTGAGTATACCTCCAAGGAGTTCATGGACATTTTTGCATGAGAGGGCATCAGGAGAGAGTTTATTGTTCCTTACAACCCACAACAAAATGGGGTTACTGGGAGGAAGAACAGGGAAAAAGTTGGGGCTGCGAGAGCCATGCTACATGATTAGGGGTTGCCACTATTTATTTGGGTTGAGGCATGCTACACTATAGTTTATCTACAGAACAAGATTCCACACATGGCAGTGGAGAGTATGACTCCTAAGGAGGATTTTTTTGGGAAGAAGCTTGAGGTGGGGCACTTTCGTATTTTTGGGTGCATCACATATGCACATGTCTCTTATGAGAAGAGGACAAATCTAGAACCCATGGTAGAGAGAGGGATATGTGTTGGGTATAGCGAGACTTCAAAGGCTTTCTGTATATACATTCCTTCCTTGAGGAAGACAATTTTGAGGAGGGATGTGAGATTTGAGGAGGAAGGATCCTTTAGGAAGTCACGAGGGACAGAGAGGGGTGAGAATTCATCACCTCAAATTCAGGTGATTCCGCAGTAGACTTCAATGACACAGATTTCAGGACCACCAGTTTCGGTGACGACTGGTCCACAGGTGACAGGGCCACAGATGTCAGGATCATAGGTTACTGGTCCATAGATTTAAGGATCGGGTACTCCAGATTCTATTTCAGGATCATAGTCTTCAGTATATGGGGTTGAACAGGGAGAGTCCCCTCCACAGGACACTACTTCAGAGAGGAGGAAGCCCAAGTGGATTCAGGATACTTTGAGGGAGGCATAGGGTTCAGTGGGGAATTCTAGGTAGGTGGTGAGGGATAGTAAACCTCCCAAGAGGTTTTTCAGCTACATCGCGATGGTGAGAAGTATTCGAGAGTCTGAGCCTTCCACTTTTGAGGAGGCTACTAGTATACATGTTTGGAGAGATGCATGCCCTAGCTCTGCAAAAAAGGGGAAGTCAGTGGTGACTTCTAAGTGGATCTATAAACTCAAGCATGTTGCAGATGGAAGCATTTAGAATTACAAATCTTTCTTTGTAGCTCGGATGTTCTCACAGGTTGAGGGAGTTTATTATGATGAGACCTTCGCACCAGTTGTTATCTATACCTCGATCAGGTCAGTGATTTCCATTGCATCAGATATGGGTTGAAAGATCCACCAGATGGATGTGAAGATCGCATTTCTGAATGGCCTTATATAGGAGGAGGTATATATTGAGCATCCTTTGGTATTTGAGGTGCATGGGATATATTCTCATGTGTGTAGACTGAAGAAGACATTGTATAGGCTTAAACAAGCTCCCAGAGATTGGTATTCAAGGATTGATGCCTATTTGCAGCAGTTGGGCTTTGAGAAGAGTGAGGCGGATCCCAACCTATAATTCATTGTGGTTGGAGGATCCTCTCATTCTCTTGCTATATGTGGATGATCTTTTCATTACAAGGGCAGAGAGACTCATCACTAGCTGCAAGGAGATCCTTACTTTAGAGTTTGAGATCACTAATATTGGACTGATGCACTATTTTTTGGGATTGGAGGTTTGGCAAGAGTGTGAACACATATTCCTGGGACAGGGGAAGTATGTATGTAATATTCTGAGGAGATTTCAAATGGAGGATTGTAGGCCCGTGGCCACTCCCATGATTACCAACTGGAAGAAGCTTCATGCTTCTGAGTCATAGTTGGTGGATTCCACTTTGTATCGTAAGTTGATCAGGTCTTTGATGTATTTGGTCAATACCAGGCCAGATATTTGTTTTTTGTCAACACTCTCAGTCAATTCATGGTGGAGCCTAGGAGAGTGCATTGGGTGGCAGTGAAACATGTGCTCGGGTATCTTTTTGGTACGATAGATTATGGTCTAGACTATTAGAGAGGATATGGAGTTCGTATGGTTGGCTATATAGATTCAGATTGGGAAGGATGTGTTAGTGACTGGAAGAGTACTTCAGGGTGTTGTTTCGGATTGGGCTCAGTAGTTGTCTCTTGGTTTAGTCGGAAGAAAAATTCAGTGGCATTGAGTTCTGTAGAGGTTGATTATATGGCTTCTAGTCAAGCCAGTTGTGAGGCCCTTTGGCTTCGCAAGTTGTTGGCGGGATTGTTTGGTGTGCAGTTGAGGTCTACCTTGATTTATTGTGATAATCAGAGTTGAATTAAACTCCCGTAGAATCCAGTATTTCATGACAGGTCTAAGCATATTGAGATTTTTTATCACTTCATCTTTGAATATGTTCAGAGAGGAGTAGTGGAGCTATAATACATATCTACAGATGAGAAGGTTGCAGACATACTCACCAAAGCATTGGGCAAAGGMAAGTTTGTATTTTTTAGGGACAAGCTTGGAGTGGTGAGTAACACTTTCCTCGGTAAGAGGGAGTGTTAAAAATAATTAAAAATTACCTAGGCAAGTGTTTCTCATCACCTAGGTGCCTAAGGGGTGAGAAAGTGCCTAATGTGGACCCTAGTCATTTAATTTGTGAGAGACAAATTAAAAGGTGACTTTTTGAGACTTAGGGAAAGTGGGTGAATAAAGTGATTTTATCTCCATCATTGATCTCATCTAATCTCAATCGTTAGATGAGATGACTCTTGAKATTCCCTAATGAGGTCGACTAGGGTAGGAGGGCGCACCCATTCTTGGGTAGATGAAACATTTTGAGAGAGAAAGAGAGAAGAAATTTGAGTTTGAGAAAGAGTCCATTTTTGCAGAGCTAGGGCATGCATTTCAAGGATGAAAACTAGCATGAATTTTGAGGCAAGAGGTACAACATTTATTGTAGGTTGTATTGTATGGATTGAGTAGGTCGTGCATCATTAAAGCTGGCATAAAAATCAAGGTAGAGTACAGTTCATAACAGAGGCCGCACTATACGGATTTGGGTTTCATACAATAGGAAAGAGGCATGGAAATCGAGGGAAAGTACAGCTGGTGAACAGTCTGTACTGTACGGATTTTGTACGGTCCGTATGACTGGTTTTCTTGCATAGAAATTGAGGAAAGTTTGTGTGGTATTTTTTGGGTGGTTTTGGCACATTTTCCTGGGTGATTGTACATCATTTAATGCTCATAGTTGAGTTGTAACAGTTGGCACATATTTCAAGGAATTCGTACAACAAGGAGGCACAGAAAACGAGGAGCAGAATTGTACTTGTGTGCATGAAATTTTGGCATGAATTTCAAGGATTTTATTTCTGTGTGAAGACTTGGCACAGTTTTCGAGATAAGTTTGTCATTAAATTTATGAAGATGAATATGTTGTAAAAGATTTTATATGGAGCTCTGAAATATAAAAACTCCCTCTCTCACTGGTTTTCCCCTTGTGGGTTTTTCCAAGGTCGTTGTTATACCAAAAATCTTTGTGTTATAATTTTATGAGTTATGTGTTGTTGATATAATTTTATTTATGCATTAAACGATGTTCAGAATCCTCGTGTTTCAGTTCTGAAAATTTATTTTATGCTGAGTTTAATTGGCTATCATAAAACCGGGTTTGGGCATTAAACATTGGCTGAAAAATCAGCGAGACTTGAAACTGGGTGGGGTCTGAAATTTTAGAAATATTTATTGAATAATTTTGTCAACACAAATCATGGCAACCAGGGTAGCCAAAATAAGTGGAGGCATGATGGTTTCTTCTGATTCCTTGACTCTTTCTTTTAGCCGAACATTTTCTTCTTCCATATTATCTATTAAAAAGTCCAATATGTCCCCTATGACCTTGTGAATTGACAACAATTTTGATGGAAACATGTTTCAGGTATCAATGGTAGACTATGATTTTCCCCTCTTACTCTTTGAGGTCCTTTCAAAAACCATTTTATTTGAATCTTTGTCAAATGAGGCGTTATGTATAGAAAATATTTCTTCATCGAAAAATATTTCATCCTCGACAACAATTATAGAAACGTGATGTACATTTCCCTAAGCATGTTATTCCTCATTTGGGAAGCGGATATTTTTTATATGAACATCCAGGTCCATGTCATTCAACATGATATCATTTTTAGGTGTGTCTGGTTCTCCTCCCCCTTGATATGAATTATGTATTTTCCTTTTAATTATTAGCTTATGGGGGTTTTCTAAGTTTCCTTAAGGAGGGTTTCTTTCTTCGTCATCTCCTTAATTGTTACTCAGGGTTTTTCTTTGTTGGGAAGCTCCAGGATAATGGTTTACCTTAGGTAAAATGATTCTGTAGGAAATGGTGGGTGATTGAGAATTATTTTCATAGGAGGGTTTTCCTCTCTCTTTGTGATGTTCTTTGCTACTTTGCAAGATACCAGATATATAAAATATGCAGAACAGAAACGAAATGCTAGAAATGACAGAATAACAGTAAAATATCCAGCATAATCTTCACAATACACAGAAATGATATACGAAATAGCAACAGAAATAGCACTTTGAAT
>ML783678.1:98564-123979 GCA_009831015.1 Picea engelmannii
TGTTGCTTATTTGTATTCCAGCTAAGATCCTTTTGTCTTTTGATCTAGCCGAGTGTTGTTATTCAGCCGCAGTTGTTTATTTATATTCCGGCTAAGATCCTTTGTATGTTGATCTAGTCGAGTATTGTCAGTTATTCAGCCGCATTCGACCATTTTGTAATCCACAGAGATATCATAATAAAAAATTTGCAGTCCTTTGTTGCATTTATTATTTGTATGATCATTTATATGATGTAAACCTTTTATCCTACACACACATTAGCAGCGTTTCCTAGACTAGCCAAGTCAAGAACATTACAAGAGTTTTTTTTTAGTACACTCTCCAAGGTCGTCAACAACAAAAACAACAACAACAATCCTCTTGCTAAATAATACAATATGTTTTGCTAGACTATTTGGTTAAAAGTTGACTTATTAAGAGGTTTTGAGTTCAAGTCTCTTTTTTTGCTACTTTTTTTGAAAAAGTTCATGCTCAATTGTAAAGTGTATTTCACTTCAAGTATAAAAGTAAATCATTATAAGTAGCTTTAATATTTTATTTTAGAGTTATTTATTTTGCATGAGGATTTTATTTCATAAAGTTACTTCATTTTAAAAGTGATCCCCACTTCTTTTTATAAAAGTGGGTCACTTCATAAAGCAACTTACACCACCATGTGGTCATTTGGTTATTATTTATGCCTTTTTTTAAAAGGGCATAACATTCACATCCGAAGTCCATTTTTAGTGCCGTTTTTTTTAAACTGTCTAATTTTTTGAGATCTTTCCATACAGATCATCAGTTTCATTTTTTAAATCCATATTATCTACATATTTAATATGACTTCTTCCAGTAATCTTTTTCTTACCAGCACCAACTACTTCCAATGGAAATCTCATATGGCAGATTTATCAAGAAGTAAATGCTTGTACCGGATTACCTTGGGAAAGGAAAAAGAACTCATTGATGCTAATAAGAAATTTGAATGGGCTAATAGGAGTGATGAAGCATGTTGACTAATTGGAATGTCCATCTCTCACGATTTAAGGTTTTACCTTAAAGAAATTGATGACCTCATTGAAGCTTGGGAAAAGATTGAATCTGTGTTTGGTAAAATCAATATCATTTGAGCACAACAGTTAGAAAATCAAGTACTAAATTTAATTCCAAGTGATTTTTCTTGTATTGGAGACTATCTATCTAAGTTTAAAACACTCATAATTTTATGTGAAGAATGTGAGATAAAGATGGAAGAAGAGCGTTGCATCTATATTATTATTTATAACCTAGGTAGTGCATATTATGTGTTTGTATATACCTTTTATGCCATGAGAGAGGCTCTAGGGAAAGCTTATCAAAAACCCACTCTTGATTCCTTTTGTGTTTCTTTGATTAGAGAGGAAGATAAGCATGTACAACTTGGAGTGGTCAGCACTGCAAGTACCTCCAACAAAGCCTTAGTCACCTAGCAAAAAGATAAACCCAAGAATCCCAAGAAGCAACATCCTCGCTACAATAATAAGAAACATAAGGGTCCCAAACCCACTTAGACAGCTTCATCTCATAATGGTGACAAAGGAGCAAAATATAAAAATAAGAAGATTGACATAGATTGCAACTTTTGTGATAAAGATGGTCATGATGAGTCCAAATGTTTCAAGAATATGACAGCTTTAGAAGCAGCAATGAAGAAGCACAACATCAGTATTGATTCTACTTCTTATTCTCATGGACATGCACTTTCTGCTTATGGTTTCTCTATCAATACAGCTTCTACTTCTTCTTCTGATGAGTGGCTTATTTATTATGGAGCATCTTATCATATGGCTAAGGATAAAGACACATTTTCTTCTCTAAATGAATGTAACACCAAGAAAATATTTTTTGGTTATGATAGATCTCTTAGTGTTGTAGGATATGGAATAGTTCAAGTAGATAATGGTCATTTCAATGATGTATTATGTGTTCCAAGTCTTTCTTGCAACCTTCTATAAATATATCAAATCACTCATTCAGGTGAAGGTAAAACCGTAGATTTTTCACCTCACCAAGTTGTAATCAAGGATCTAAAAGATCCTAAGTATGTTCTTGCAACTGGAATTGTTGGTGATATTACCAGGTTGTAATCAAGGATCTAAAAGATCCTTCGTATGTTCTTGCAACTGGAATTGTTGATGATATTACCAGGTTGTACAAGTTAGACAACTTTGGGTCATCATATTTTTCATGAGTTTTTGTTGCTCATAGCGATGACTTGAGCAAACTTTGGCATGAGCGGTTTGGTCATCTAAACTATCGTTCATTGCATAAACTATGTAATCAACATATGGTGACTGTTCTTCCTCTTATTTTCTACAGAGGTGGTATTTTTGTCGGTTGTGTTCTTGGCAAACATCATCATGACAGTTTTGACAAACGTGCATATTGGCATACCTAGCGCCCTTTGTAGCTTGTTCACAGTGATTTGTGTTGTCCACTTTCTACTCCTTATTTTTATGGGTGCAAGTATTTCTTAAATTTCATTGATGACTTTTCCAAACGTACTTGGGTTTACTTCTTAAAACTTAAGAGTGAAGTTTTTGACAAGTTTTTGTCCTACAAGGCCCTTGTAGAAAAGCAATATGGACATCAAATTCAAAGGTTAAGAACAGATAATGTAGGCGAATATGTGAACAATAATTTTACAAGTTACTTCACTACATAGGGAATCCAAATGCAACACATTGTTCCATATACACCATAAAAAAATGGTGTTGTTGAGAGAAACAACCGCACATTAAAAGAAATGGTTAATTGTATGATCCAATCTAAGGGATTAAATCTAAAGTATTGGGTGGAAGCCATCAACTATGCAAATTACATAGTAAATCTCACTCCCACAAAGGGTCTTAAAAGTATAACACTGGAAGAATCTTGGACTAAAATTAAACCAGATGTAAGTCACTTTCGTGTATTTGGCAGTTTAACATGGGCTCACATTCTTGATGAGAAAAGGAAAGCATTGCAGCCTAAAAGTGAGAAGTGTATATTTGTTGGTTATTCTGAAGATGTCAAAGGTTATAGACTTATTCAACCACATTGTAATGACATTACTATTAGAAGAGATGTTAAATTTGATGAAACTCTCTTGACCTACGAGCCTAATTTGGAGATTGTGCCTTCTTCGGCCTACGAGCCATCTTTGGCATTTTTGCCTTTGTATGTTCCTATTCTATTTTATTCTTTAGATGATGACAGTGAGGATGAAAATCCACCTCCACCTGCTCACCTTCCTCCAGATGAGTCATTTTAACCTAAACCAACACCATCTCCTCCGCTTCCTAGATGGGTTTGTTCAACACGAGAAGCAGTTGGTGATCTTGTTAGTGATCCTTCATATCAGAGTCAAACACGTTCACAGTTCCAGGGAGCCTCTTCTCTTTTGGCTCAAGTTTCAGAGACTCATGATCTAGAGACATTTGCAGAAGCTTCAGGTCATCCAGATTTGGATATGACAATGAATGAAGAGTATCATTCTTTAATGGCAAACAATAATTGAGATCTTGTACCTCTTCCAAAAGGAAGAAAAATTGTCTGATGTAAATGGGTATACAGAACTAAGTATGCATCAGATGGAAGTGTTGAAAGACATAAGGCTCGGTTAGTTTCCAAAGGATTTTCCCAGGTTGAAGGAATTGACTATAATGAAACCTTTTCCCCTATAGCCAAAATTAATTCCATCTGCCTTGGTCTTTCCCTTGCTACCTCACATAAATGGGAGGTCCATCAAATGGATGTTAAATCCGCCTTCTTCCATGGATATTTTCAAGAATAAATCTACATGGAACAACCTCCTGGCTATGTCCAGAATGAATCTAGCCTTGTTTTTCTTCTTAAGAAATCTCTTTATGGTCTTATGCAAGCTCCTTGAGCTTGGTATGCCAAAATGGACAGCTTTCTTATTGACATCGGATTCACTAGAATCCATTCTGATCCTAATTTCTATACCAAGAAAGTAGGAAGCCATCTCATAATCCTTGTCCCTTATATGTTGATGACCTTATCCTTACTTGTAGTGACTCAAAACTTTTAAACCATGTGAAAACCAGCCTTAAGAAGAAATTTGGAATGACAGACTTAGGATTTTTTCACTATTTCCTTGGCCTCCAAGTTTTGCAAACCAATGAAGGAATTTTTATTTCCCAGTCTAAGTATGCTTGTGACCTTCTTCATCACTTTCACATGCATGATTGTAAATCATCCCCTTCTCCCTTCCATTCTGGAGTCAAACTTACTTCCACTTGTACTTATTCTGAAGTTGATGGCACCTTGTACCGTCAGTTAGTTGGTAGCCTCTTATACGTGACTCATACTCGTCATGATCTTTCCTTTGTTGTTGGTATTGTTGCCAGGTATATGAAAATGCCCCATGAAATCCATTGGAAAGCAACTAAAAGGATACTTCGTTATGTATGTGGTACAATTCAGTTCGGGATATATTACAGTTCAAGGGTGACTCCTTTATTGGTTGGTTTCAATGATTCACATTGGGTCGGTGGCCTTGATGATCAGAAGTATACTGCAGGTTATGTTTTTAGCCTTGGTTCAGGACCTGTCACTTGGGCCTGTAAGAAACAATGGGATATTTCACTTTCTTCAGCAGAAGCAGAGTACCGAGCAGTGGTAAATTCAAGTAAGGAATCCTTGTGGCTTCGACAGATCCTTTCAGATTTTGGATTCCATCAATAGTATCTAACCAACCTTTGGTGCAACAATCAGAATGCCATCAAGCTTGGAAAAGACCCAGTTCAACATCAGTGCAGAAAACACATCGAGCTACACATGCACTTCATCAGAAAGCGCATTTATGATCAAGTTATTGAAGTGCTCTTTTTCCCTACAGAAGATCAAGTTGCAGACATTTTCACAAAGTCTCTTACAGAAATGAATTTTTCCAAACTTTGATCTATGTTAAGATTTCAACAAGTTTTCTTCAAGGGGGGATATGCTCTAATGCCTCCTTCCTTCTCCTATTATGTCAATATTGTAAATCCTTCAATCATATCCCAAGTTTTTCTTAAGGGGGGATGTTAGGATATTTAGACACTTAGGAGTTAGTTAATATCTACTTGTCTAATGTGTCGTTAGGTAAAAGTGTGTTTCTTAGTGTGCTTCTTTAGTATGCATTAGTATGTATTTATATTTAGGAAATATGATGGTCACGATATGTTCCCAACATAGAGTGATCTGACAGTTCATATTATTCTCGATCTTAATGGCCATTTATCTGTGTCTTAACACTCGATTGGTCCATGATCTCTATTTAAAGAGAATGGAAGGTCATTTGTCGATGATCAATTGTGAGAAACTCTCTTGTAAAATATATTTGTAATCTTTTTCTTTTTCATTAATAAATTGCTCCAAGTGGCCACGTTTGTTGGGGCCATGGATATTTCATCGTAGGGGTTTTGCCATGTCAAAACATCGGTGTGTTGATCTTTGATCTGGTTGTGTGAGTGGTTACTGAAGGTGTTCGTCTTCTATTGGAATACCTGTGTTGTCGAACAAGATCATTCTGGTAATCAACCATAAATATCCCTATCAATTCTTTGAATGTGTGATCCATATCCCTTTGAAAAGTAGCTCCAGTGTTTTTTAAACCAAATGGCATGCAGGCATATGCATATGTCTCCCAGGGTGTTATGAAGTCATCTTGATCCTATCTTCTTATGCAACTAAAACTTGATTATATCCAGAAAATCCATCTAACATGGACATACAAGAAGACCCAGTAACTTGTTGAAGAAGGAATTCCTTGTCAGGTAGGGGATAGTTATCTCTTATGCTTGCCTTATTTAAATTTCTAAAATCGACACACATTCGAATTTCCTCGGTATTTTTCCTCACAACCAAAGGATTCAAGAGACAATATGAATGTCTAATGGGATATATGATTCCAACATTTCTCAATTTCTCCAACTCAATTTTTACCAATGGATTCATCTTGGTATTCATCATTTGTATCTTCTACTTAAAGAGCTTTGTCCCTTCTCTCAATGGAATAATATGTTGGAATATGGATGTATCGTATGCTTTAATATCATCATAAATCCATGCAAATACATCAAAATACTCTTTAAAAAGGGAAATATATTGATCAACTTCTTCAGATCTACAATCAAATCCCAGAATTACATATTTTAGGGAACTATTAGTTCAAATATTGATTTTCCTTGTCTCTCATGCCTTTTGAACTAATATTTCTTCATTGAGATCCTTTGCATGATCATGTCTTGTAAAAAGAGATTCAGATTCGACACAATTTTTTGGAACAGGAGAAATATTATTATCATTTTCTTCAACATCATTTTCATTTGCCAAAAACTCATTTAGTTCCTCATCATTCTCAAATACCTAGAGATATTCTAGATTATGGGGCACTGAAGGTCTAAAGACTCTTTTCACTCGAAAGGAGATTTCACTTTGCATATACTCAGGATTCGACAATGAAGCAGCAAGTGATAAAGAATATGTTTTTTTTATTTTTCTCTCTTTGAATGAATGATATGTTGAATGAGCTAAAGGCTCCCATTAGTTCATTCACTCTCTTAAAATACAGTTTGATTTTTTCCTTTTTAATCTTATATCTCTGAGTGATTTGATTTATGATCAACTCAAAATCACCAGTTATAATCAAATGTTCAATAATCATCTCTAGTGTGAGGATCATCCCCTCAATTAAAGCTTCATACTCCACTTCATTATTTGTACATGGAAACCAAATTCTGACAACATGTGGATATATGACCTTTTCATGGATTTTGAATACAATGCCAACTCCACTTCCCAATATTGAACATGCACCATCAAAATTCATTCTCCAATACCCAACAAAGGAATTGTCTTCTTTTTTTACATATTTTGATTGCTCCACATCAAGTATGGAATAATTCCCAATACCAGCATCTATGTAATCTTCCATCAATTCGTTTTCCTTCTTTTTGTATGAAAATGGTGTTCTAGGTTCACGAGTAACTTTGAGCATTGTCCCATCTTTGTCTCGCAGCATCATGTAACTTTCATCATTCATTATGTAACCGCCAATTGTTGAGGACCACTCCATATTTTGGAGGGAGATCTACCACTATGATAGCGAAAACAGTGATAACATGAGGGGCGGTAGTAATCCAAGAATAAAATTCGTTGATTTCTCCATAAGATGGAACTTTTCTGGAATTGATCGCATAGATACTTTCTCATGTATCATAATACTTGGTGTGTCTCATGAAAAGTGCTTCCATCACTGCCAAGGTCATGATGTTATTTGTTTCTTTAGAATCCACCAAAAAATTATGAAGCACAACATCATGGTTTTCAATCAAAATATAGAAGGGTGGAACTTTTCCTCTTAATATGACAGTTGATATATTTTGGTTTTGCTTCGGATTTGTAATAACATATTCCATTATGTCGGCTGGCTCATCCAAAATTTATAGAATGTTTTCCTTTTTTTAAGGAACCTTTACTACCTTTGTAAAATGAAAAGTGATTCTTAGTTTTTTAAGATCGTCAACCACATTATATATCATTTGATGAGGATTTGAATTCTTTTGTTGCTTTTTCATTTCTGTGCTACCTGATTTATTCTTCTCATTCTCTTTCTTATTTTCCTTTTCTTTTTATTTTTCTTTTTCAAAATTCTCATTATTCTTTAACTTATTTACTTATGCTCATGTCTGGGAAATGTTTTTTTGCAAGATAAGATCTTCTTCATGTTCTTCAAATATGTACATGGATGACTCGCATTCATACTTATGTATAGATTCAAGAGCTTCTTCTTGGACATAATCATCTTCTTGATCAACAATTTTATCATTGTAGGGATCTTCAAGTATTACTGCATTCAGATTTGGTTCCCTCGGGATTCTCTAACTCTATTGATTATCAACATTTTCGATTCTTTCTCTTTCTTCTTGAGTGGGATTTATTCTTTGCTTAGGAACTGGAATCCTTGAGTTAGGCATAAAATTATCATTCCTTCTCAGTCTTTTCATTTCATTCTTCATTTGTCTAATGGTTTTGTTCATCTTTGCAATCTCCATTCTTTTCTTTGTCTCCTGAGTTGCAACGGGGTCAATTTTCACATCCGGGATAGTTCCTTTAAATAATCCTCCACCGACTACTTGATATTCAGTATGTTGTGGCTTTTGATCCTCATTCTTCCTTGAAATAGACGCTCCTTGATCAACAATATTCAAACTATTCATATGCCTTTGCACTTTTCCAAGGATAATGTCAGGGTCAGTGTTTGTTTCAATCATGATTTCCTCCATTTCAGTAGCTTTGATCATTTCTTCATCTAAAGTCTCAACTTGAGAGGCTCTAATAGAAAACTTTACATTGGACAACATGGAATTTTTGTAACAACCAAGTATCAGTGGACCATTGGGCCTTTTTTCTTTAGGGATTTTATTCAACATTTTGTTGAATCTCAAACTGAAATCTTGAATCCTCTTTTTTCTTCAATCAAATTTGGGTGAAGTTGGTAAGAAGAGTACGGTAAGCAATTGAAGGAGCAAACATATTCAAGAACATTGTTTCAAGATCATCAAATGAGATGATTGATCTCGTGGGCAATGATTTGTACCATTCATAGGCTTGTCCAGATAGAGTTTGGAGAAACAATATTACCATTATATCATCATGTTCGATAAGGTGGAAGACACAAACATCTAAAAATAAATCAACATGTCTTTTAGCATCAATTGATCCATCTCCAGAAAATGTCTTCAAAGTACCCTTAGGAAGAACAAGGAGCTCATGTTGTTCCCCTCGAAGGTTCAGGGGGGAATCTCTTACTCTTATTCTTGGAATTATATATCTTAGATCGTGTCTTTCCTCACTCCTTTCTTCTCGTCTTTCTTCATGTCTTTCTTCTTGTCTTTCTTCATGCATATCTTCTCTATTAGCCATATCTGAAAGTTTCTTCTTTTCTTCAAAAATATGTCCTTCAATTTCTAGGATACATAATTGCTTTATGTTACTTCTAGTGATTGGTCCTTTATACTCGTCCAGTTTCAATTCCTATTTTGTCTTTGCGCTCTTTGAATTTTCCTTTTGTCTCTTCTTTGTATTTGGATAATTTCCCTTTCTTCCTATTGAACAAGATTTTCCCAAGATATTTCTAATTCTTCTCTAGTTCCAGTTGTTGTTATTGCAAGATTATACAATTGATGCAGAACACTTCCCTGGTTTTGCAACCTAATTTCTAACTGGTTCTGGTTCAGTTGAGGCAAAGTCATATGAATTCGTGGTGTGAAACCAGCTTCAAATTTTCAAATTTTCTCCCTACTAGAGTCACTAAAAATGTTGATGTTTCAATCTGTTAAGACTTAAATGACAACCTCTCGAGGATATGAATCCTAATGAATTTTTAGAGAGGTGTTACTCCTATTTTTCTTATGATCTTCAATGAAATTTCAAATCAAGAATAATATAGGACTATGTCAAATAACTTGAGTCCAATTCTTCCTTGCTCAAGAAAATTCAAATGTTGAAAAATAAATATATGTATGTAAAGAGGGGGGTTCCTGAGAAGTGGACTAGGAACTTCAAACATCACACATGGAAGAAAATAAAAATGCAGATATCCTCAATTCCATCATAGTTTAATAAAGATCTAATCACATTCAACATAAAAAGGAAATGATTTACTACATGAGATAACTTTGAAAGAGTATTACTTATAGAGATCAAAAAAATATTTTGATAGATTGACTTCAAATATTTTATATTCAAAACACATAATTATAAAATATAGTCAAAATCGATCCAAAATTAGTTCTCTAGGATTTCTCAAAATGATAATGTATGTTACGGTGATTGAAATTAAATGCAATTGTCCATAAGGAACTAGGATTGGGGCTCATGTAGACCATAAATAAATATTTACAAGAAAAGTTTTGAAGGAAGGGGCGGAGTGCAACGTGAACAACAAGAACTGGAAAGAAAACAAGGAGGAGTTATCATAATTCGGTTATGCTTTTATAATGAAATACTAAGTAAAACTGGATGAAAAATTGATAAAGGGGGGAATATGTGATTCAGTGTAGACTTACTATGATGGATTGTCTCCTCCTTCACTTGCTTTTTGATGTGCCTTATATATTTTTTCTCGTTATGGTTAGATGGTCGGTTGTAACTACTTATGTTGGTATTTAATAAATCTTGGCATCATGCTTTTTTAACCATTATTCAATATAATCCCTTAATGGAGCAACGATCACTTCTTGTTTCACTTTGATACTAAATAATTCACCCTCAATTTCTCTATAATCAATAGATCAATTTTGCAACATATTTTCAATATCTTCATTTTTGTTAGTATATTCAACAAGCCATATGTCAATGTCATCATATGTGAACTCAACTATGTTATCAAATTTTTCAACCGATGCTTTCTTTAGGACTTCGATTTGTTCTTCAAATTGTTTTCGGGTCATAAGAATTGAACTTCATATTAGCTTAGGGTTTGAAACTTCGATGGTGTTGTTGGAAATATCCGAGCCAACAATTTTTGAATATGATTCCGTCCTTTTTGTGACACATCATTTAATCGACTCAATAATCCCCTTTATATATTAACTCTTTCGATCCAGCATGCCTTTAACTGTTTCACACGGCTCTGGGAGGGAAAATCTTTATGTTTTCTTCTTTGGTCTGTCATCACGGAGACCTTTGCTACAAACATTGTAACTCCATCTATGAAAAATCCTTCATCATTATTTAAATATGCATTCAAATATTCTTTGGTATTCTGGATTCTAAGGCCAAGAGAGGCAAATATTTTTTCCAAGTCCCACAATTCTAAAATTAATGGCATTCTTTTCTTTATGTTTTCCTCGACGAAATGTCGAGTGGAAATAATCAAACTTAAAATTCCTTTAACACTTCAACTTGACTCTGGAATTTCTTGAAGACTTCTTTCAGGATCAATCATGGCAACCGGGGTAGCCAAAATAGGTGGAGGCATGAGGGTTGCTTCCAATTCCTT
Organism: Picea engelmannii; assembly: GCA_009831015.1. Classification (NCBI taxonomy): domain Eukaryota; kingdom Viridiplantae; phylum Streptophyta; class Pinopsida; order Pinales; family Pinaceae; genus Picea; species Picea engelmannii. Next base: position 109,577 of record ML783678.1, read on the forward strand.
GACTCTTTCTTTTAGCCGAACATTTTCTTCTTCCATATTAGCTATTGAAAAGTCCAATGAATCCCCTATGACCTTGTGAATTGATGACAACTTTGATGGAAACATGTTTCGGGTATCAATGGCAGACTGTGATTTTTCCCTCTTACTCTCTAAGGTCCTTTCAAAAACCATTTTCTTCAAATCTTTGTCAAATGAGGCATTATGTAAAGAAAAGATTTCTTCATCAAAAAAGATTTCATCCTAGATAGCAATTGTAGAAATGTGTTGTATATTTCCCTGAGCATGTTCTTCTTCGTCTGGGAAGTGGATATTTTCGATATCAACATCCAAGTCCATGTTATCTAGAAAGATATCATTTTTAGGTGTGTCTAGTTCTCCTCCCCCTTGATGTGAATTAGTTATTTTCCTTTTAATTGTTATATTATGGGGGGTTTTCTAAGTTTCCCTAAGGAGGGTTTCGTTCTTCATCATCTCCTGAATTGTTACTCGGGGTTTTTCTTTTTTGGGCCACTCCAGGTTGATGGTTTACCTTAGGTAAAACGCTTCTCTAGGAAATGGTGGGTGATTGAGAATTATTTTCACTTGAGGGTTTTCCTCTCTCTTTGTGATGTTCTATGTTGCTTACAATGGTCTCTATATCTCTAGCATTTCTATCAATCTCTAGAACATGGGGGTCGTGACTATCATCCTCTTCTTCTCCCAATATAAGTGCATCGATAAGTGTAGGGCTTAGCCCAACTGATATTATGTGGTTATAAAAAAGGTGATCAAGCTCAAACCCTTTCATATGTTCTCCAAATTCCACGTTAAATTGGTCAAAATAGGAAGCATACTCGTCAATCTTGGAAATTCCTCTCAAAATAATTTCTCCAACCTTCCATGGTAGGGGGATAAACTGTTTTTCCTTTTTTCGTAAAAAGTATGAAACCAAAATTTATACTATCTCGACACCTATATGAAAAATAATTTATCAAGCACATAATAAGGAATAAATATAGGTTTTCTGTGAGAAAAAAAAATCATGATGATGTTATAATTATCCATTTTTTCGAGAACTCCCTTTCCATTCAGAAAAGTCGATGCTTCCAAAGAAATCCTAGAAGTATCATCTCCAAAGAGTAATTTCTTGAATTGAGACAAAAAAATATTATATACCTCATAAAAATAATGGCCAACCTTTTTCCTCCACAGAGCTTGTTACAACATAGTTGTAGGGTCCACCTTTAAGTTTACCCTTTTGTCGATACTTAAACCTTTGAAAACATGATAGCGAAAATCAAATAGGATGTCATATAAAATTTATTTTCAGTTTTAAAATTCATCAATTGCGCAGTAACCTCATTTGATATAATATTTGCCTAGTTGAAGATTGTGTTCTCATGGACTATGAAATGCAAGATGTATAATGTCAACCGAGGAATAGTTGTTGTAGAGTCTTGACCAGCAAATCTAGTAAACAACCAAGCAATTTCTTTATAAGGGTTCTTCAAAGAACCCACCTGAATATTGGATATGTCTTTTGGCATTGAGGCAGGATCTTATAGATATTCTTGCAGGAGTTCAATTCCATTGTTTTTTCCCTTCAGGAAATTTATGGCCTCTTCTCCTTTGTAAACCAAGTTTGGCTCTGGAAATTTTAACATATTCTTAGAAATCAAAGGTGTCAATGAAACAAGGGAGCCACTTTGCAATGGGATGGTTCTTCTCTTTTGGACAAATTTGTCAATGCACCAGGTAATGATATATTTACATTCGAAAAACTCTAGAACGCAACCGGCAATAGCTATTATTGATGTCCACACATTATTATTTTGTCTGTTTGGCAATGTTGAATAGTATCAATAAGACATAGACCAATGGTAGTTATGGTATTCTCCAGAAGAAAAGTTCAAATTATCCTCATAGAAATGTCATTTTCTCATAGCCATCTTCAGAAAGTTGAAAAACTTCTTTGTAATATCACTTAGCACAGTAAAATAACCCTTAAGCTAGATTTTCTTGGTGAAAGCATCAATTTGAAATAAATGTAAATTGCCTCGATATAAACATCATTAATTAACAACCTTTTCAAAAATAAATTTAGTAGTTGAGTCCGTAAAAATAGAACTTAATGTGACTCAAGAAATGTGAAAGAAGGGGACACGTCATAGAAGGGATTCAGAGTAGAAGTTTTCAAATGAAAATGAAAGTTCGTGAGTTCATGAGTCTGGGAGTCTGAGATGAGAAAAATGGCTAAGTATCGAGATTTGTCAGACAACTTGTGAGAGATAGAAAAGTAATCAAGTGCAAGTCTACAAATCCACGATAAGAAAAATAAACTAAGTGTTGAATCAGATGAAAAAAAAAAAGGAAATAAAAACAAGTCTGCGAGTATGATGGAAATGGATAAGTATGGTAAGCATGATAAAATAAAGAGAGGGATGAAGGAGGTGTACGATAGATGGACAAGAAATTTTAAGGGAGGGGAAAATCCATGAAAGGAAAATGAGAGGAAAGAAGGGAAAACATATGGCTTTCAACAAGTGTCCACCCATGAGTGGGGTTTTAGTCGACGACCCTGGAATGTTTATTTCCATGGGGGGTGCGTTGTTGTTTATTTCCTCTTCATCTTTATTTCTCTATTCTTTCGTTGTTTCTTCTTCGGATTCCTTTTCCTATGTTATGCGCAGAAAAAAACCCCCTATGGCTACACCATAGTTTACAATGTAGTCAGATCAATAACCATTTAAAAGTCTCCTACTTCTTTAACTACCCCAAACATACCCCAGACTCATGCAAGAAAAGTAAAATGAGAAGGATCAGGTAAATGTACCTTTGCTCTGTGTCTGGTGATGATCCTCTCGCGCTTGATAACTTCATTGACTGCAAGCCTCCTCCCAAGGATGTTCTGCATTCAAATACAGACAAACAGAAAGCTACAAGCATAAATTTCATACATAAATAAGGGTTGTATGTTAGAATAAAAAAATAAAACAAATGCAAATATTCGACACATCATGTTTTGGGACAGGAAAAGTACTTCTTTTACTGATAATACAATAATCACTTACAAACAAAGTCAGTTATTGCTCCTCGAACCTGGTCCGGGATCCTCTTCACCAAGATCCAAGTTTACCTTCACGTATATTTCTCCTCTCAACCTTCTTCTTGGGAAATGGAATGGGTTCTTATGGAGGAAAAAGGGAAAAATGAGGAATTTTGAGGCAATTCTCACAACAAGATTGCAAATGCTTGGGGCAAGGAGGGGATGTGAAACAGGTAGAGTTTCATTGTTCCTATGTCTATATGTGGAATGAGACCCCAAAACCTCATTTTATATGACAAAAGGATGGTTATTCGGTTGGGTGATGGGCTATAGGCGGTGGATTAGTTGGGAAACTACCCAATAGCCCGTAATCTCAACGAATTCCTTGCAACTTTTTAATTTTTTCAAATTTTGCAAGTATATGCGGGCTATAGTGGTGCAGCATGTGTACGTACGTGGGTTGTAGTGGTTCAGAAGACGTATGTACGCGGGAAGTATTGGTGCATGTCACATACATCTTCAAAAATTTGGTTTTTTAGAAGAGTAACTCAGTGATGGCTTGGCAAAAAATGCAAGTAAGAGGGCCAAATTCCAGGTATGCATATGTAGAGAAATTTAGGGTTATAATAGATGCCCCCTAATGTGTGAGGTCAGAAGATCATATGATGGCCGAAATACATTAAAAAATAATCTTCACCAATGTACGAAGAAAGTGAGCCCAGGACCAGAGTTCGGGAGGTGCCATCCACAAAAATAACAATTGTCTCTCCGAGGCGGGCATACCCATGCTTGGGATGAAAATAAATCATGGTTTCCAATCAAATACACTGCAGATCCATGTCATGTAACTATATAAAGTGTAGTTTTGATAAATACACAGTGGATCTACATCTCAAAATCAAAGATATACAAGTATAGTATCCATCTTCAAGAAGCCAACGACGCCTGATGGTTGGAGATAAGGTCTTCAAAGATCGAGAAAAAAATTCAATATCTTCAAAACTCAAGTAGGAGTGTAATGTGAGTGTACAACTTCACTGCCTAGAGGTCTTCAACATCTCTTCGGGAACAGATAAGAGGATCTTGGTGATCAGGCAGAGAACTTCATTGATTTCAAACAAGGACTTGATTGGACTTTTGGGATGGCTGGACATGAGGGAAAGAGACAACTGCAGAAAGGTCGACTCAGGTTGGGAGAAACTTCCCTTGGAAAAGAGCACGAAAGATGATCATGCTCAAGCATCATGACTTTTGACATAAGTTTACGATGCAGGAGGCAACGCAAACTCTCCATGTGTTTGGAAGAGTAACCAAATGGAGGACAACTCTATGTAGCGAGAACGGCTTCCTAAGGTCATATTAGATCCCAAAGCTTAATGAACAAACGAAAGGATGTGCTTTATCAAGCCTCCTCCCAAGGTTGTCCTGCATTCAAAGACAGACAAACAAAAATCTACAAGCATACATTTCATACATAAATAAGGGTTAGATTTTAGAATAAAAACATAAAACAAATGAAAATATCCGACACATCATGTTTTGGGACAGGAAAAGTACTTCTTTTACTGATAATACAATGATCACTTACAACCAAAGTCGGCTACTACTCCTCAAACCTGGTCTGGGCTCCTCTTCACCAAGATCCAAGTGCACATCTGCATATCTTTCTCCTCTCAACCTTCTTCTTGGGAAATGGAATGGGTTCTTATGGAGGAAAAAGGGAAAAATGAGGAATTCTGAGACAATTCTCACAACAAGGCTGCAAATTCTTGGGGCAAGGAGGGGATGTGAAACGGGCAGAGTTTCATTGTTATTATGTTTATATGTGGAATGAGACCCCAACACCTCCTTTTATATGAAAAAAGGATGGTTATTCAGTTGGGTGACGGGATATATGTGGTGTATTAGTTGAGAAACTACCCAATAACCCGTAATCTTAACGAATTCCTTGCAACTTTTTATTTTTTTCAACTTTTGAAAGTATACGTGGGCTATAGTGGTGTAGCATGTGTACGTATGTGGGTTGTAGTGGTGTAGCAGGTGTATGTACATGGGAATTATTTGTGCAAGGCACATACATCTTCAAAAAATTGGTTTTTTAGAAGAGCAACTTAGTAATGGCTTGGCAAAAAATGCAAGTAAGAGGGCCAAATTCTAGGTATGCATATGTAGAGAAATTTAGGGTTATAACATATGCCCCCTAATGTGTGAGGTTAGAAGAGAATCTGATGGCCGAAATACATTACAAAATATTCACCTATGTACGAAGCAAGTGGTCCTGGGACCAGAGTTCGGGAGGTTCCATCTGCAAAAATAAAAATTGTCTCTTCGAGGCAGGCATACCCATGCTTGGGATGAAAATAAATCATCGCTTCCAATCAAATACACTGCAGATCCATGTCATATAACTATATAAAGTGTAGTTTCTAGCAATACACAGCAGATCTACATATTAAACTCAAATATATACAAGTATTATCCATCTTCAAGAAGCCAATGACGCCTGATGGCTGGAGAAGAGGTATTTAGAGCTCGAGCAACAACTTCAAGATATTCAAAACTTGGTTAGGAGTGTAATGTGAGTGTACGAATCCACTACCCAGAGGACTTTGATGGCTCGTCAGGAATAGACAAGAGGATCTTTGTGATCAGGCAGAGAACTTCATTAATTTCAAACAAGGACTTGATTGGACTTTTGGGATGGCCGGACATGAGGGAAAGAGACAACTGTAGAAAGGTCGAATCAGGTTGGGAGAAACTTCCCTTGGAAAAGAGCACGAAAGATGATCAGACTCAGGCAGCATGACATTGACATAAGTTTACGATGCAGGAGGCAACCCAAACTCTCCATGTGTTTGGAAGAGTAACCAAAAGGAGGATAGTTCTATGTAGCGAGAATATCTTCCTAAGGTCATATTAGATCCAAAATCTTGACGAACAAATGAAAGGATGTGCTTTGTCCAAGGCTGACTCATTGTACCTTTTTGTGTTTTTGTTTTTTTTTGTCTTTTTCAATTTTTTAAAGAGATTGAAAAGGAATAAAATAATGCTATGTTACAAAGCAGGAATGAGTTTGGCAAGCATACTATTTCCAAGCACAAGGAACATACTAATTCTTAGAGAAAGGAGACATGAGCAAGAAAAGTTCTACAAGGCTTACGTATAAGGCATGCTTAAAAGGTTCAGTTGAGAGAAACATGGAGCCGGCATTAGGCCAAAGATGCAGAGATGCAAATGTGATTAGCAAGACACGATGAAACCCACTTCAATGTATTTTTCGCGAGCCCAGAGAAGGTAATCTCGGTATTTTTTTCACATTTAGAGATTCTGAAAAAACGTAACATAAGACTCCATTGGGGTACCTTTTTTGGAAATAGTCTAGTCGGTTCGAAAAAGGGATAAACTAGCACCGAAAAGATGTCTATTCAAAACCATTTTAACAAGTGTGACAAAGACAAGATTATTCAACAATATTTTCAATTTTAAGGATTCTAAAAAGAGATTAACTATGGACTCTATTCTTTTTTCTAGATTTAATCTCCTTATCCCAAAAAGTATAAAATTTATTGAGGAGAAATCTCCCGGCGAGACGAATCTCCCGAGGTGTACATTTTTCCTCCATAATCTACAGGTCGGAAAAAGGGGTAAACTCATGCCAGTAGATGGTCTTATGGACCAATTTGACAAGTGTGAAAGAAAAAGGTCACTCGGAAATCTTTTCAATTTTAGGTTGTCTGAAAAGAGCTTAACTATGGACTCTGTGGAGGTTCCTTTTTCGTAAGTAATCTCCAAGGCCCGAAAAAGGTGATAAACCAAAACCAAGGAGAATGTTCCGTTTTCATAAATTTAGTCCCTCGGGCCCGAAAAAGGGTTAAACCTATACCTGAGAATACTCTTCTAGCGAATCGAAGCTCCTAGAGTATACCTTTGTTCGTAAAATTGACCATTCGGACTGAAAAATGGGTAAACTACCGTCAGACAGATGTGCCTTCAAGTTTTAGTTTGGCAAGCATGAAGGACAACAAGATCGTTCTACAATATTTTCATGTTTATAGATTCTGAAAAGGGATTAAAGAAGACTCTAAGAGGTCACTTTTCTCAATTAATCCAGACAAGATTGAAAAATCATAAATGTAGTCTCATCGGATGTTGCTTTCGGATTTCAAAGCGAGCTTGAAAGACATCAAAGTATGCTCATTTTTTGGGACTCCTTAGGGTGAGGCCAAGAGTGATGATGCATCAAGCAAATGAGGCTCAATCTCGTAATCATGACAAGACTAATAAGGACTTCTGAGCCTAAATCCATTAGAGACAGAATGGACGCCAAAAGATAACAAGGATCTATCTAGGGCATCCATGTAAAGGTAGGATCTACCACCTGATAATGACACTTCTAAAATAGCAAAGATGATTTTGTGTCGCACGTCGGTGGGATCGATCCTATGGAAAAGAGGAAAAGACAACGAGATGCAGAAAGTGGAGGTGGAATCCTAACTTATATGCAAAAAAGTCGGAAAAATATATTTTACCAAAGGACCTTTAAAAGTGACCCATCTCCCAAAAAGGTTACCAAACCAAAAGTGAAGTGCATCATAACATCCAATAAGAAACTCAAGAACCACATTAAATGATTTCCAAGCCAGAAAAAATGACAAAAGGGTTCAAAAAAGTGGCAAAAAGGGCCAAAAAAGTCTATAAATAGAAGTTGACAACTCATTTTCACCATTGCAATTTGAATAATAACCAAGAGGTAAAAAGCACCCCTTTTCTATAAGAGTTGATTCTGGGAGCTTCAGAGGACGAAACGAACTTCCGCTCAAACCAAGTAAGTATAAACTCATCCCTCTTGCATTTCTATACTTTGATTTTGCATTGTTTTTAGTTTTTGGGTAGGCGCACTCTCTTAAAAAAAGGCAGCTCTACATGTACGCAGGATGTCCAAGGACATCCCATGTACATCCACGAGAAAAAAAAGGTTTGTCCGTGGATGTACATGACTGTGTATAAAAAAAACCACGTACACCCTCAAAAGAAAAGAAAAATACAATATGAAAGAGCTAACTCCCCCTTGAACTTGTCATGTAATAGGATGTATATCCATTGGAGGGAGAGGGAACATGATGAGATCCATGTCTTGGTCGATGAGGACCCTATTGCCATTGCCACATTAAAACAATGTGGGCTATGGAAGTTCTACTAGTGTCCACTTATGAGGGCACAAACCGCGCTTCTGAATGCTCTAGTGGGTTACTGGCACCCGAACGCAGAGGCGTTCATGATTTAGGGGAAGTTGTTGACTCCAACAATTGAGGATGTTTACTTCTTGACTGACCTCTCGAGGAGAGGGGAACCAGTCAACCTATGCACATTTCCTCTTGGGCCCTTCAACATCGTCGACTACATTGGGATGCACTGTGAGGTAGGCACTAAGAAAGTAGGTTCTCAGGTGCCCATCGGCAAGATCACCAACCTGTCACTGAAGGTGATCCTAGTGCTCATTGGGCGGATCATTGGATCCATGGCTATCCACCAGGCTTCCCGGGCGCATATGTATTGTGAAATGCAGTGCCTTGACGCACATATTTTTGACTGGAGCACGACCATGCTTAGTTGCATGAAGAGGTAGCTTACAGATTGTCATGAGTGTAGCAACAAGAACTTCAGGTTCAGGACTGTTCTATGCTTGTTCTTCTTTGAGAGGGTACCCAGACTGAGTCTGAGAGAGACAGTGTGGGGGCATGTGGCCTCCTTCCCAGCGGTGTGTAGATGGGCGGAATTGCTTCCATGATAGGGGGGAGGAAGGACCATAGAGGCCTTCAATGACACATTTTTTTATTGGTGGGCATGGCAGATTCCAGTGATGGAGGAATACCCCTATGTTGGAATCAACTTCTCTATAGATCCAGATATGCCCATATCTCCTGGCGAGGAGCGAGGAGAGATAGGTACGTGTTTTTTTAAAGTTATTTAATTTTTAGTTTATTTTATATATCTCATTTACAGATGTGGGACCTGTGCACCCAGCATACTTCTCGAGGACTAGGAAACGTCCTCAACCAGAGGTAATACCAGTGGCAGTCGGCGGACCAGTAGCCGTAGGGGGACCTCCAGCCGGAGAAGCTGAGAGAGTGTTGAGATGGGTGGAGTGGAACCTCACCGCGCTCACTCGTTCAGTTCCTGTGGCCAAGATCTAGGATCTCCCGCCATCGATGCAACCTCATGTATTTGGGGTGCCACAAACTTGGGTCCAACTCTTTCGACGTTTGGAAAATGTCTTCGTTCACTAAGAGAGGAACGATAGGCCCCGAGCTTAGATAGGATGGACTTTTCATGTGTTGAGGGCACTCTTTTTGTATAATTTTTGAGGGCATAAGCCTTGTGATGTATACTAGATTATTATTTTTTGAGGCATTCACGCCCACCTATGTACTCTAATACTTTTTGACATATATATATTTACACATTTTATGTCTTATGGATCACATTTTTAAAATGTATGTGTATGTGTTTTCTTATTTTATGTGTGTGCAATATGTCAATCTAATACTTGATTAGCTATAGTATATATCATTTGATTTAATCTCCTAGGAACACGGATATACATAATGTAATCAAAGCAGTGTTCTAAGAGACGTACCCTAAGGAAATGTCGGTGTAAAGTAGGATCATAAACATGGTAAACCCCATTTAACTGGGACACAACCAGTTGAGCATCTAAGTATACCCAGAGGTGAGAGATACCATGTGACAAAGCATCACGAAGAAAATCTATCATTGTGTTGTACTCGGAAACATTGTTTGTGGCATCACCTAGATAGATACCTCCCGAAGATAGAAACTAACCTTGAGGTGTGAAAATCACCCAAGTCACGGAAGCAAGCCTCCAAGTGTTTCGGCTAGCGTCATCTGCGAGCCCAAAGAACACCTCTGATTCACTTGACATCTACCACAGTGAAAAAGATGACATAAATAATGACACGTCCATAAAACAAAAAGACAAAAAACTAACTGTATAAGAACTATACATATGTACAAGAAGTCACCCAGGTGACCAACCTACGAGTAATACTTCTTGAGGTAGAGCCCATTTCTAGGCTCTGCCAAAGCATTTCACTCAAAGTCAACCAGACGATAAGCACCCTTCTTTAAGACCTCTTTCACAATGAAAGGTCTAAACCACATGGGTTTGAACTTTCCTGCCCCCAGGGGATCCTTATCTTGGTCATAGACTAGGACAAGTTTGCCTTAAAAGAAAATCCGAGGAAGAACGGACCAATCATATTAACACTTGACTCGTTTCTTGTGAGCCTCGTTGGCCAAGTCTGCATCATGGTGTTTCTAATTGAGCTTCTCGATATATAATAGGTTTTCCTCAAGTGGTGAAGTGTCTGTAAATAACTCTACTGCCAACTTTAAAGATGAGATATGGCACTCTATAGGCAATATTGCTTCCAACCCATAAACGAGTTGAAAAGGTGAGAAACCGATGGCAGTCTTTACAGACGTTCGGTGGGCCCATAATGTTGAGTACAACATCAAATGCCAATTTGACTTGGCAGAATTGATCGTTCATTGCAGAATAGTCTTGAGGGACTTATTCATAGCTTCGACCTAACCATTTTATTGTGGGTAGTAGGGTGACGAATGTTCTTGCCTCAACCCAAGCTTTGATGTTAACTCAGACATCATTTTGTTCTGAAAGTGACTGCCATGGTCAGTGACAATCTCCTTCGAGATGTCGAACCTTGCTACTATTTGGTTAAAAATGAAAGGAGTCATTGTTTTTTCATCACTAGAGATATCTATTGGAATCGTTTCAGCGATACTTTCCATATTACACTCGGCATAAACTATGTGCGGAGCCAGAGGACTAACAGGACAAGACCTGTCTCTAGTCATAGTCAACACGAATTCACCTGCCTCTATTCTTCTTAACTCCGGGAGAAAATAAGATCTGTGATGGAGATCATCCCAGGGTCTGTCCAAACCATTCAATGCCTCTATAATCACCTTATCAGAGGGCAAGACCAAGTATAAATAATATGTATTGACAAGGGAACCTTGAGCCCAAATAGGCTCGAGAACTAGATCTAACTCATGTGCGGGAGTTGAATCGGTGTTGGTCGAAGCTTGTTGGACAATACTGTATGCAAATTATGTCGCAGACAAGGGCATGGCCATGCCAGGATTCTCTGTCCCTTACATCAAGGCTGATGGGGAAGGAATATTACACGGATCGTTAAAGTAAGTCGTTTGGAACGATGACACTTGAAAATTTTTAGCCCTAGGCTAGTCGGGGGCAGCCGATATAAACTTGGCAACACTAGAAGGAGGAGGGTAATCGAAAGTACCCATCAAAGGTGGGCACAAACCAACCCCCACGTTGACAACCTCGGGCTGAGGGTTATCAATCATCGAGACCGTGGATGCCCTCGATGAAGGGTCAGACCTAGAGAAGGACAATTAGTCAGTGGTTACGATTCATCCCTCGTGTGGAAACAACAAGACCCAAAAAAATGTGGCATGCATTGTATAAGTCCAACTCCTTCCTAACAGGATGTTGTAGTCAAGAGGTGCATCTACCACTTCAACTTCTTCGTACACGGTCTTCCCTCCTAACTTCATGGGGAAAGAAGGGATGATTCCATGTGGTCTGAAAGACCGACCGTCGAAAGCAGTAAGCATAGTATTTTATAGAGACAAAATGGGTTGGCCAATGGCCTTCCAACATGCCAATGACATCATGCAAGTCGAAGCACCCTCATCCACCACCATGCGGAAAATATTCCGGGTAAAAATTTTCGTGGTGTAAGCCATTACTATCTGAAATGCAACTGGTATGGGAGACGAGGTTTCAAGTTGGTCGTATCGAGAATGATCGTTCATGGATTGCAGGTCTCTACAGATCCTAAGGTGGATAACAGATATTTTCTCTGCGAAGGGAAGCTCTGGAGGACTTCCAAAGAAGACATCGTGCAAGGGGTTTGTGACAAATACTCCACCATAGAGTAATTTTGGGTAGCCCTCGCGCTCAGATTATGGGAAGCTTTCTTGAATGCCCCTTTCGGGATGTGTGTCATTGTTTCTCCCATCTTCTTCTCAATCTGGAGAGGAACAGATGGGTTTATGTCTTCTTTACCCTTTTCAGCACTTTGTGGCATTCCATAATTGTGTGCTCTAGTTGCTATGTAAGCATCACCTTTCATCATATAAATGTTCATGATTGAGGGATTACTAGAAGACGTGAGGGTTCCCTCCATTCTAAATCAGCAAAGAAACCCAAAGTTGAAAGCTGGATTGGGGTATGAAGAAGGATCAAATAGTGATCATCCAAGTAATACAGAACCTATCAAGTTTTTCAAATCCTCAAACATTGACAACAGTCACCCTGCAGAAACAAAGAAAGAAAATCATCCACCAAGAAGGAATGAAAGAAAAAGTACTAGAACAGAATATGTAGATCAGAGAGATTATCGGCATGAAAGAAATCAACCTCCTCAAAGAAGACATACTTTTTCTAGGTACCAACATTTTTTCTATGGATATTGTTTCTTTTGTTCTAACTTTGGTCATAAAGCTGTAAACTGTTCTTTAAAATTAAATTATGACCAATCAAGACATTCAAGGTATAGATATTTGCCACAACAAAGATTGATACAGCCAAGTAACAAACCACCACAGACTGCAAATCACTTGATGGATGGGAAAAGGACACAGGTGAAGCATAACAATCGTTATGATCCTTTATTCGATGAACCGGAATGTTACATCTGTCATAACTATGGACATAAATCCGTTGACTGTCGCTTAAGGAACTATGAACCAGATTTGAATTCCCCTACTGAAAATGTCAAGGTTTGGAAGAAGAAATAAAGTGACAAGTGTGGATTAGTGTTGTCAGCTCAAAGACAAACGAACCCTTGGTATATAGACAGTGGATGCTCCAAACAAATGACAGAAGAAAAAGGTAAGTTTCTATCTCTAAGTGAAAGAAAATCAGGAAACGTGGCCTTTGGAAATGATGCTCCAGGTAAAATAAAGGGTAAAGGGATGGTGAGTTTAAGTAATGGAAAAGGAAAAGCCCAAGATGTTCTACTTGTAGATGGGCTGAAACATAATCTGCTCAGTGTAAGTCAAATGTGTGATAGAGGATGTGAAGTGGTGTTCACGTCCAAGGACTGCAAGATAAAGTCTGTAAACTCAAGACAAGTGGTGGCCAAAGGCATAAGGACAGAAAATAATGTATATGTGTTGAAAGAAGATAGAGAAGAGTGTCATCTAAGAAAACTTGATGAAATCTGGTTATGGCATAGGAGACTTGGACATCTAAACTTTGACCACCTAATCAAGCTCAAAAATCTTGAGGCAGTAAAAGATCTTCTGAGAATATCAAAGCCCCAAGATTTCTATGTGTAAAACCTGCCAAGTAGGAAAGCTAACCAGGACACAGTTTAAGTCAAAGAGCTCTACTTCAACAGAGAAACCACTCCAACTAGTTCATATGGATTTATGTGGACCATCAAGACAAGAAGGCATAGGGAAAGAAAACTACTTCATGTTGATTATTGATGATTACTCCAGAATTACTTAGGTTTCCTTTCTCAAGGAAAAAGTTGAAGCATTTGAGAAGTTTAAAAAATTTAAGGCTTTAACTAAGAATCAAACAGGCAAGACGTTAAAGGCAGTAAGATCAGACAGAGGAGGAGAATTTATGTCAAGTGATTTCAAGGAATTCTGTGATAAGCATGGGATCAAGAGAGAATACATAATCCCAAGAACTCCACAACAAAATGGATTAGTTGAGAGGCAAAACAGAACAGTGCAACAAATGGCCAGGTCAATGATGAATGAGAAGAACATTGGTCAAACCTACTGGGTAGAAGCAATACACACAGCAGTCTATGTTCTTAACAAATCCCACCTCATACCACAAAATGACAAGACACCTTATGAACTCTGATATGGGAGACCTGCTTCAATCAAACACTTCAAAGTCTTTGGGAGTAAATGTTACATAAAGAACAATGATGAGAACCTTGGCAAATATGATGACAGGGCTAATGAAGGTATCTTCTTAGGGTATGCTACAAACAATAAGGATACAGATGCTATAATAAGAGGCTACATTAAATGGTTGAATGTATTGACATAAAATTTGTTGAAGGAATCCCAGCAAGAGAAGTGTACAATAATGAGTCTTCTACAGAGGAAACAGCTAAAGCTGAAGATGAACAGGTCCAAGAATCAGAAAACTAAGACTCTAAATTAGATGAAGACATGAATACTCAGACAGACTCAAATCAGCAAACAACTTCAAATTCCTCCTCCAGAATCACTCAAAAGAATCATCCTGTAAGTCAGATAATTGGTGAAAAAGA
>ML783678.1:139627-161731 GCA_009831015.1 Picea engelmannii
GCCCCATGTAACCAACGGCAGGCCTTGAATCCTTCATGAATGGATGAGCTCTTGATCTTCCACTTTGTGAAAATATTAATGACAGAGTAAGGCTTTAACTAACGTCAAAAACCAAGCACACACTAGAAAATTTCCTACAAGATAAACCAAGCAAACCACTATCTAGTTGGAAGAACAGTTACACTAGCCAACACTAGAGCAACTTACCAATGCAAGTACAACTCGAACACGGAAGCACCCTTCAGGTATACTCTGTAAAGTGTGGCCTGACGCCTGCCCTAGGTACCACGATATGCCCCCACAGTCACCTGTGTAAGTCCCTAAAATAAAGGTAACTAAGTTGTCAGCTCGCAACAATCATCGGGCATGTACAATCGACAGTCGGGTGGACCGCAATGAGCAGGATAACAAGTCTGAAACCTACCAAGGGTATCGAAAGCAAGTTCTCCAGAAGACAATTGAGGATATCAAACAGATTCAAGGTCCATGAAGCTCCGTAGGCAATTTCAAATGACAGTATCCCACGACGGATCCTCAATACGCGTTCCCCACTACGTTTGGTCCGGCTTTGGAGGGTTTATCTCCACTACCTTTCCTTACGTGACCTCGTGTTTAGCCCCTATGTTAGAGGGGGGTCCCAGATAAATTTCATGTCATTGGACTTTTACACTCCCTAGCTCTGACTCCAATGTTTGTTTATAGGCCTTAAAGAGTTTCCTCTCCAACGTTATTCAAGGCTCTAACCCTAAACTAGTTGATTGACCCTACAAACATAAAAGTCTAATTAATTTTATCTAGCGTTCATTTTAAATGGATTGTTTTAACTCAAAGGATATGGCAGTGAAACTAGTGATGTGTATGAGAGACGAAAAGAGGAGAAGTAAATGAAACTGAAAGAAAAATTACTTCTAGCTAACAATAAATATTTGCAACTAACTCTTTAAACCAAATTTTTATAACTAACTCTTTTCAAGATCTTTAAAAGGAAGACACAAAACGAAATTTCACTTGACTACGAGCTACTTAAGTTCTAAGAGATTAGTAAAGAACTTAAAAATTGAACTATTTTTCCTTTCAAGTAAAATAACTACCCTAACTACTTTACCAAACTAAGAAATAAACAATCATTTTTCCTTTTTTTTTGTAAATGCTTCAAACAAGAAAAACTTGAAATAAATCTATTATTTTTTTCTTTAAAGCAAATGAAAGGGTGTAAAAGAACTACCAAACAAGACTGAAACTAACCTCTGGCCTACTACGGATCACAGGGAGTCACTAAAGACACTAAACAGGCTGATCAAAAACTCAAAGACTCTCCTAAAAACCCTTTCGAAGTAAACACAATAAATCTTCAAAAAGACAAGCAAACTAATGTCTAACCTAGGCTTTGACTGTAAAAACAGAAGCTTTGAACTCTGTCAAGAGAACCTAAGAATTAAAGACCTCAATTAGGGAAGAGTTTGACTACCTCTTCTTAAAATAAAATCCCTTGAACTAGGTATGCTATTGATGCTTAAGCAGCATGTGTATGTATGCAGGTTGTCTATAAAGCAAGGTGTGTATGTACGCGTGTTGTCCCACAGTAGGCCACGTACACCTTTGTATTTCTTGAAAAAAAGAGATAAAATAGAAAGACTGACAGGGCAGGGAGAACTAGTATGGCACCAAGAGGTGACCAAAATCCCTTAAAAGACTCAGCAGACTCACAGAAACTCAAAAGGTATAAAACCAATCAAACACCAAAAAAAAAACCCTAAAACCCTAGAGGCTTCCCTAGTATGGTCACGAGTTCTGCTAGCGGGAAAAACCCCCCTATGGCTACACCAGGGTTTACAATGTAGGAAGATCGTAACCGTTTAAAAGTCTCCTACTTATCTAACTACCCCAAACATACCCCAGAATCATGCAAGAAAACTAAGAGGAGAAGGATCAGGTAATTGTACCTTTACTCTGCGTCTAGTTACGATCCTCTCGCGCTTGATAACTACATTGACTGCAAGCCTCCTCCCAAGGTTGGTCTACATTCAAAGATAGACAAAAATAAGATACAAGCATACATTTCATACATAAATAAGGGTTAGATGTTAGAATAAAAACATAAAACAAATGCAAACATTTGACACGTCATGTTTTGGGATAGGAACAGTACTTCTTTTATTGATAAGACAATGATCACTTACAACTAAAGTCGGCTACTGCTCCTCAAACCTGGTTCGGGATCCTCTTCACCAAGATCCAAGTGCACCTCTGTGTATCTTTGTCCTCTCAACCTTCTTCTTGGGAAATGGGATGGTTTCTTATGGAGGAAAAAGGGGAAAATGACAAATTCTAAGGAAATTCTCACAACAAGGTTGCAAATGCTTGGAGCAAGGAGGGGATGTGAAATGGGAAGAGTTTCACTTTTCTTATGTATAGATGTGGAATGAGACCCCAACAACTCCTTTTATATGACAAAAGGATGGTTATTCGATTGAGTGATGGGCTATAGGCGATGGATTAGTTGGGAAACTACCCAATAGCCCGTAATCTCAATGAATTCCTTGCAAATTTTGCAAGTATACGCAGGATGTAGTGGTGCAGAATGCGTACGTACACGGGATCTAGTGGTGCAACATGCGTATGTATGTGAGCAATATTGATGCAGGGCGCGTACATCTTCAAAAATTTGGTTTTTTAGAAGAGCAACGCAATGATGGCTTGGCAAAAAATGCAAGTAAGAGGGTCAAATTCCAGGTATGCATTTGTAGAGAAATTTAGGGTTATAACATCTATGGCTACTTCCATTGCTACCTTAACTTTTGTTGTTTCTTTTTATACCACTTCGACTTCTGCTACTATTTTTTCTTCAGTTGTTGTTTCTTCTTATTCTTCTTCTTCTCTTCACTTCCACTCAACTTCTTCCTCATATCTCTTTCTTACTTTCCCCTTTTTATTTTGTTGTTTTTCAGCTATCTTGGTTGCTGCCACTTCTTTGGCCTCTTTATTTTTTCATTTTTCATATTCCTCTTCTTTATTCTTCTTGTTTTATTATAACTCTGCAACTTCTACTACTTTCCTTTTTCTCTCTTCCATTGTTGTTGTTGTTGTTGTTGTTGAATTCGGAGGTTTTTGTTTTTGTTGCCACTTCTATTGCTTCTGTCATTTTCGCTTCATCTTTTGGGCTTCCTAGTCAACTCATTTTCCATCTTCTATCCTATGCAGTGGATTGCCCCTTCTTTTGAATATGACATCATGGTGCATCCTCACATGGTGTTGAATTTCCTCTGCTTCCCAAACGTTGGTTTGGTATTCCCACTGATACCTATGGTTGATGCAATGCTCTTTGACCATGTCTAGGGAATCATGCCTCTAGAATATTTCCTCAATGAAGTGGGAAAATGCCAATATGTTCACTTTGTCATGGGCCTCCTTGATATCTTTGAATGAGTATGACCCAATCCACAAGGGGAGAGGAGGATATATAACCTTATTATATCTATATAGTGTTGCACCAACTCCATGCACAAAATTATGGTAGGCGATTCCTTATAGCACCAACTTGTCCAGAACAAACTTTGGGAGAAAATGTGGACCTTTAGTGACTTTGTATATCCTAAGGCATGTTCCATACTCTAGGAGGTGTCAGTCCCCTATCCTCTTGACTATTGCCTATGATTTTTCTGTCATGCATGGTGCCCATGAGTCAAGTATAAGTTGGAATAGAGGAGCCAAGAAGTGGTTGTAGATTTTGTGATACACAATTCGATACTTTTGTTCCCACAATACCTTGCAATAGATATTGATCATGGGATCACTAGGCTACCAATCCCAACCCATATGTGTAAATTCATGGCACATGCAAACCATTTCTAGGAGATATGAGGACATGTGGAAACTTGGGAAGTCCTCAGAAAAAGTGTTCTTATTGTTTTTGAGAGCTTCTTCCAAAGATGATGATAGAAGGTCGGCCCAATTGAAGGTTTAACCGACATGTTCAACATAGTAAATAAGGGGCGCCTAGTTTATCATGAACCTTTGAGCATATAGCTCCCCATATAGTCTACACAACATGGCCACTACATATTGATATGGCATTTTAATCAGTTTGGTGAGGTACTCACCTAAAGACCTCGATTTCAATACTTTGTCGAGTTTGTAACAAGCCTTTAGAAGCTCTTTTGGCTTATGTGGGAACTTCTTTATGATCTTCTCATCCAGTGATTTCTCCTCATCTTCCAAGTGGTAACAAGAAGCGATCTTGAATCTTCAAAGGAGGCTATTGGGTGGTCTTTGGAATTTAGAATATATATGTTTTCCATATCAGCATGCCTTACAATCCATGAAATAGCCTCTACATCGGGAAACATTGTTGCGCATGTTTCCACCTTGTATAACTTGGATTTCCTGATATTCTTGAACGTTTTGAGATCAAGGTCATCCTCTACTATCTGGAGAAAGGTATGGTTGTTAAAAATTTGGTATAATTCACCACATTTGATCAAAGTATCCTTACCAATGACACCTTTTGTGTCATTGTATACAACTCCTAGAGTATCTACATATTCTTCTTGAGCACTTATGCTTGCAAAGGCCTCTTAAATAGGGGCCTTGTCTATTCTTTGCAAGCTTTTGTGAGGAGACATGTTCGAATATAAAAAAAAATTATCATTAGTATTAATAAAATCAAGTGTTAGCTAGATGCATCAGATGTTCACTATATTGACAAGGCAAAGAATGAGCAAGAGAGAGTGTGGCTTATTTTTTGTGTCTGAGTGTTTTTTAAGCCCTTTTAGTGGAATTGGAAAGTTCGCAATTTTTGCATCGATACACACCTGTATCGGTGATGAAGTACTCATATTCACCACTATAGAGATACATGTCCCTAGTGGGAAAAATTTCACTCACCGATATTGTGAGTTATATTGATACCAAACTAAATATCGGTGCTAATGGGGAGAGGCTAAACTATATCAACAACCATCAAATGATTATCTCCAGTGAGGGAAAGGGTGTATCGGATCCTATCTTATGATCAACTCCAGTGAGTAAAAGGGTGTATCGACGCTCAACTTTTGATCGAAGCCTACAAAGGTGGAGTGGCCATATTGCTACTTTTCACATGATTATCACCAAAATGTAAAGGAACATATTTGTGACTTCCCTTTGAAATTTGTTGAAACGCAAGGCTAAGCCTAACTTTAAGGCTCAATTTGGCCTTTTATAGATTTTGTTAAGGAGAAAAAAACATCACTATTGTTTCTTAACATATTCAACCAAAATTTGTCATGGATGTTCAAATAGGGAACCAGTATGGAAGAATAAGGATTGCATGAAGTGGCTAAGGTAGATTTTGAGGAAGAGAATGTTGGTTAGGGTTAGGCCATACTAGCCTTCGAAGAGTATCCACAATTGTTGGAGAAAAATGTTATGGTGCATCTAAAGGGAAGAAAACATGGTGAGGTTGAGGAAGGGTTAGGTCATGTAAACGACCGAGGGAAGGAAAGAGCTACGATAGGTTTTAAGGAAAACCCCCACATCCATCTAAATGAAAAATGAAACAAAAAACATAAAATATCTAGGAATCGACACTTGCGAGGAAAGGCAGCTCACCTACCTTGGTGTGATGACATGTCGGTGAAGAGGGTAGGTGGCTTGAGGGCACTTTTTTCTTAAGAGGACAATTGATCAATGTTCATACATCGAGGCATACAATGTGTTCGAAATGCTTAAGTGGTGTTTCTCAAGAAATGATCTATGTCGGTGTATCGGCATTCAAAATTTGATTGAGTGTTGATATGTAATAGTTTCACATAAATTTTCCTAAGTGTTGTCTCCCTTTTATGTATCGGTGATGACGAGGGTTTTGACATCGATGTATCAGTGACCAAAATTTGATCGGCATTGATACACGAAATAACTCATCAAAAAATTTCAAACTATATATCACACATGGTTGTATCAGTGAGGAAAGGTTGAACTTGCCGACATTGGTGGTATAGTGAAGGAAAAAGTTTCCTCCAACAATACTTCCTATGTCGGTGAGTCTAGGAATTTTGAAAAACTTAAGTAAAATACTTGGAAAGGACTCAACCAAGGACCAACAAGACAACTTATATTACATAACAAGATAAAAAGGTCTTGAAACATCAAAAAGGAGGGTCTCTATTTCTTGGGAAAAATTGACTCTTTGAGTAAGAAAACAAGAAAAAGGGAATTTGTAGGTGTCGGCACAACAAGTAGCTTAAAAGTTATGGTTTTCCTATATTGGGAAAAGTGTAGGTGATCAAAGTGAAGTCTCTACCTTATATATTCCAGTGAAAATATCTTGGGAGTTAAGAGAGTTGGTAGTTTATAAGGTTCCTCTTCACATCCATATAATCTTATGATTGTGTGGTCTTCAAACAAAAATCGGCTTCCCACTTTGGTCTATTTTCTCAACTATAGCATCTTATTAAATTATGGGAACATTATGGGAGGTGGAGTACTATGCAACAATGAATCAAATGAGCTCATGAACTTATTTACAAAGTTGATAAACCCTTTGCTCTGATATTTCCTCCTTACTTCTACAACCCAGTCAATTACTGATTTATGTGTCCCCGAGTTACCCATTGGTTGTATTCCTAAGCTCTCAAAATGTGAAACATTATTGCATAATATAATATAGACCATATAAGACTGATACATGAGTGTCTTGGCACTGTGGAAATTAGACAACTCAAAATGCATGATTTCTTCCACGAACTGACAGTAATCTAATTTGGCATACATTATACCATCTAGAGGAAACAAAATAGTCATTAATACCAATATGTTCTCATATATTGTTATGTCATGCTCATAACCCAAGATTTGGCATATCATTGTAATGGCATGTATGGTTATCTCAAGAAAAAATTATGACTTGTAGGGTGGTAATCCAACTGGCAGTGGAGCATTATGGGCTAGGAGACTACTCAATAGGTTCTCCTTCTAAGGTTGTAATAATGTTTGATAATTTGGGGCCAAAGCATCATCATCTAAAGTTTCAAAGGTGGAGAGGTCTATTAATTGAAGCATATGAGCAATGGATTATTTGTTTATATAGAAAATTACCGTAGATTAGTATGTGGAAACTATCAATCTCTTCTCAACCTAGTAATTTGTGGTGCACTGGTTAACCAGTTCGGGGAAATGGTAGGTTTGGGGTACAATTGTTCGGCCCAAGTTCAATTCCCACAAATGAAAATAGTTGTGACCGGTGTTAGCATCTACTTGAGTCCTTTGAATTAATTGGTAAAGTTCTAGGAATGTTAGAGCAGGGTCAAAAACATCCCCTTCTCTATCAACCAGGTGTTCATCAGGGACATTGGGTTTCTTGGGTTCCTGAATTAGACTAGGGTTTGACTAGGTCAACATAATAACGAATTGGAGGAGAAAAACCCTTAAAATATAAAGAGGGGGGTCAGTATCAACATAAATACCTTTTTACTATATAGTTGAGTGTTTACATAGGTGTGAAGGTAAGATTCTTCACCAGCAGTTGCTTTAACCAGCTAAAACTTCTTTGACAATAACACATAAGTTCCCCCTTTTGTCCCACCGAGCGCTTCTATCCCTCTTTTTATAAAATTTAATGTGGGTGATCTATGTGGCATCAGGATAGAGCCACCTATCCCAATATCTTCACAATTTATTATGAGTGTCATTTTGTAATGTGGTTCCTACTACCACTTGTCATATTTTGATACATCCATGTGGATGTACATCTATCACGTGGGAACTGACAGGTATGTGAACCGGTGTGACACATATAGGCCAGGTGTTGATACATATGCACCAAGTATAAACATGATCCACTTGTGTTGGGCAGGGAGATAGCTATACCCCACTCCTCGACGATGGTATTGCATCGGGCTTGGGTGGTTTCCCAAACTTTTTTGACAATGTGGTCTCAATCAAAAAGTTCCACACATCCATGGCAGTTTACCACTTTGCATCGTGCAAGGGATGATAACCTTCATGATAGTTGATGATGTGAAATGCATTATCAACTGTAGATTTGATCCATCATTCATCATGTCGCAACTTGTGCCCCGCACCCTCAGTTTCTATCACTTGGTCACTTGATTAGATTTATGCCCTGATCCACTCATCAATCCTTGATATATTATCCCTTCTTCTCTTATGTTAAGTATTGGGTCACCTAGGATTTAGGCCCTTGGTTTCCCTTTAAGCTCTAACCTATGGAATTGGCCTCTACTCATTAAAATTTAAAAGCTCAAGGGAAAATAACCATTAAATTGATCCAGAATCATCCTTGGAGGAAGCATGCAGAGTCTTCCTTTGCCATATTTATTAAAAAATAATAACATTGTACTAACATTGGCGCCAACGGGGACAGTTTGTCTATGTAATCTATTGAGAATTGTAGACTCATTTCCTTCTCCATTGGGCTATGGAGTCTATTTCAAAACTTGTCATACATTTATCTTCTTTAGTATCTAAGTTGAGAGAATGCTCAATAGATTATCACATTAGCACCCTATCGATCTACAACTGAAATTGAAAATGACGATTAAATTATAAATTAAATAGACAGCAAGAATTAAAACTAAAATACTAATGTACAGAGTAGGAAAAATCCTCATGATTTAGTAATACAGAAAATGTTTGAGAAATCTCCCATTTACAATATCTCCCAACACTTCACCATCCAAATGCGAAATTTCATAAGTGTTTGAGGAGATTTGGAAAGTTCCAATCCATAGATTATTAAAATTTCTATGTTTACCTTTGGCTTCTCTTCTAGCATCCCATTTTAGAACTAAATCTCTAGTAATAAAACTCCTTGCTTTAGCTCTTTTATCAAAAATATGCTTCATCCTTTCTTGGTGTTCATGAGATTTATCTTGTACAAACTCTCTTGTTTGTTGGACTTGTATCAATTGATTTATCCTCATTTTCATATCACTTGACTCATATTCTTCATCCTGTAATAATTTCATCATTGGGAGTCAAAGATTAATAGGAAAAACTGCATATGTCCCATAAACTAGCTAAAAAGGGGAAGTACCAATTGACCTCTTTGTATTGATCTTGTTTTCCCACAAATCATATTTTAGATGAGAATCCCAATCTTTATTATTCTGTGATAGCATTTTCTTGATGAACCTAAGTAATATTTTGTTTGAGGATTCATTTAAACCACTCTCCTTGTGGATAATAGGAGGTTGAGTTCCCAAGATCAATAATATAATCTTGATTGAGTTCTATTATCTTTTCATATTTAAATGTTTTTTCATTATCTATGATAATCTTCCTTGGACAACCATATCTAGAAAGAACATTTTCTCCAAGGAACTTACTAATGACTGGATCTATTGCAACTCTTGTAGGTATAGCTTCTAATCATTTTGTAAAATAATTTGTGGTTGTTAGGATCAATTTATGTTGGGCACTAGAGATAGTATTGATCTCACCAATGAAATATAACCCCCATTGTTGAAAAGGTGATTCCACTTTGATAGGTCTAAGTGGAAAAGGAAATAGATTTTTTTCCTACAAATATTTGATATTCCAAGCATGCCCTAACAAGTGAGTTAGCATCAAAAAACAAAGTGGGGCAATAGTAACCAGCCCTCAGTATTTTATATATTGTACCCCTCCATGCATGATGGCCACCACAAACCCCTCTATCGAACTCAATAATTATTCCTTGTGTTTCTTCCTTAGTAATGAAATTTAACAAAATTCCTCCATGGTCTTTCCATCAATGATGCAATACTTGATTTCTTTCAATTTAATGGATCTAGCCTTAGCTTTATCTCAATCTAGTGGAAATTGTAAGTTATGAAAATAAAAAAAATATATCTTTATACCACACAGCTGAAAATTTCGGATCCACTTTGTTAGAGGTTTCTTGTGGTTCATAAATTTCTAATTTTTTTGCCATTAAAGTTTAGGATATCATATTTACCCCCATAACCCTACAATTAGACTAAGTAAGCAACTTTTCTATCCCTTGTCCTTTTACTAACTTGGTAGGCTTGATATCCACATCATATTCTTGTATCTTAGCTATCCATTTTCCTCCTTTTTCCCTCACTTTTAGGCTGAACAATAATATATTTCATAGCACTAGTAGCTACATATGTAAGTGTTCTAATTTACAACAATACTGAGAGGGGGGTGAATCAGTATTGTATCATATTTCTTAATTTTATTTCCTTTGCAACATATTAAAGTTTTTTATAACATCTTACTTACTCAGCAGTATATGCATAACACAAAACACATTACACCATAAATTTTACGTGGAAACCCAATGCAAGATAAAAACACAAAAAATCTTCCTTTATGTTCTTCTGCAAGCACCAACTTACATTTACAATTATTTAGTTTTCAAGGAATCCACCTATCATAAATGAAAATTATCCTAGGCACCAACCTGTTGTAGATAATGAGGATATCAAATGAGGACATCAATCCTCTAATGCACCAACCTTTGCAAATGAGGACACGATTCATCTCAGGCACCAACCTGTCGCATATAATGAGGACACCAATCCTCTGTGAGATTCAACTCACCCTAGCACCATCGTGCCACCCTAAATTCAATTAAAAAAAATTCTTACAAAAATGGGCATTTCTCTACATTAATATGACAGTTTTGTTGAACAGTTACTGGTCCTTTTTCTTCTCTTTTTATTTACATACCAATCAAACATAATGCATTCTTATTTACATTGTTTTTTATTGAGTTCCCCTTCATGTATGTGGATGCATAACAATTACATTGTGGACAATTTTTTACTAGATCAAAATTCTTTCAGTTACACTTATGTCTAAATAAAGCATGTGGACGCATGACAGTTACATTGTGGACAAATTTTGGCCAAATCAAAGTCTGTTTGGTTATATGTGGACCAACCTTTTTTTGGATATTTTTATTAACTCAAATAGACCAAATCTTTCTTGTTTTACCAAATCATGGATTGCCACAGTAGTTCACATTTTGGTTTACAAAGCATCTATTGCACAGATATAATAATAGACCAATTCACAAGTCTTCATATTATCACACTTGGCTTGCAAAATTCTCACTCAGTATCCCTACCAAACTATTAGTGTCCCATGGTGACTCGTTTTCTTGACTGCTAAACTTCCACTCATTCCGTCTTATTCAACTTCGGAATTTGTCTCGTCGTACTGGCTCAAAGAAACCTGTAGATTTCCAACTATGCAATCTTTCTCCATTTCCATGTTGCAATACAAACATTCGTTGATTTAGTACACAATAATGAACAAGGGATTTTTTAAAATCCACTTCACTTCTGAACTGCGTCATAGGTCATCCTCCTATTTTGCACGCACTCCTAGTAGACTTAATCACTTACATGATTTCTTTTTCGTCGTTGATCCTTTCATCCTTCAATCATTATATGCACTTGTGTTTTCAACTTTTCACGACTTATTATAGGAGTTCCATTTCATGTGGATCTATGATAGTACGTTAGAAAGAATCCTTCCACACACTTCTTCTACTTGTGTAGAAAGAATCTGTTTGCGCACTTCCTCTTCATGTGAACCAACTTTGTGCCATATTTTCTATGTGCCATGTTGACAACAATGACAACATATGCTCAACAAACTCCCCCTTTTTCATTGATGGAAACTCTATTGGTGAGCTACTCCCCCTGTCAGTGTGTTTCTCTGGCCTTTACTTCCCTTTGTGTATGCTCCTCTTTGTCACAACCTTGTTGTATGCTCCTCTTTTTCACATCTCTATTTTTCTCGCCATTTGACATCAATGGAAAATGGATCTACCCTGTTGAATGTGCACATACTAAGAGTGACTCCCCCTATATGAATGTTGTATTGCATGCTACTCAATTTCTTGTGTTGCTCCCCCTAAGGTTGAACAGGTATTTCAGTAGCCTCCAACCTATCATGAAGTTTATGTTCCTTAATGAGGAGTGGGAAGGACTCCCAAATTCTCTTTGAGTTACTCAAAGGATTCCCAGCTAGGTAATGGCTTGGTAAATATATATGTGATCTTCTCTTTGGAAGGAACATATTCTAGTTTAACCACCTGATCCTAAACCTTCTCTTTGAGAAAGTGATACTTGATGGGTATATGCTTAGTTTTGGAGTGTTAAACAAGTTGATCAAAAGGAACTTGAAAATCCTTGAGAATGGTCTTTATCCACAATACTTTCATACAGCAGGATGCTGCAACTATATACTCTACTTCATCTTTAGAGAGGGAAATGAAAGTTTTTTTCTTCATGAGCCAGGATACTAAACAACTGCTAAGGAAAAATGCACCTCCACTAGTTCTTTTTTTATCATCAATACTTCATGCTCAATCTGCATATGTATAAGATCTAAGAATGAGGTCTATGTTTTTTTAATACCACAATCCATAATCAATAGTGCCTTGTAAATACTTGAATATTATTTTGACTACAAGAATATGAGTTTCCTTGGGATTGGACTAAAACCTGCCTACCAAAGCAACAACTTGCATGATTTCAGGAATTGAAGTTGTGATCTAAAGTAAACTATGTATCATGGATCTGTACATGTTTTGATCTATTTCTGGAGCATCGTCATATTTGCTAAGTTTGCAACTGGTAGTCATAGGAGTGCTTATTGGTGTGCAGTTTTCCATGCCAAAATTCTTCAAGATTTCCTTGAGATATTTTCTTTGGGAAATAAAAATTTCTTTTTTTAATTGATGAATGTGTAAACCAAGAAAGAAGGAGATTTCTCCTAACATGGACATCTCAAAGTCTTACTGCATTGTAGTTGCAAACTTCTTACTCATTAGTTCAATGTTACTACCAAAAATAATATCATCGACATAGACTACGATAATTAGCAGGTCATATGACCTTCATCCTTGATGTATAATTTTCTATCAGGCGTTTCCTTTTTAAAACCTTGTTGGTGCAGATACATGTCGAATCTGTAATACCAAGCTCTTGGAGCCTGTTTTAGCCTATACAGGGATTTATTTAAAAAAAAGATATAATCCTTTTTCAATTAGCAAAAAACCTTTTGGTTGGTCCACATAAACTTCTTCCTCAAGATCATCTTTCAAAAATGTTGATTTGGCATCCATATGGTAGACTTTGAATTTTATGTAGCATGCAAAATCAAATAACATCCTTATAGCTTCAATTCTTGCAAGAGGTGAAATTTTTTATTCAAAGTCCACTCCTTCGACTTGAGCATACCCTTTGCATACCAATCTGGCCTTGTTTCTGACTATATGTCCATCTTCATTTAACATGTTTCTGTATACCCATTTAGTGTCAATTACATTCTTTTCATTTGGTCTTGGGACAAGATCACATGTCTTGTTTTTCTCTATTTGTTCTAGTTCTTCATTCATGGCTTTGACACAATAGTCATCCTTACTTGCTTGTGTAAAGTTTTGGGGTTCACTCATGGATAACAATGCAATATTTCCAGAGGTAGATGTATTTACAAGTTTTCTTCTGGTTTGTACATTTGCTTCCTTGTTTCCAAGAATCTGATTGTTTGGATGATGTTTTTGAACATACCTTGATGGGATCTTTGGTTGTGATGTCTCCATTTTCTCTTCTTCCTTGGAATCCTCTTGTTCTTGATACTCGTTCATTCCATCTCCTTGTGGTTCATTTATGATTGGTTCAACATAGGAATTATCATGGTGTTGGTGTCTCTCTAAATGTGGTGGTTGCTCATCTACCTTTACATATATACTTTCAAATTTTTGTGGAGTCTTTTGTCGTAGAACTTGTATCCTTTACTTCTGGAGGAGTATCCTAACAAGATACCTTCATCATATCTAGAATCAAACTTACCTAAGATGTCTTCATTTATTTTAATGTAGCAGTTTCTTCCAAAAACTTTGAAGTGTTTTTTTTTTTTTATGTTGGTCTGTCGTGCCATAGCTCATAAGGGGTTTTATCATTGTTTACTCTTATGTGCACTTTATTGAGAATGTTAACAGCAGTTTGAACATCTTCTCCCCAAAAAATTTTGGGTACTTCTGATTCATCAAACATGGACCTAGCCATTTCCTGAATTGTTCTATTCATACTCTCTACTACTCCATTCTGTTGAGGGGTTCTAGAAATAGAAAATTGTCTCTTGGTCCCGTGATTTTCACAATAGTTGTTCAATTCATTAGAGGTGAATTATCCTCCTTTGTCTGATCTTAGACACTTTATTTTTAAATCTATTTCATTTTCTACCCATACTTTGAATATTTTGAATTTTTCAAAATCCTCAAATTTATGCTTCAGCAATCCAACCCAAGTCATTCAGGTATAGTCATCAATCAACAAAATGAAATATATTTTACCTTGAGGTGATTTAGTACTAGTGGGGCCACAGAGATCTGTATGAATCATCTCAATAGGTTGAGTGGTGGAGTGTTTTCTTGCCTTGAATTGAACTCTTGATTTCTTTCCAAATTATCATGACTTACAGATAGTATTCTCAGGCTTGGAAATTTTGGGCATATCTCTCATAGCATATTTTCTTCCTAGCTTAACAATTTGATTAAAACTAAGATGGACTAGTCTTTTGTGTCAAAGTCGACTCTCATCAGTTTTACCAATGCAACATTTTTCTTTGCCTTCTTCTGTAACATACACATTTCTTGAAGTTGTGACTGCCTTGACAACAGTCTTTCATGTATTCACATCCATTACCTTACAATCATTTAAATGAAAGATAACATTGTGTCCTTGGTCACACATTTGACTTACACTCAACAAGTTATGTTTTAGACCATATACATATAACACATTTTGTGCTTTGATCTTTCCCTTCTTATCTTCATCTAGTACAACAGTTCATTTTCCTCTAATTCTAGCTGGAGCATTGTTTCCAAAGGTAACATTACCACCTTTTTCTTCAATTAGGAATTCAAATTTACTCTTGTCTCCTATCATGTTCTTGGAGAAGCCATTGTCAATATACCATTAATTTTCTTGATTTTTGGCATATAGAGCCAATGCACAATTTTCTTGGTTTTTATTTTTCTTCCTCCATACCTTGGTAAAATCTTCTTGTCTATATTTCTTATAAAAAGGAAACATCTTGCTTCTACATTCACTTTCCTTGTGTCCAAAATTGTTGCATATGTGACATTCAAGGTCATTTAATAGAGGAGAGAAGGAATTATTGAAATAATTTTGATACATAT
Source organism: Picea engelmannii (assembly GCA_009831015.1). NCBI lineage: Eukaryota > Viridiplantae > Streptophyta > Pinopsida > Pinales > Pinaceae > Picea > Picea engelmannii. The sequence goes on from ML783678.1 coordinate 154,794, forward strand.
CTATTTGAGGTTTATTGAATCTCATTCCTATATTTTTTTTACATTTAAAAGTACAGCAACTCATAGCCTTATGTCCAAAGTTACCACAAGAGAAACAATATCCATAGAAAATATGTGGGTGCCTCGGAACGAAAAACTTACTTGTGGGAATCGTTCTTTGTCTACCATCTTGATAGGATTCAGGCACCTGTTGTTTCATTGCTTCATAGTTGGGTTGGTCCATTTCTGATTGCTTCATATTATCACTTTTTTACTTATTAAGCTGACCCTTGAGATAATTAGCATAACTTGTAGGTTTCTCATTAGTTGACATGTTGGTGCTTGATTCTCCTTTGAAAAAATTTAGACTTTCCTTATATCCTAGACCTGTCGTGTCATCTGGTGATCTCTGGTTGCAAATAATGTTATCTAGAGTTTCATATCCTTTCATGAATTTCATTTGAGTCTTGGATTTCTCTAGATCCTTTCTCAAGGGAATTATTTATGCTTCTAGTTTGTCACAGATGTTTTCTTTTTCTTTTATCTAATTCATAAATGGTTCTTCCCTTTGTTTGGCTTCTTCTAGATGGATTTTTAAGATGACTATATCTTCCTGATCTCTTTTTATTTTTCTTTATAAAAATATAACTTTTATTTTCTTAGTCTATTAGTTTACTTGAGTCGGGATATTTCTTCCAGAGAACTATTAAGTTCTCCTTCCAAGTTTACTACAGCTTCACACTCTTTTTTGTCTGATTTTTCTTGATCAAATTTTTGTTGTTCCAGAGCTATGAGAAATTTTTCATATAGAGTTGTATTTGGATCATACTCTTCTTCTTTATTGTCTAAAGAGTTGTTGTTATCCTCCTTTGAATAAAAATTGTTCCTTTTATAAGACTTTTTCTCCCTAGGTTTTTCCTTGCCTTTTCTTTCATCGGTGGTGTTTTGTTTGAAAGGACATTTAGATGCAAAGTGACAAGCTTTACCAAAATGAAATCATTTGAATGGTAACATACCTTTATATTTTTCGGAGCCCCTCTTTATTTTCCTTACAAAGTTAGCTTCTTCTTCATCTGAAAAATGTTCTGATGAATCATGATCTTGAGATGTTGACGATTTGACTGATGCCTTGAAGACTGCATCCTTTAGATATGGTTGTTCTTTCCTAGTTCTCATCTCATAAGAAGTTAGAATTCCATGCATCCTTTCCATAGTTAGTTTATCTAGTTCATGCATTTCTTCTGTGGCATAAACTTTTGAATCAAGTCTTGGGGGAAGAGATCTCAATACCTTTTGAACTATTATAGCTTCTTCAATATTCTCATCTAGCTCTTTCATAGTGTTTACAGTCTCATCTACTCTAAAAAAGAAACATGTGACACTTTCATCTTCACTCATTCTTAGGCTTTCAAATTGCATTCTATAGGCTTGAAGTTTGGGCAGGTTTACTTTCTCATCTCCTTCATAATTGTTTACAAGTTTTTCCCATATTTCCTTTGCAGATTCCAACTCCATTTCTTTGGAAAATTTTGTTTCTGCAAGTCCTCCTTGGATGGAATTCATAGATCTTGCATTACTATAGTATTTTTTATTACCACCTTCATCGATTGGAATAGTGGTTGGAATTTTATAACCATCTACCACAATCTGCCAGATTTCCATACCAAGAGACATCAAGTAGGTTTTCATTCTGATTTTCCAGAATCAAAAATTTGTTCCATTGAACATAGGGTGTCTGGTTGAAGAAGAAAAATAATCTTGAATTGACATACATTTTGTGTGATCTTCCTTCCAGTTGTTAGGTTTCTATTGAAGGTACATGCACTTTAATAACAATTATCGTAATTTATAGCAATATTGAGGGGGGGTGAATCAGTATTGTATCAAAATTATTAATTTTCTTTCCTTTGCAACATATTAAATTTGTTTAGAAGAGCTTACTTACTCAACAATATATGCAGAACACAAAACACAACGCAGAAAAAACATTACACAAAAATTTTACGTGGAAACCCAATGCGGGAGAAAACCACAAAACATCTTCCTTTACATTCTTCTGCAAGCACCAACTTACATTTACAATTATTCAGTTTGACAAGCACCCACCTATTGCAAATGAGGACACAAATCCTCTCAAGAACCAACCTATCGCGGATAATGAGAACAACAGTCCTCTCAGGAACCAACCTAACGCAAATGAGGACACCAATCCTCTCAGGCACCAACCTGTTGCAAATGAGGACACCAATCCTCTTAGGAACCAAACTATCACAGATAATGAGGAAACCAATCCTCTGTAAGATTCAACTCACCCTAGCACCACCCTTCCACCCTGAATTCAATTAAAAAAAATTCTTACAGAACTGGACCTTTCTCTACATCAATTTGATAGTTTCATTGAATAGTTACAGGTCCTTTTTCTTCTTGTTTGATCCACATACCAATCGAAAAGAGCATGTTCTTATTTATAATTTTTTTTCCTGAGTTCCCCTTCTTATATGTGGATGCATAACGGTTACAATATGGAAATATTTTGACCAGATCAAACTTATTTCAATTATACTTATGTGTAAATAAAGTATGTGGATGCATGACAGCTACATTGTGGACAAATTTTAACTAAATCAAAGTCTAGTTGGTTATATGTGGAAAAACGTTTGTTTCAGATATTTTGACTAACTCAAATGGAACAAATCTCTCTTGCTTTACCAAACCATTCATTTTCGCAGTAATTCACATTTTAGTTTACAAAGAATCTATTGCATAGATAGAATAAGAGCCCAATTCACAAGTCTTCATATTGTTGTGCTTGGCCTGCACAATGCTCACTCTAGCCCTACCAAACTATTAGTGTCCCCTAGTGACGCACTCTCTTGACTGCCAAACTTCCACTCATTCCATTGCATTCCACTTCAGAATTTGTCTCAGTGTACTAGCTCAAAGTGCCCTATAGATTTTCATATGTGCAATCTTCCACACAATCTATCATCGTGTTGCAATAAAAACATCCATTGATTCATTCTGTAATCATAGGTGAGGGAGTTTTTCACAATCCACTTCACCTATGAGATGTGTCATAGGTCATCCTTTTGTTCTGCGCACACTCCTGGCAAACTTAATCACTTACGTGATCTAATTTTCTCTATTGATCCTTTCGTCCTTCAATCCTTATGTGCACTTATGCTTTCAACATTTCACGACTTCTTTTAGGAGTTCCATTTCATGTGGATCTACGATAGTACAATAGAAAGAATCCTTTCGCACAATTCTTTTTCATGTGTAGAAAGAAGTCTTCCTTTTCCTTCCTCTTCGTGTGTGCAAAATTTGCACCATATTGTTTGTACGTCATGTTGAAATCAATGACAACATATGCTTGTAACACCCTAGGTTTTGAGGCCCCATATTAAATAATGTATCGTTACACTGTTCAGAGGCCAGAGTGCCCAAACAATTATTAAAAGGCCAGATTGCAAAAGAATGTAATGTTTTGATCATTATTAATAATAAATACCTCATTGGATGCTAGACAGACAAGGGCAATAATTATAGGGGAATATGATTCCAAAAGAGAGGGGTCTTCAGGGGATAAGCATTTTATTTTATATTTTATTCTCCATTTTTTCTTAATGGAGAATATAAGTTGCGTGATCTTCTTGGGGGAAATCCAAGAGGTTCTTGATCCCCATGAGTTACATAAACCCATCCCTAGTCTTTTGGGAGGGTTATCACGTTTGTTGATTCTTTCATTCTTTCTCACTCCCATTCTCATCCTCGTTATTCCATTGGTCGCTTTAATCTTCCCTCATGCATTCATTCACCCGATTGTTCAATGTTTCACACCTCTCATGGAGACTTCACTCTGTTCACTCTTTCATCGCACTCATCTTCCTCATTCGTGTTTGTATTGGGAAAGGAAATTGGACTATTGAAGAAAAACCATGGTTTTCTTGGATGTAGATATTGTTGGTGAAATCCAGCTGTGAACGAGGCCTCCATATCTATGTTTTTTCATGTGCCCAACTTTTCTCACAGCTATCAGTCCTGAGAGTCCTAGCATGGATATTCTATATCAGTTGCATTGGATCCCTAGAAGGAGAAGAACTGCTTGAGGAACTGCGTGGAAGAGAAAGGTGGGGGTCCATTCTCTTGGGTTGTGCAAGTTGGGTAGAAGAGAGTTGGGTAATTGGATTGTTGTGGCTGCTAAGAATTATGTGAGAGATTGAGTGTTGACTAGTTTGGGGAAGCCGAGTAACACTCTGGAACCGTCCTTGTGGATTCATAGCCCTGGCTCGGGGGTGACATTGTTTTTTAGACTTGGAAAATCAGTGTCTACGGTTGGGTGGAATGTCCTTAGTCTGTAGCCAGTTGGTGGTCCTCTTCTATAAAAGATAAATGCTCTATGTTATGGTATTATTTACCTGTGTATGAATTGTTTCCGCTATGTATTTATTTTTCGTTGAATTCGGTATGTTTAGAGTATGCATGCTTGTTGTGTATTGTTGTGCATGTCATATGCTTCATTTATTTTATGTTTAGCATGAATCTTGATCAATTCATGTGAATCCATCATGCATTTCCCTGTTATTTAAAGTTAGACTAGGGATCGAATTATTCCATAGAAGGCACTTGTGGTTAGCATGCCCGGCTTGTGGGTGGTTGGGTATGTTAAAGTTTGGTGTCAAAGCCCAGTTCCAATACTAAGACTGGATGGGCCATCTAAACTGAGATTGCAACAAAATTTTCATAGATAAATTAAGTTGCAAAGTGTCAAAAGGCGCTAAGAGCGCACCTTAATTGTGTTTGAAATCTCAGGAGGTGTAGCGGTTTTGGAAACCACGATGGTCGTAGGATGTATTGGGGAAGGGTCTGAATCCTTCACAATCATCAAATATGGGAAAAGAGTGCAGAGGTTAAACCCTCAAGCCCTTCGGACTTCGTTGCTTTGGTAGTTTTAATTTCCTTGTCATAAAAGAAGCCCGAAGCCTCGAAGCTCTAAAGTCCCGGAGTGAATCTACATCGTAGATCACTGGGAGGAGTACCAGATCGTTCGATTTGACCAAGGACAGGTCTGGGCCATTGGATCAAGCATAGATCAAGAGGTGAAGAAAAGTGGAGAATATAGGACTCCAGTCATCTGATCTGTGTGCAAACAAGTGTGAGTTGTAGATCTCACAATAGTTCAAAGATTTAACATTCAGGGAGAAGCAAGCCCTTAAGCTTCCAGGAAGAAAATCTCCCAAAGTCTCAAACTCTGGTGTAAATATGGATCGTTCGTGTTCAGGGACACGTGTCCATAGATTCGAAAATGTTCGTACTTCGGTATTCGGAAATCTGGGGTTGTGGTGGTGTTCAGTAGAAAAATCCTCCAAATCCCAAAGCATCGAAGTCCCAGAGTCCTGGAGTCTCGAAGTTTCGGGAAGCAGTCGTTCGACGATTTGGAGTTTGGGAGAAACACGGTGATAAGTCAAGAAATTCGCCAAAGCCCGGAGCTATGAAGTGTCGAAGCACGGTGTATGACATGGAATGATGATGTCACCAGGGGTGATGTGGACCTCCCTATTCATGCCATGTGTCAGTCAGAATTGTGCGTTTGATGGCCATGTTGGACCAATAGCAGTTTGACACATGGGGACCATGTGTCACCGTCTTATATGATGACATTCGTACTACGTAGACCCTAGAAAGTTAAGAGGATTGGGAATTTGACGTTTGGAGGGATTGAGTGAAGAAATTTTTAGATCCTCTGGAGTCCTGAATACCAGAGTGTCAAAGTGACATAAATCGGATCATGAGTTTGAAGGTTAGGCATTCGGGGGTTTCGAAGTGTTCTGGTGGTATATCCTCCAGAGTCCCGAAGATCGTAGCATTGGAGTGACACAGTATGATGACATCACCTAGAATAACAGACCTATCAATAATTCGGTGTTTGAAAGATTTATAGTGTTTGGTTACAAGAGGTACCAAATATAGGAACCCCAAAGGCCCAAAAAGATGGAGTGACGTGGAGGGATGATGTCACCTGGGGTGACATGGACCTACATTATACGTGACATATGTCATCATGTTTCATGTTGTTCACAGAAACTTTGTGTCAGTTATGACTTGACAAGTGTCACTCATGGTTTATGCCATGTTTCATCTCTGTGGCTCTTTGCAAGTATTCTAGAAGTTCTAGTAGAGCTCATAGACACCACTCACCTACTTACTCAGCAAAAAAGTGTTTTGCATATGAACATTCCATAAGCAGTCCAGAGGTGTCTCCTGTTAGGCACCAAAGAAGAAGGAATGAAGTGGACAGTTTGCAAGGAGAGTTGAGGAATCTTAATCCACCATCCTTTGATGGTGAAAGGGAAAGGGAAGATGATGTTGAAGCCTAGTTTCTTGGACTCAGGAGATATTTACAATTTCATAACTATTCATCAAACCTAGAAGCCAAAATTGCCACCTACCATTTACATGGGAAAGATGTTATGTGGTGGGATCAACTGAAGCAAGTTGAGAATATTAATGAGAATAGGATCACTTGGAAGCAGTTCAAGAAGTATTTTCAGAAGGAGTACCTTTCAGATCATTTCTATGACAAGAAAATGCAGGATTTCTTTGAACTCGGGTTGGGAAGCATGTCCATGGAAAAATATGAGAATAAGTTCTTAGGGTTGTTAAAGTATGTGTTAGAAAAACAGGACCGCGGAGAAATAAAATAAAACAAATGCATAAACAAAACACAGACGACACACAATACAAGAGAGACATAGATTTACGTGGTTCACCCAGTGTGGGCTACGTCCACCAGAGAAATTGCCAGGTCCTTCCTTTGTTATTATCCAGCAAATGAAGGGACACAACCTACAGCAAAACCTGTTGTAACTTCCTCTTCTTTCTCTCACAGTCTCCTGTCTCAGAATACAATATTCACCATCATCCATAGCCGCAATACATTTCCCTCATAAAAGAGGGTT
>ML783678.1:179402-203736 GCA_009831015.1 Picea engelmannii
GCCCTAGCTCGGGGGTGACATTGTTGTTGAGACTTGGAACAGTAGTTTCTATGGTTGGGTGGAAAATCCTTGTTCTACAGCCATTTGGTGGTCCTCTTCTATAAAATATAAGTGCTCTTTGTTATGGTATAATTTACATGTGTATGAATTGTTTCTGTTGTGTATTTATTTATCATTGAATTCGATATGTTTAGAGTATGCATGCTTGTTGTGTATTGTTGTGCATGTTGTATGCTTCATTTCTTTTATGTTTAGCATGAATCTTTATCAATTCATGTGAATCCATCATGCATTTCCCTATTATTTAAAGTTAGAGTAGGGGTCGAATTAGTCCAGAGAAGGGACTTGTGGTTAGCATGCCCGGCCTGTGGGTGGTTGGGTATGTTATAATGCTCAATAGAAAGTACCTTATAATGTAGGACATAGTATTTAAAATCTTTAAGGGCCTTAATCAATGCATATGCTTTATTTTCCATAGTATTGTACTTTAATTCAACATCCCTCAATGATTTTGTAAATAATGTTATTGGTTTCTCATGACCTTCAATATTCTTTTGTAACAAGATGTCTTCAATTGTATTTTTTTCCTAAGAAAAAGAGAAGATTAGGAACTCTTTATCATAATCAGTACTAAGTGAGACTAGGGATTCTCCTAAAGCCTTTTTTTTTTGCTAAAAAGACTCTCTGGCTTCAAATGTCCATTTTATTTCACTGTCTTTCTTGAGCATATCTATGATATTTTTCATGATTTCTACAAAATTTGGAATGAACCTTCTAGGAAATTTTATATTGTCTAAAAAGGACTAAACCTATTTTTTGTTCCTTGGTAATCCAATTAATTTGATTGCTTAAACTCTTTCAATATCTTTTCTAACTCTTTTTTTAGATACTATATGAACCAACATCTTTCCCTCATTCATTCCAAAATAGGACTTCTTAGGATTTAGGGATAAACCAAATTTTATGTACTTCTTGAAATTATGCCTTAAGTGTTGAAGGTAATATTCATCATATCTTGAGAACATGTTCATGTCATCCAAGTATATGACTACGAACTTATCCTTTTCTCCAACAAAATCTATGTCCATGGCTCTTTGGAAAGTAGCCCCTACATTGATCATCCCAAAAGGCATCTTGTCATACATGAAAGTTCCCCAAGGTGTAGTAAATGCAGTCTTCTCTCTATCATCCATATGCATAGCCACTTGATTGTAACCTAAGAAGCCATCCATCATTGATATTATACTCTCTCTCTCTCTCTCTCGCAACTTTCTATAATATGTCATCCATTTTGGGTAGGGATTAGTTATCCTTTAGTGAGTGCTTATTCATATTTCTAAAGTCTACACACAATCTAATATATCCATTCTTCTTCCTTACATGGACTAGATTTTCCACCCATTCTGAATATCTAAGAGGGATGATGATCTTGGCATCCAATGATTTTCTGACTTCTTTCTCAATGATAGGTAACATAATAGGATTGACTTGTCTCATCTTCTGTTTGACAGGTTTTGTACCAAGTTTCAATGGTATTATATGTCGAATAATATTAGTGTCATAGGTCTTCATCTTTTCATATTTCCATGCAAAGACATCTACATATTCTTTAAAAATATCAACAGATCTTTTCTTGGATAACCTGATATACTTAGGTTCCTCTTCAATTCCTATGTTTCAATCATCTACATTCTCATCCTTTGGGTGAACAACAATCTTAATATGTACATCATTCCTATCAAATAATTTCTCAAGTGGTACCAATATTTTGGAATAAAATTGTTCTTTAATTACAAGATTTTATGATTTCCATGCAATTGTTAAACTCTGGGACTTATCCAACCTCTTCCTCAAGAAAATATCCAATCCCTTTATCTTCATCCAGATCAATATTGATAGATGAAAACTCATATATTACTTCCAAAAATATCTGAATTTGTTGATCATCTTCAAACAATTGTCAATGCTTAATATTTTTTGGGATAGATGGCCTATATCTCACTTCTATTTCATATTTGACCTGAGGTATATTTCGAGTTTTTAAAGTACTAGCAGCTAGTGCTAAAGAGTTTGCTTGTTGGTTAAACCCTCTAGGGACAATAGTGTTATTAAAGGCTTCAAAGAAGTTATCTATCATATCCCATACCTTTTTTTTATATTCTCTCATTCTTTGGTGTTTTATTTGATAAATACTTTTTACTTGTTGCACTACCAATTATGAATCCCCAAAAAACTAAAAGTTTTGTAATTTTCAACATCCTAGAAGATTCTAAGCCTATAATTAGAGCCTCGTATTCAACAACATTGTTTGTAACTTTAAATTATAGTTTGAAAGACAATGAAATTTTCTCCTTATTGGGGGGAATTAACACTATCCCATATCCAGCACCTTCCTTAGAATATGCCCCATCAAAATAGAGTTTCTATATTTCCTCACTATTAACACCAGAATCATAGGAAAAAAATTTGGACCTGGTACCTTCAACATGTCCCTCATTTATTGATAAAATGAAACATCCCATATCATCTTCCACATCATATATAGGGTGATTCTTAGGATTATTTTGATCACTCACCACATAAGAAAAATTAGTCTCTCTATATAACCTTATATTTTCTCCTCCAAAAACTAGAACTATGCATAAGTCATATCCATCTGCATTGTACCTCCTAACTTACTTGTCCAAGTTCTAGACAACAACATACCATAATTTGCAAGTACATATACTACTACTACATCCATCATAATTCTCTTCACATGTAACTGAGCTAAAGTGACCACAATATCCTTAATCATACCCTTGAATCAAATGAATATAAATCTTGATAGGGTCTAGTTATCTCTAATCCAAGCGTTTCCATTACTATCTTAGGAATTAGATTATGTGAATCCCTAGAGTCCAACATGCATTTGTGTAACAATTTGTCATGAATATTTAAAGTCACATAAAAGGGAGAAACAACATCTTCTTTTTCATCGATGTGTGGTCCAAACATAATAGTAGGACATTCATCATGTAAGTTTAAAGTATCTAGTTGATTTCTCGACCCTCCTCCATGTATAATTTTGTCAATTTGTCTCTGATAAAGAGGATTATTGGCCAATTCAATTAAAGGAATAGGTATTCTGATTTTACCAAACTCTTGTTCAATATTAAAATGTGAAACAACTTTATCAACTCTTTTATATTCACTATCTCCTTTTATTTGTTCTTGAGTATCAACTTTTTTGTAGAAATTATTGTTTCATTTGTCTTATCTTTAGATTGACTTAAAGATAACTTTTTATGTTGTGGGTGACTGTCTTGTTTACCAGTAGTTGGCCTTGGTATTAGGTCATATTTTTTATCTAATTTAGTTTGAAAATCATCAGCAAACGGTCTGTATTGATAGGATGATGATCCCAATTGGCTTGTGTCCTTACCCAAATGATGTTGTTTGGAACCAACGGATTTCTCATAGTCGATCTAATTTAGGTCGATAACACTAGTTTCATCTTGAAGCAAGTTCATTTCTTCTTTAAAATCGACATACTCTTCATCTCTAGCATCATCAAGTAAATTGTTGTCATTGTTATTTCTGACAGGTGGTTGAATAGGTTGGTCTTCATTTCTTCTTTCCTTACACATAATATGTGGGTTAAAATGTCTCTTGAATTAATTTGGGTTCCTATGTCCTCCTTATGGATTTGATTTAATAGGATTATTACCCTCCACTTCAATTCTAGTTAATTTATTAGATAAATTTCTTATGAGTTTAGACATTTCTTCAATCTTGGCCTCATGAGAGTCTTTACTAGAACCTAAAGCACCAACCTCATATTTTTCCTTCTTTCTATATTTATCTATTTGATATGATCTAGGTTTAATGTTACCTAAGGTGGTCATATTACCCTCAATTTATATGGCATCATCTTGCATTATGAGAAGGGTTGTATATCTTCTTTCTCTCAAAATTGTGGCAAAATCAACTTCAAAAGCTCCAGCATAAGTAACCTTAGTTGTTGCTTGAGAAAGTTTGATGTCATGAGAAATTTTATCATACACCGTGTTAAAAATATTATTAAACTCCACCACATATTCCCCAAAGTTCTTCTTTATAGATCCAAACTCGATTAAATAATACAAGTGATCCGTTTTCTCTCCTCATTTCCTCATAAAAGTTGCTTCTAGAACAGTCCAAGAATTAATTGAAGCTGGAGGTAACCCCCTGAACCATTTCCCAACATCTCCCTCAAAGGTTTAGAAAAAAAGTCTCATAAAAACATCATCATGCTCTATAAATAGATTATCAGTAAAATCTTGAAAGGTTGACATATGTTCTTCAGCAAAAACAATCTTCTCCCCATCATACTTTGGTAGTAATTTAAGGTAGTTATCAAGGATATCATGAACATTTTGAGGAATATTTAAAAGGACATACCTAACTACTACACATGGGTTTATAGGTGGTGGAGGTGGTGTTTTATTTCCACCACCCTTTCCTCCTCCTGTCCAAGCCATTAGGTGTTTAAGAATAAGACTGTTGGCTTCAGAAGACAAGGGAGGTATAGGGTTTTTCAAGTAGGGCCTTAAAGAGGAATTTTCTGAGTGAGAAAATCCTAAGGAGGAATCCTGAAAATAAATTAAGGGTTGGTTAAGGAATATCACAGAAGAATTGGTCTCTCTAGGAGTATCATGGAGACTTAATTGTTAATTTACTTGATAAGCATAAGGAGAAAAAAGTTTTGAACGAGGATTACCTGATGGAAAATATTCTTCCCTCTTTCTAATATTCCTTCAGGTCAAAATATTTTAAAGGTTTGACTAGATTGGAGTCTTTGTAGGATCAGGGTTTGACTAGACTGGAATCTTTGCAGGATTAGGGTTTTCATTGGTATAGTTTCTTGCAAATGCCAGATTTATAAATGTGTAGTCGTCGGGTGAAAGATAAAAATCCAATGATCTAGATCTAGTTCATTATCAAGAATAAGATCTTTAAATTGTCGTTTTCGAAGGAAAAATATATTCAAACTTCGATCCCCGACAACGATTCCATTTTAGCATGAATAAATAATTACGATGCCATGTTAAATTTGTAAATGTTACATTCTTTAGATAATAAGAAAATTCCAGTAGATGACTAAGGCACGAGTTCATATAAGGACCATGATACCATGACTAGGAATAGTGAAGGGGCCAAGAACAGATTCAACATTTCTAATTATTCCTAGACACCCTTACCACAATGTTTTGTGATGCCAAATTGATTTTAAATTGTCCTCCATTTCCCTCATTGAATTGACAAGAAAATCATTGAATGTAATTGGTATAAGGACCACCTTCCACAATTATGAGAGGAATGGGATGAGTACTTGGAGGATGAGAATTGTGGGTCAAATCACCCTCTAGAAGCTTCACCCCTTGTCTTGGAAATTGTGCCTTGAATTGAAGGGTGAGTTTCATGGAAAAAGGGGGAATTCATTTTATATGAAGGAGTAGTCCCTTGCATGGGAGGGGTAGGAGGATACCTACATGTGTGCAAGATCCTGAGAAGCAAAGGGAAGAACGTGTGCATGATAAAGGATGTACATGAGTTGCAAAATAGTTTGATGGCATGAATACTATGCAGGGAAAAGGACTAGAGCACGGGTAGAGTTATTTCTAGTAACAAATCCAATCAAAAATCCCTTAAATTCATTGAACATGGATCTTGAATTGGAGCTCATATGGATGCATGGAATGAGCATGAAGAAGAGGAGATACCAAGGGAACCCTATAGCATTGAAGGGGCTCACTCAGGTGTTTTTCAAGCTATAAAAGGGATCCTAGAAATCATTGAATCCTTATACTCTGTGAGGAAAAAGGAATTCCATATCAAATTTTGATCAGAGAGAAGTTGTTAAGTGTCCATATTTGCATAGAATCACCCAAATTCACCCTTGTGGCATCATGGTCTAGCTAGGGGTGGCCAAATGTATAAATATAGAGTGCATCTATGCCTAAGGTTGGGTGGAAAATTTTTCACCCTCAGTTGGTTGGATTGGCAGCTTTAACAACAGATAAGTTATTCTGATTTTTATCTAAAACGTTTTACATTTAGTCAAATTAAATGTTGAATTATGCTTGCTATGTATGATTTTTGTTATCATAAGGAATGTGTTAAGAGGTTATGATCGGTAGCTTGTTTTCATATTTAAATTTTATATCCATAACCATGAAGCATGGACACCTTGACTATATTAATGTATTGGCTTGCATCTACAATGAATTTTCTTAAATAGAAGAAAGTTACCTTTAAATTCATGTATCAACACTTAATAAATCTAAGCCATGAATGGAGTGTATTGGTGGTGTTGGTGATGAGATTTAGGGTGTAATATACAACCTGGTAATGAGTTTAGATAGGCTTATAATAGTATGACTACGAGTAGTTATGAATTATGCATGTTATGTTTTGGTCCATTCACTGATGAGTTTTAGGCTACAATATAGTATAATTCTGGGTTCTTAAATGTCAAATAAACTTTATCAGCATGATGGATATTTGAATGTCCCTCTATAGTCTCTCATTAAGCAATGAAATGTTGAAGATTAAGATTGCATCCAGGCGAGGAATTATATACTTAGATGGCAAGGGAGATTTACTTGCCATGATAAATTCTATGTAAGTTATAAGCTTACCCTTATGACCCTTCTTTAACAATTATATGTGCTTAGGGGACTATTTTCATGAGTTTATGAGTTTATTGATTGTGATTTATGAGTTTAATGCATGTGTTTGTATACATACTTAAAATGACGGGCTTAAATCCTTAGTGCATGACTGTTATTTATAAGGTTACCTCCCTTATATGCACTTATTATTTCAACTCTTAAGTTTAAGTAAGAGTATATCTAGGGCTTAGAGCCCTTTTGATGCCTTGAAGAAGCTAGAAGAGGGTCTCAATAGAGTGTTTGTTCATTAGGATCATTTAGCAAAAAACTTGGAAAATTTTCGAAGAAAAAATTTGGTGAACAAGTGTATCGCATGAAAATAATTTTTATGCGATATAGGGAAATCACACGAAAATTATTTTCATGCAATACGGGCTAGGGAAATGAAATTATGGCATAACACAAAGTCTAGAGGATGTGATACATTGTCATAATGGTTGAAAGTTTCATTTAATGTGACTTATCGCATCAGAAATTTTTATCTATGTGATACATCACATATACAAAAGTTTATGGATGTGAAACACAAAATATGATGATGCAATGTACATATCATAACTTTAAATTGTTTGCATTGAAAAACAAATAATACGTGGATGTCATAGTATGTATCGCATAAATAAAAAATTGGTGTGTGATACGTTGAAGAGACCTAAAATTTTGGGATACAATAAGCATGTTTCATATAACCAAAAGTTGGAAAAATGCAACAAAGAGGAGTAGGAAAGGAAAGGAAAGAAAGGCATGGAAAAGAGATGAGGAAGAAGAAAAGAACAAAAAGGGACGAATATAATCCCAGGTTGCGAGAAAAGATAATTTTATTTGATGTGATGTATCTCATGAAGAAAATATTTGTGGGATGCATTGCAAAGACATAATTTTTTTATGATTGCGGTATGGTGCCACATGAAAGAAAATTTGTGGGAATGTGTCATCTCATAAATGTAAAATATTCAAGTGCGACAGAGTGCACTGTAGAAAAAATTTCCATATTCTATGAGGTGTCACGAGAAGGAAAATGTTTGGATATGTGTCATGTCGCATGAATAAAAACTTTGGGTGCAAAATGGCACATAAAAGAGGATTTTGCTTGATGAAATAAGCCAAAAAGGAGAGACAAATGTCTGGTTGAATGTCAATTGAGGGATCATACATACCCTTATTAAGGTGTCACTATACAATGCCACATCAGTTGGCATGTTTGGAGCCTGTTATAACCCTATAATTTATAGGATCAACTGTTGATTGTAATTTTCTTCCTTTAGTGTTTTTCACTTGCAGATATTGTTGCATTCTACAAAAGAAAAAGAAAAGAAAAGAAATGAGAAAAACAAAAAGAGGGCATAAAAGAAAAAGGATAAATCCCCATGAATTGATAATGACTTGATCCATACAGTTTAAACATGGCCAAGTCTTTTAAATTTAAGTATTTAGGATTAGTGAATAAGCTTGGCTATATTGTCTAATCTTAGCCAAGTAAGTTAGGATTAGTGAATAAATTTGGCCAAACAATCTAATCTTGGTCAAATACCACAGGGTAGAGTATTTTCTTAGCCCAACAATTTAAGCTGGGCTAAAGGTGCAAAGGAGTAGGTTAGGACATAGGTTAGTTAGTTTCTCTTCAATAAAATGTGTAAGATGATTGATAAAAAATGTAGAATTTTGATGGTGAAATGTTTTTTCTAACCCCATGGTGAAAAAAGAAAGGGAGGCATTGCGCAAAACCCATAAAAAGGTCATTAAGCCTAAGTTTGGCCTCATATATTGAAACGTGCCCCAGAGATTAAATCTTGGGCCTAGATCTACGACTAAGCTATTGGTGCCCATATCTACGGTTCTGATGAGTTTTCGGACCCCCCGACCGTTCTACCTTTAACGGTGGGGGGGGTCTGAAAAGGTGATTAAAGTGTGCGCTCAGATCTACGATCATCCCATCAGCGTGCAAATGGATGGTCCACAGGAGATTCCGGACCCCCCCAATCGTTCTACCTTTAACGGTGGGGGGCGGGGGGGGTGGGGTCTGACATGATGGTTAAAGAACGCGCTCGAAACAACGACTGATCTAGTTTTTTTTAGATCAATAGTCAGTAAGGGATCCCGTACCCCCACGACCTTTCTACCTTTAACATCGGGGTGGGGGGGGGGTCCGGAATGAAGCAGCGTCTGAGCGGGCCCCATCCCTACGTGGCATCATCTCATTGCATCTTACCTCCCCCCTCCAAAAATTTACCGCCTACCATTTTTTTGATTCACCACCATCATCCAGAGATGTCACATCCCAAAACCACCCTTTGCAAGTTCCATGTCATGACCCTGTCAGCATGTCCCATCCATCTAACCGTTACGGGTCATATCTTTTTGTTCATCCTCAAATCACTGTTCTGCACGTCAACCAGATACACATGTCAGACATCTTTCACCCTTCCCTCTCATGCTCTAAAGGACCCGTTAACCATTTATTATTGGCCACATACTCGTTGTTCACCTGACCTATCCTTTTTCGCCCAACAGACACCCCTTCACTAAATTCCAACCCCGTTTCGCCCATTCGCATTTCACTCACACTCCCTACCTATCAGAGACTCATTTTTCTTCACCTCTGCAACATCTCATCCAGTCGTAGCTTTCGCCTACTAACGTTTGTTTAGTGTGCATGTACCGGTGGAAAACAATGGCGCCCAGAAGTAAAAATTTAAATGTAGAGGAAAATCCTTTCCTCCCACCTCCTGTCGATCTCGACCAGATCCCATTAGCAGACAAAGACTATTTAATCTCAGAAATCAGGTCTGAATTCGACTTTGTTGAGCTACAGTCGTGGTTTAAATACACCTTCATCGATCGGAGTGATGAAATTGGGCTCTAGGAGTCAGGTTTCCCCCTGTATCTTTTTCCCCAAGTCCATCATTTTCCCGAATTCACCCTCAAATGCCAAGTACACTACCTCCCTGATCAGAGAACCATAGTATCTTAATCTGGAGAAACCTTTTTCCTTATTACACCCAAAGCCATTGATCAAATGATGCAGGTGCCCATAGTGGAACCCCTTTCTTTTCTCACAATTGAAATATTGACCGAAATGTATCAGAACCTGTCTTCTCCCCCAAAGAGCACAAATCTTTGAGATATTCCTCCCACAACATGCCCAATTTCCTAAGAAGAATCCTCCCTATCATTCCTCCATATTTTCCAAAAATGGAAACCATATCATCTCCACACTGTGTTGTTTGCTTGGTTATTTCTCAGACGAATGGGTGGATGAACCTATCCTAGGATTCCTATCCATTTTCTCTATTGAAGAGAAATTTTCCACCCAGTTTGATTTCAGCGGTTTTCTAGCCAAAAACCTGCACAAGCAACTGGAAAATTTCCCTACAGAAGGCATGTTTCGGTATTCTTCAATACTGGCCTACATGTTTATGTTCTATTAGGCAGACAAATTTCCCTTTCTCATGCAAAAAATGGACAAGGACGGAAAACCACAAGCAGTAACTTTATGGATGTCGTTGCTTAGAAGAAACTCCACTGAATTCAGTTTCAAACAGTTCATCGAGTTGTTTTATCACCCAGTAGTCAGCATGCTTAGTGGAAGACCAAAATCGAGGATAAACAAGGAGATCCAAAGAGTTATGCACCTTTCAGATCTCGCAAAGACCGGGGACTGGTTCCTTTATCAGAATCACATTGAGATCAGAGTGTATCGGTGTGAACTATCTCCATATAAATTTCCCAAGTATGTGCCTATTCGAATATTTTCACTAGAGTATATTCGTCAGATGATAAATTCAGATAACATTCATTTTGTGTCTCTGAAGAAAAAACAGCAGATGAGGATTAAAGGGAAAATATGACCGTTTATCTGCAATAGTCGAGTTGTTGGGGAAGATGCAAATAAACTATTAAAGGAAATGAAATTCAGCACCAGTTTCATTTGGCATTATGATCCAAGTGGGCTCATTGCAGATATGAGAACCAAAAATAAAATTTCACCTTATGCTCACACCCTCAAACCAGAAATTGAAAAGTATGTGAACCAGACAGAGTGGGAGGCAAATACTCTAGTAGATATTGAATAGCAAGAAGCTCCTTCAGTTTCTTTTTCACAGACTACCACTCCACAGATACCAAAGGAAAAAAGGCCAAGAAATGATACCTCTCCTTCAATCACTGAGGTATCAACAAAATATTTTCAGGTATACAGCAAAAGACCCAAAACCACTCAAGCTATTCACAAGTCTGGAGAGGAGGAGCTTTACTCTGCCAAAGTGTTTGAGGGAAAACATCAGGTGGTGTCCACTCCTTCTTCAAAGAAGAAAACGGATATAGCTGAGACCACCCAAACTTTACAAGGAGTTGTACCCCTAAGCATTTTCGAAAAATATGACATGATTAAAAAGAAGAACCAGATCTTGACCAACAGCACTTATGCTCAGTTATGGAAGAAAACCTCTACAACACAACACAGATTGTTGTCATCTTTTGACACAAAGAAAGGAAGAATGCATCTGGCATTTTTGCAAGCACGGGTGCCTCGACCTAAGGAGATCACTAACTACAAAAGGTCAACCATTTTTTTTGACACCAAACAAGTCCATCCATCTGATCAGATGGATTTGCATAGACAGACTGGAGAAATGGTTTTCTCCACATTGGCACATGCTTACTCTACAGCAGCAAAGTTACAGGTATCTCTAAATAATGTTCAGACCCAATTGAATTTGGAAAATATATCCTCTTTTGCAAAGAATAACAAAATAAAATCCTTAGAGGAGTTGGTGCTCAAGATTGGGTATGATCCCTCAAATGTAAAAGCAGCAGAGGAGATGATAAAGAAAAAGAATGTTGACATTGCATCTCTGAGAAAACAGTTGAAATTGCCACCAACAGAGGATTCACAAGCTAAAGAAATAGATGAGGCAGAATATGAGAAAGAGGAATGGTTGAAGCTAATATTGCAGTAGAACGCACAGATAAAGGAAATGGAGGCAGAATTGGAAAGGTTATTGAAAGAGAAGGAGCAATCAACCCTGATGGAAGTTATTCCATTGAGTGCAGTTCCCCTAGCATAAGTCAGTACAGAAGCTATGCCAACGACCACTACAGTAGAAATTCCATCGGCAACTCCATTGACAGCATTGGAAAAGATTGTGGAGCTGGAAAAGTCCATGGAGGAGATGACTCTGCAAGGAACAGAGATCAATAGGCTGAAAATGGAGGTTGAAAGTCTCCAGGAACTCAAGTCTTCCTTCCAAACAAGATACAATGTTGAGAAACAAGCATCGGAGAAGCTTAAGCAGGAAATACAGCAGCTCCAGAAACAAACAGTGGCAGGAAAGACATTAGCAGAGGCTCAGGAAAATATCTGGACAGACATCTCCAATTCCATAAAGGAGATTTGGCCCATGGTGCAAATCATGTCTTAACAACATGATCTGGTGCTAAAGAGTAGGCAGAACATTGACAAGATAAGAAGAGAATTGGATGAAATGCCCTCGGCAGCTAACGAGATCATCAAGTTTCTGAATTCAAAAACCAAGGAAGAGCTTGAAGAACTGAAAGTTGAAGATAGAACAGAGACTATCCTCGAAGTAAAAAGAGTGTTGACTAAAAGAGGATTAATGTTGCAGTTGGAGGAGAAAGCTCAGAACATGGACATTGGAGCTCAGATATTTTTTAACAAGCTTGAAGCCTTACAGAAAAAGGGCCTTCCTGGCCTACTTGTCCTAAATGATAAATTGATGACTTTATCTGATTATAAGAAAAATATTGCCACCATGGCCAAAAACAGTTCCAAGTTTTTCAGGGATACAGAGCAGTATCACGGGCAAAGCGTTCTTGGAGACTTTGCAGCCTGACCTCAGCATACAACACGAAATCAAGTACATTTTCCTCACCAAGCCAAATTTTGCTAAGTACACCGAGATGGATGAAATCTACCGTCAGATATTGAAAGTTACCATCCCAAGCACGCAAAGATGGGATGAGTTGTGCGAATTGATTGAGTAAAAGTAAAGGTCTCGTCCAACTCAGCGTCCAGCGCAATCAAAGTCATCTGAATGACTCACCGACGGTCTTCCCCAAAATCAGCATGAGAGATTCGACACATCATCATCAGTTACTACATGTATGCATCTTGTTAGCTAGTTAGTTAGACTCAGAGTCTGCCACGTCCTGATCATTAATGACAGGGTCGTTTGTAACTTTGATTATAAATATTTAAAACTTAGAAGTATTTAGGGTTGATCTTTACGCCCAAGCAAGTTGTAATCGTTGTAATTTGTATCAAGAGGTTATTCTAGTAATACAAAGAGACATTTCATAGGATTTTTGTGTGTTAGTTGTTGGTGAAGTTTCCTCTGTCTTCATAAAAAAAAAAAAATTCTCAGTTATCATATTGTTTTTCTAATCTAATCTTTAAAAGAAGTTAAAGTTGTAGAATTTTCCATTGTGTACTTTGTTCCTAATATTTTATAGATTTAAATGTTTTCTTTTTGATGTTACAACAAAGAAATTCTTAAATGCTTTTTTGTTCTAACTAATATCTCACCTTTTTCAGTAATACATCATTTTTATTCCTAAAGAATCCAGCAGTTGCACTATCTTGCCCTGTAAAACGAATCTTATAAAAACTGTCTTTGGCCTCCATCTTTTTAAAAACAGACCCCATAGCCCAATGGAAGCGTAAATCATATTCATCCATTTTATTTAAAAACAATACAAACAACTCGGTTCTATTCTTTTTTAACTAGCCTAAAATATGAAAAATCCAAACAAATCTAAAACTTACAGAGAGATCCCTCTCTGAAACGAGTAGGGCTAGCTCCCAGTTCCAAAGTGGTTGGTTAAGGTTACCTCTGATAAATTTCTTCTTTCCTCACAACAACCTCTGGGAATTTACAGAGTGATAACATAAATGGCGACCATACTGGGCAAGAACTGAACAAACTTTCCACCCCTTGATTTCTTTCCCCTAGAAAAAGATAACTTTATTTCTGAAAGAATCACAAACCCTAAATATTATCTAGAAATAATGTTCAGAGGTTGTTAAAGTTTGTATATAATAGTTAAAATCTCCAAAAGAAAAATAAAATCATCAGTTCTGTCTCCCAAAATAATTTTTACTAGATCTCATCCTGACCAAGAACCTGCAATTGTAACAGATAATCCTGAAAGATTACTCAGGAAGAAAAATGCTGCAGAGATTTCAAAGAGTAACAGCCCACTTCTAAGGTCCCTTTCCATCCCAGAGAAGTTAGTTGTCAAGATCTTGAATCTGATATATCCTTTCAACCAAGTCTTTTTAGGATAAAATCTAACAGTTTTGTCAGTAAAATGGTCTTAGATCAAACTGTCTCCTAAAATACTCTCTCCCAGAGTTGAAGTTGATCAACATTTTTGCCCTCGGCCTGATAAGCTTGAAGAGCTAGTTGTGAATCTTGGTCAAGCCTTTGAAAAACTCCATCTTCAGCAGTACGTCGAACCTCCTATTTTAACTATTGTTGCATTTTCTATTAAACCTAAATCAGGTCACTCCATTCCTCCAAGCCTTTCATCTTCTATAACTTCAGCCACTACCTCTTTTGTCTCATAGGTTGTTGTTCAGCCTCCTCCACCAATCATGGCAGCAAGATATGCTCCATTGGTGTTGGTTTCTCCTTTACATGACATGCCTCAATATTATCAAACCAAACTCCCTCAATTTGATATTACTGGTCCTCTAAATGCACAACAACATGTTGACAAAATGAACGATTATTTTGACCTACAGGAAGTAGATGAAGCTGATGTGCAGATGAGATTATTCGTACAAAGTCTTACTGGAGAAGTCAAAAAGTGGTTCAAAACCTTACGTGTTGCTACCATTACTGACATTGTTGTCTTTCATCGAACTTTCCTTGACAGGTGGGAGGTAAAGAAAAATCCTCTCCATATCCTGTCAGAGTATGAGAACATCAGAAGGAACCAAGGAGAGACAGTGCAGGATTACTGCACTCGTTTCAACAATATATACAATGATATCCCTGCTGATATCAAACCACCACAAGGTTTGGCATTAATAAAATTCCCTGATGGATTTGACACTGACATGTCATATCAGTTAAGGGAAAGAAATGCAACAACTCTGGAAGACATGCAAAGAAGTGTCGTCAATTTCGAAGAAAATATTTTGGCCAGAAGGGCCAGGCAGAGAACAGAAAAGAGGGTCACCAACAAAGAAGAACCTTCCACTTCTTCATCTGATGCCAAATTAGATTCTCTCTCCAGAGTTATGGATAAAATGATGGAGAGACTCACCATAACTGACAGGAACCCACCTAGGGAGAACAAAGCTTCCCCTCAAATTAGAAACCCAAACTTCAGAATAAATCCACCACAGATCAGGCAGAGAGATCCAAGAGATCAAAGGGAACAGAGAGGACCTGGTCAACAGATTAGACCACCTCTCCAAGATAATTATGCCGATGATGGGGAGGAAGAAATTGAGGAGTTTGATGATACTCATATAAACCTAATGGGTGATCATGATCACGGTCATGGATCCATTTTTCTCACCCAGGAAGAGCACGAAATATTTCTCCTTTCACAAACAGAGGTAAATAAAGAAGCTGAGAAAGCAGAACAGCAAGCCTTTGAGAATGTTATAATGGAGTTTCACAGGTAGTATAACCTGAGGAGCACGAAGGCAAACGAGAACTCTCTGAATAAGGCTGTTGAAACCAAGAAAACCTCAGAAAACCCTCTGAAGAAAGTCCCTGGGTAAAATAATGTTGAATCTCCTGTGAAAAAAACTCCAGAAATTCTTAAAAGAGCAATTCGGATTGAAGATTCATCAATCGTTCAAACAAGTGCACTTGGCCACAAATATTCTATCGATAAATCAGAAGTATAGACCTTAAACAAATCCACCACTCCTTTCATCCTTGAAGGGGAACTAGCTAAATTGAAGATTCCCATTTCCCTCTCCGAGATGATGAACAAGAACGCCTACAGGTCTCAGGTGATAAAATCTTTAAGCATCGAACCCGAGATAGGTACCAAAGATTTGAATGTTGTATCCGTACATCACTTTGACAAAGTAAACCTTGTCGATGATCAACCTGAGCTCTTGTTTGGTCCTAAAGTTGACGGTCAAAATGATAATGGTTCCATGGCCCCTTTTTACATCATCCTAAACATCCACGATTTGATATTACACAATGCTATGCTGGATTCTGGTGCCTCCCACAACCTAATGCCCAAAGCCGTGATGGAAAAGTTGGGACTTGAGGTCACCAAACCCTACAAAGATTTGCATTCTTTCGACTCCAGCAAAGTCAAATGTATAGGCCTGATTAAAGACTTATGCATCACCTTGGCTCAAAACCCAACAAAAAGTGTGGTGATGGATATCGTCATTGCAGATATTCCCCCCAAGTATGGTATGTTTCTATTAAGGTCTTGGGGAGCTAAATTAATAGGAACCCTGCAACTAGATATGTCTTACGCCACCATTATAGTTTTCGTACAACAGAGAAGATTGTACAGGGAAACACTAATGAAGTATATGGTCAGCAGCTAGGAAAAGCCACACAATTACCCACTATACTCTGCACACTCTAATCTAGACTCTTTTATTCTATACAACGATGGTGACTTTGAAGAACAAATCGCACAACTAGAAGATGATGCACTTGATCAGAAGGATGATAAAGAAGTTGTCGAAGTAAGAAATCCCATGATTGAAGAGAATGAGGAGTTTCCAGCAGATTTCTGGAGCATGGACTTCGATGGTGCTGTGAGTAAAGAAGGAGCTGGAGCCGGAGTTTGGTTGCATAACCACAAGTCAAAGTATTCTGAGAATCATTCCTACAAACTGAACTTCCAATGTACTAACAACATAGCCGAGTACGAGGCTTTGATGCTCGACCTAAAATTATTGAAGAAAGTTGGTGCCAAGCAGATAATGGTAAGGGGTGATTCTGAATTGATTATCAAGCAAATCAAAGGTGAGTATGCAGCAAAACACCACAGGCTTAGAGCCTATAGGAATGTTGTTTTAGATTTTCTTCAATGCTTTACTGAGATTGACTTGCAGGTAATGCCTAAGGGACAAAATATACTTGCAGATGGGCTAGCTATATCGGCAGCTACCTGTGAAATTCCTTTTCGTCCCACTCGCAAGTACACAGTGGAGGTGAAGTGTAGACTGACTATTCCTGACAACATCAGATATTGGAAGGTATTTGGAAATGATGATCAGATCGAATATTTTCTACAATGTAAGAATGATTTCGAATGTACAAACATAGATTTAGAAAATGTTGATGAATTTGCAAATAAATCTATTTTCGAGAATGGTAATGTAAATAAAATAGATGTTGAAGAATTTAATGAAAATGATGTAGATTCTGATATTTTGTAGTTGAAAAATAATGTGCTACCTAGAGGTTTAGATCCGTTGGAAGACTTGTTTGATTTTAATGACGTTGATAAAAAACCGAAAATTGAAGATAGTGGTAAGGAGGTCGAAGAATGCAACATAGGAACAGAAGAAAAAACCAAGATGATAAAACTTTCTAAATCTCTACCCCCTGAGAAAAAACGCAAATACATCGAACTTTTTAAGGAATACCTAGATGTTTTTGTCTGGGGTTACGAGGACTTAAAATTCTACGACACGAGTATCATACAACATCGCATTCACATAAAAGAAGAACACAAACCATTCAGACAAAAACTTAGGAGAATTAATCCCAAGTTACTTCCCCTGATAGAGAAAGAAATCAAAAAGATGTATGACGCAAAGATTATAGTCCCCTTGAAATTTTCCAAATGGGTTTCTAACCTAGTTCCCACCAGGAAGAAAACTGGCGAGATCAGACTTTGCATAGATTTCAAAAATCTAAACAAAGTCTCCCTCAAAGACAATTACCCTTTGCCCAAAATGGACCACATATTACAAAAGGTGGCTGGATCCAGTAGGATCTCCTTATTAGATGGCTTCTCTAGTTACAACCAAGTTTTGATCCATACAGAAGATCAAGAGAAGGCAGTTTTTACCACACCCTGGGGAACCTTCATGTATGTGAAGATGCCTTTTGGTCTGATGAACGTTGGGGCTACTTTTCAAAGAGCGATGGACATTTCTTTTGTGGAAGAGACTCGGAGATTTATAGTCATTTATCTAGATGATCTAACTGTTTACTCCAAATCTGACGAGGAACACTTGCTCCACCTCAAACATGTGTTTGAGAAGTGCAGGAAATTTGGGATTTCATTGAATCCTAAGAAAATCCTTTTCGGGTTAGAGGAAGATAAACTAATGGGACACATAATCTCAAAATATGGAATTAAAATGGATCCCAACAGGATAGAATACATCCAGAAGGTGGAACACCCTAGGAATATCAAAGAACTGCAATCTTTCATTGGCAAAATAAATTTCCTTAGAAGATTCATACCAAACTTGGTCGAACTTCTCAGGAATATCACTAATATGTTGAAAAAAGACACAAAAATCAAATGTAACGTCAAGTCCAAACAGTCATTTGAGCAGGTGAAACATGCTCTCACCCAAGCCCCAGTTCTGATTAGCCCAGATTATACCAAAGAATTTCTTCTTTTCTCCTTTGCATCCGAACACACTGCAGTTATGCTATTGCAGAAAAATAGTGAAGGGTACAAACAACCCATAGCGTTTTTCATCAAATATTTGAGAAATGTTGCTTTGAACTATAACATAATGGAGAAACAGTCCTTCTCTCTGGTGAAAGCCATAAAGGACTTTAGAGTCTATATTCTCCATTCTCACGCGATTGTGTATGTCCCAAACACAGTGGTTAAGGATATCCTGACCCGGGATAATCCAGATGGTAGAAGAGGAAAATGGATTGTGGTTATTCTAGAGTATGACATTGAAATAAAACCTACTAAACTAATCAAAGGACAAGGTCTGACCAAACTAATGGCTGAGTCTAATTTTCATGATTTAGATATTAATTTTTTAGTTGCAGCAAACGGACCAAAAGAGCAGGCAACTCCAAACATAAAAGAGGTATTCTTAAACTCCCCTTGGTACACAGACCTCATTTTTGTACTCCAAAATTTACAAGCTCCTCCAGGTTTGATTAAGACCAAAGCTAGATTTGTTAAATTGAAAGCATTGATATTATGTATTTTAGAAAGCAATCTCTATTGGAAAGATCATGGTGGTATCTTGCTTAATTGCCTTCAAGATTTTCATGCAGGAGACTATGGTGGACACCTGAGCTGGAAGACCATCGCCAACAAGATTCTAAGAGCTGGTTTTTACTGGCCTACTATGTTCTTTGACGTCCACCAGAAGGTTACTTCTTGCCACAAGTGCCATATTTTTTAAGGTAAAAGGAAGCTTCTGCCACTTCCTATGAAACCCATTTCTATTGAATCTCCTTTCCAACAATGGGGCCTAGATTTCATTGGTGAAATCCATCCACCCTCCTCGGGCCAACACAAGTGGATCCTCACGGCCACAGACTACTTCACCAAGTGGATCGAGGTTGTACCATGCAGGCAAGTTACTGACTCTGTCATCATCAAGTTTTTAGAAACTAACATTTTGTCTCATTTTGGATTCCCCAGAAAAATTATAGCTGACAATACAGCGGCTTTCAGATCCAAAAGGCTCATAGATTTTTGTAATCAATATCGCATTACTCTGGGATATTCAACGACTTATTATCCGCAAGGAAATGGGATAGATGAGTCTTCTAACAAAATTCTGGTGAACATTCTCAAAAAGACACTGCAAGAAAACAAGAAATCGTGGCATAATAGGTTGGTTTTCGCACTCTGGGCTGACAGAATAAGCACCAAAAGAGAAATCGGTATGTCTTCATACCAATTGGTGTATGGCACCGAGGCCATTTTTCCCCTTTCATTAGGAGTTCTGGTCATGAAACTATTGCAGGAAACACAAGAAGAACCAAATGATGTCCAGCGAAGGATAAATCAAATGATCCACCTAATGTAGTCCAGAGAATAAGTTTACAACAGAACTCAAGTGATCCAGGAAAATATAAAAAAGATTTATGACAAGAGAACCAAAGAGGATAACTTTGAATTGGGTGATCTAGTTTTGAGATGGGACTCCAGAAATGAAGATAAAGGTAAACATGGAAAGTTTGATAACCTGTGTAAGGGTCCTTACACCATTCATGCCTTCAGAGGAAATAATTCTTTCCTACTTGCTAATAGTGATGGATCAGACCTGCCAGGGGGACCTATAAATGGCAGGATGTTGAAGCATTACTTGCCACCTTAGTAGAAAGATCACCATTCCCTTTCATTGTATATATCGTATCTTTTACAAGTATTTTGTGTGTAGGTGCTTTTGTTTAGGTGTTTAAAGCCCGTGGAAAAGGCCCTAAGACAATGAATAATGTCATTAAAATTTTCAAAATAAAGCAAGTCAGATAACAGAAGAAGCTCTAGAGGAAATTCTTCAAGACAACAAGAAACAGGATTCTTGGCATCTCGCAAGGAGGATACCATCCCCAGGTGGAGCCACTATTATAACCCTATAATTTATAGGAACAACTGTTGATTGTAATTTTGTTCCTTTAGTGTTTTTGACTTGTAGAGATTGTTGCATTCTACAAAAGAAAAAGAAAAAAGAAAAGAAAAGAAAAGAGCAAAGAAAAAAAAAATGAGAAAAACAAAAAGAGGGCATAAAAGAAAAAGGATAAATCCCCATGAATTGATAATGACTTGATCCATACAGTTTAAACATGGCCAAGTCATTTAAATTTAAGTATTTAGGATTAGTGAATAAGCTTGGCTATACTGTCTAATCTTAGCCAAGTAAATTAGGATTAGTGAATAAATTTGGCCAAATAGTCTAATCTTGGTCAAATAACCCCAGGGTAGAGTATTTTCTTAGCCCAACAGTTTAAGCTGGGATAAAGGTGCAAAGGAGTACGTTAGGACATAGGTTAGTTAGTTTCTCTTCAATAAAATGTGTAAGATGATCGATGAAAAATTCAGAATTTTGATGGTGAAATGTTTTTTCTAACCCCATGGTGACAAAATAAAGGGGGGGAGTGCGCAAAACCCATAAAAAGGTCATTAAGCCTAAGTTTGGCCTTATATATTGAAACGCGCCCCAGAGATTAAAGATCGGGCCTAGATCTACGACTAAGCTATTGGCGCCCAGATCTACGGTTCTGATGAGTTTTCGGACCCCCCAACTGTTCTACCTTTAACGGTGGGGGGGGTCCAAAAATGTGATTAAAGTATGCGCTCAGATCTATGGTCATCCCATCAGCGTGCAAATGGGCGGTCCACAGGAGATTTCGGACCCCCCTGACCATTCTACCTTTAACGGTGGGGAGGGGGGGGTCTGACATGATGGTTAAATAACACACTCGAAACAACGACTGATCTAGTTTTTCTCAGATCAATGGTCGGAAAGGGATCCTGGACCCCCCCAACCTTTCTACCTTTAACAGTGGGGGGGGTCCGGAATGAAGCAGCATCTGGGTGGGCCCCATCCCTACGTGGCATCATCTCATTGCATCTTACCTCCTCGCTCCAAACATTTACCGACTACCATTTTTCTGACTCACCACCATCATCCAGAGATGTCACACCCCAAAAATACCCTTTGCAAGTTCCATGTCATGACCCCGTTAGCATGTCCCATCCATCTAACTGTTACGGGTCATATCTTTTCGTTCATCCCCAAATCACCATTCTGCACGTCAACCAGATACACACGTCAGATGTCTTTCACCCTGCCCTCTCACGCTCTAAAGGACCCATTAACCATTTATTACTGGCCACATACCCGTTGTTCACCTGACCTGTCCTTTTTTGCCCAACGAACACCCCTTCACTAAATTCCAACCTCATTTCGGCCATTCATATTTCACTCACACTCCCTGCCTATCAGAGACTCATTTTTCTTCGCCTCTACAACATCTCATCTAGCCATAGCTTTCTCCTACTAATGTTTGTTCAGTGTGCAGTACTGGTGGAAAACAATGGCGCCCAGAAGTAAAAAGTTAAACGTAGAGGAAAATCCTTTCCTCCCACCTCTTGTCGATCTCGACCAGATCCTATTAGCAGATAAAGACTATTTAATCTCAGAAACCAGGTCTGAATTTGACTTTGTTGAGCTACATTTGTGGTTTAAAGACACCTTCATCGATTAGAGCGATGAAATTAGGCTCTAGGAGTCAGGTTTCCCCCTGTATCTTTTTCCCCAAGTCCATCATTTTCCCGAATTCTCCCTCAAATGCCAAGCACAATACCTCCTTGATCAGAGAGCCATAGTATCTTCATCTGGAGAAACCTTTTTCCTTATTACACCCGAATCCATTGATAAAATGATGCAGGTGCCCAAAGTGGAACCCCGTTCTCCTCTCATAATTGAAATATTGACCGAAATGTATCAGAACCTGTCTTTTCCCCCAAAGAGCACAAATCTTTGAGCTATTCCTCCCACAACATGCCCAATTTCCTAAGAAGAATCCTCCCTATCATTCCTCCATATTTTCTGAAAAGGGAAACCATATCATCTCCACACTGTGTTGTTTCCTTGGTTATTTCTCAGACGAATGGGTGGATGAACCTATCCTAGGATTCCTATCCATTTTCTCTGTTGAAGAGAAAGTTGCCACCCAGTTTGATTTCAGCAGTTTTTTAGCCAAAAACCTGCACGGGAAACTGGAAAATTTCCCTACAGAAGGCATGTTCTGGTATTCTTCAATACTTGCCTACATGTTTATGTTCTATCAGGCAGACAAATTTCCCTTTCTCATGCAGAAAATGGACAAGGACGGAAAACCACAAGCAGTAACTTTATGGACGTCGCTGCTCAGAAGAAACTCCACTGAATTCAGTTTCAAATTGGTCATCGAGTTGTTTTATCACCCAGTAGTCAGCATGCTCAGTGGAAGACCATAACCGAGGCTAAACAAGGATATCCAAAGAGTTCTGCATATTTTGAATCTTGCAAAGACTGGGGACTAGTTCCTTTATCAGAATCACACCGAGATCAGAGTGTATGGGTGTGAACTAGCTCCATATAAATTTCCCAAGTATGTGCATGTTCGAATATTTTCACTAGAGTATATTCATCATATGATAAATTCATAAAACATTCATTTTGTGTCTCTGAAGAAAAAATAGAAGATGAGGGTTAAAGAGAAAATAGGACCGTTTATCTACAATAGTCGAGTTGTTGGGGAAGAGGCAAATAAATTATTAAAGGAAATGAAATTCAACACCAGTTTCATTTGGCATTATGATCCAAGTGGGATCATTGCAGAGATGAGAACCAAAAATAAAAGTTGACCTTATGCTCACACCCTCAAACCAGAAATTGAAAATTATGTGAACCAGACAGAGTGGGAGGCAAATACTCTGGTAGATACTGAACAGCAGGAAGCTCCTTCAGTTTCTTTTTCACAGACTACCACTCCACAGATACAAAAGGAAAAAAGGCCAAGAAAGGATACCTCTCCTTCAATCACTGAGGTATCAGTAGAAGATTTCCAGGTATATAGCAAAAGACCCAAAACCACTCATGGTATTCACAAGTCTGGTGAGGAAGAACCTTACTCTGCCAAAGTGTTTGAGGGAAAACATCAGGTGGTGTCCACTCCTTCTTCAAAGAAGCAAACGGAAATTCATTGTGTACTATGTTCCTAATCTTTTATAGATTTAAATGTTTTCTTTCTGATGTTACAACAAAGAAATTCTTAAATGATTTTTTGTTCTAACTGATATCTTACCTTTTTCAGCAATACATCATTTTTATTCCTAAAGAATCCAACAGTTGCACTATCTTTCCTTCTAAAACGAATCTTATAAAAACTATCTTTGGCCTCCATATTTTTAAAAACAGACCCCATAGCCCAATGGAAGCGTAAATCATATTCAGCCATTTTATTTAAAAACAATACAAACAACTCGGTTCTATTCTTTTTTAACTAGCCTAAAATCTGGAAAATCCAAACAAATCTAAAACTTACAGAGAGATCCCTCTCTGAAACTGGTAGGGCTAGCTCCCAGTTTCAAAGTGGTTGGTTAAGGTTACCTCTGATAAAAAAAATCTTGCCTCACAAAAACCTCTGGGAATTTACAGAGTGATAACAGAGCCCATACGAATGATGATGTGGTAGGAAATACAAAAGCCTTTAATAAACTTTAGAAGGCCATAACTTTGTCCTTGAAGCTCAAAATTGAGCAAGAGTATAGTGATTGGAAATATCTCGACAATCAAAACGCCTTTTTCATCTCAAAAGTGGCTTGATATTTATACTTGAAGAGGAAAAAATTTAATACCCCACCTCCTTCATGATACTTAAGGGGTTGGGTATGTGACACAATACTTGTTAGGGGAACTTTTTATTTTTGTCATTGATTTGACATAGAAAACGCCTTTTGTATTTTTTCTTACACTTTCAAGTAAACATTATAAGCTTTCTCTATAGAAATGATGTCTACCAAATATATCTCTTAATGCAAATGAGAGAAAAGGTCGAAATAAACTTAATGGAAAGAGTTTCCTTGAACATTTACTTAAGCTTAATAGATAAATT
This sequence comes from Picea engelmannii, assembly GCA_009831015.1. NCBI lineage: Eukaryota > Viridiplantae > Streptophyta > Pinopsida > Pinales > Pinaceae > Picea > Picea engelmannii. Next base: position 203,662 of record ML783678.1, read on the forward strand.
TTTGAAGTCATAAACATACTACTAAATTTCCTACCTAATATGTTTTCATAGTTTCAACCATCATGCCAACATAAC
>ML783678.1:209560-252281 GCA_009831015.1 Picea engelmannii
ACAATAGACCAAGTAGATCTTACTAACTCCTAAGTGTCTAAATATCCTAACATGGGGATTCAGGGGCAGTGCCCCCGAAGTGAAATTTTGGGAAAATTTGCCTTGTGAAATAATGTAATATCGTAGTCAATCTGGACCGTTCATTATAAGGTCGCAAATATGACAATAGAAGTTATGTTAGGTATTTTTTCCCTAGAGGTAAACCCTCTTTTATGAGGGAATTGTATTGTGGTTGTGTGTGATAGTGAATATTGTATTCTGAGAGAGGATACTATGAGAGAAAGAAGAGGAAGTTACAGTGGGTGTGTTGTAGGTTGTATCCCTTCATTTGCTGGAAAATAATAAAGGAAGGACCTGGAAATTTCTTTGGTGGACGTATCCCACACTGGGTGAACCGTGTATATCTGTGTCTTTATTGTATTGTGTATCTTATGTGTTTTATTTCCGCATTTGTTTTATTTTATTGCTATGCGATCCTATTTTTCTAACACCTTGAATTCATTTGAAAGTGTAATTACCAGTGGATTGGAGATCTCCATCTCCTAAACGTGGAAGTTCCATATTGTAAGAGCTTGATAACCCATGTGAACCTCAACAATTATGATCTTACAATAGACTGTGGAGGTGTCCTGTAATCTTTGATCATTGAAATGATAAGCTAATTTGAAGGGGAAAATATTTATGTGTGTGTGTGTTATTCATTTATTTCTTTTGCTATTAATTTTCCAACTATATGTGTGATTGTTGCATGTCAAGAAATATTAATTTATCTCATTAAATAAGTTCATATCTGATTTATTTAATTAAGAGAAACATAGGATAGTGGTCATCTAGATATTTTGAAAATTTTTACATGGTATCAGAGATGGTCTCTAATTGAGATCCTCAAAGGTTTAAAACAGTAGATCAATTGTCGTAAAAAAGGACCAATAGCTAGAGGGTTTCATTACTATTGCTTGAAGGACTAAGCACACTTGTAGGATAGATTTTTTGTTTTATTTTATGATTTGGGAGTTTGTGCAATAGATATCAGATATGGCATTAGCAAGCCTCATATTTGAGCACATATTAGATGGTGCCTCCAATTAATTGTCCTAGAAAGTCAAGGGTAATATTGTTATTGGAATAAATCCGTAACATCCCTGTTTTCAAACCCCAAACTAGTGATGTGTACTGTAAATGTAATATATGGTCAAGAGCCAAAGCAATGTAATATTTAAATCATATAAATTGAATATAATGAATAAAATGTATCGCGGGCTATAGATGGACATGGATGGATATTTGGGGGATAAGTTTCCACAGGAGAGGGAAGGGGTCCAAAGGGGGAGAGTTTACCCATGTCTATTAAACCAAAACCCATTTCTTTCTAAATTATATTTACTTTGAACCTTTTATTTTATGGTTGAGTGTTATAAATCCCAATCATTAAATTCATGTAAGAGGGTAGGTGTGAGAGTCACTTCCCATAGTTATTGAGAGCATGGGTACTGAGTACAATCAGCTTGGGGAAGAGTTCAAGTCAAGCAAGCAAGATAAAGAAAGGAAAATTGTATGGGTAGGGAACCAGAATTGCATATTCATTTTTTGCATGGAGAGTTGTTTTTACATGGAGTTTTCTAGCCAACAAAGGAGTTTTGAGTGTTGAAGCTTGAAGTCAGTTGTTGTGGGCATGTTTGGAAGTTGTTTGGAGTTGAATATTCATAGAGAAAGAGGTTTTGTTCCTGTGAGTAATAAGTTGTTGAAAATTCATCAAGGGAAGTGTGGGTTTTGTTGTTGGGTGAACTTGTGTTGCAGCTGTAGAATTCCTGAAGTCCCATCTAGTAGATTTATTATTCAACCTATGTTGGAATCCCTGGAGAGGAGTGGAAAGGCATGAGGGAATGTGAACAGTGAATGGGGATTCCACCCTTTGGGTTGTGTAGGTTGAGGGGAATAGATTTGGTGGACTAGAATTAGCTATGAAATTTGACAGTTGAGAGGGGGACCTTAGCCAGCGTTAGGTACCACCGTCTCTTATGGATTCATATCCCCATCTAGGGGGAGACTTGCTGATGAGAACTAGAACAAAAAGTATATGGCTAGGAGGAATGCCTATTCTCTACAGTGAGTTGCATATTTTCATAAGATAAGTGTTCTTATTTGTTGTGTTGATTTGTGTTAAATGTTGATATATTGTTGTGCATTTTTCTCTGAGTTATATTTGGATAATGCTACTTGTTGTGAGTAGAATTGATGCATATGAATCTATATTTTGTTGTGGAAATATGTTGTATGAACTCAGTTGTTGTTGTGCACATTTAAAGTAATTACATTTACATTTTATTTAGTATGGATAGTTGCATGAGTTTAGAATGTCATGTTGTGTGTTATCTCCACATTTAGAATTGGTATCATAAAAAAATTATTGGGTATTTTAGTAGTGATGTGACCCATTTGGGGGTTGGGTATGTTACAGAGTGGTATCAAATCTAGGTTCAACATTGGATCTGTATGGGCCAAGAACTAGTGTGAATTTGGGAAAAAAATTTGTCACGAATTTCGATCTGTGAAAAATTTGGGGAAAAACGGTGATAACTAGAATGAAATCCCAAAATTTGTGAGAAAATTCAATATTTAATTTCCTCATAAATATCTGAGAGGCTTTTATGGCGTCAATTGACCAAATCGCAAAGTTAGATTCAGCCTGCAAGGTCAAAATTTGTGTTTTAATGGAGGTTGAAGGAGCTAGGAGAGATCAATGAATCGACGGCTCAGATCGCACTTGATCTCGAGATCAATGACCCATATTCACTTTGATAAATTTAAAAATTTCTAATGTTTTCGAAGTTTGACAAGGTTACCAAATTAACAGTCGAGATTCATTTTCAGCAGTTGGGAAAATGAAATAGATCGATGGTTTGGATTCATTTTCGATCATTGGGAAGTTGGAGAATATCAACGATTAAGATAATTTTGAGTGATATATCAACGATCAAGATTCATCGGGGATTTGGTAGAAATTTCTAAGTTTTGGAAATTCACCAAGAGAAATCATCGATGGTCGATGATCGAATCGATGAGTTTTGAAAAGAGTTCATTTCGGCCAAAAATAATCTTCGATGGTCAATGATCAGGAATCAGTAGAGTTGGGAGAATTTTTTTAGATCAATGACCAAGATCATTTTGAATGGGAGATTGACGGTCCAGATTCGTCGAGAATTTGGTAGAAAAATTTCTAAGTGTTGGAGTTGGCCAAAGGAAATCATCGTTGGTCGATGATCAGGTTAGCTAGATTGGAAAAGTGTTTTAGTTGCCAATGGAAATCATCGACGATCAATGGTCGAGTGTCAGCTGATTTAGCAAATTGTTTTGATCGAGAAAGAGAAAGTGTCGATCGTCAATGGCCAATGGTCGGGTGTCAGACAATTCGGTGAGGTGTAATTTTATCCAAGAGAAATGGTCAATGGTCAATGAAGGAAATAGGGTGATGGTGTCTCATGCCAAGTCATCATCCACATTTCATTCCACATTAGCCAAAGTGCCATGTCAAATTCCATGTGTCATGCTACGTTAGTAGTTGCCACATTATCCAAGAAATGGTCGATGGCTGACAGTCGAGTCGACTGAATTGAAGAAATGTTTTCGACAGTCAACAGGAACGGTCGATGTTTGGGTTGGCCAAATTGAGAGAATGTTTCATCCACCAATGAAAATCATCGATGACTAGTGACCAACGGTTGGGTCGTCCAGTTCAGAGATGTGTTGCGATCAGTTACCAAAGGAAAGGGGTCGATAGTCGGGTCGATAGTTTAGGTAGTTTAGGTCAATAAATGGCTAAGATATCACCCTATTGTGAGATCGATGGCTCATATTTAAGGGTTGTTATAACAGTAAAACAGTCAATCTTGTATGATTTTTTTTAGGATTTTGAAGGCCATGAACTTGCAGGGAAATTTAGAAGCCTTAAACAACATTTTTATGAAATTAGAACCCATAGGAAGATAGTGTACCAAGATACAGTCTATATATGTAACTTAAAGAAAAGAAATCGGAGAGATCTATCCAACGAGCTACTCTGAGTGCAAGACAAAGCTCATATGAGAAAATTATAGTTGAAACAATTAAGGTAAAATTTTGGCACCTGTTTACTTCCAGAGGGAATAACTCCTTACTCAAAATTGTTTTTGAGGCACAAGAGTAGTCTATGGAAAACTTATGAACCATAGAAGGCATCCATGGAACCAGATTTCAGATCTGGGTATGTCAAAATGTATAGGATGAAAAATAAAACACCTGTGGCATACAGGGATAAATTGTAAAAAACAGTCAAAACTTCTATGAACCATAACTTTCATCTCAAATATCATATTTGAGAAAAAAAATAGTCGTTGGAAAGGTATTGAGGAGGATAAGACAAATGTCTACCTAGAATTTTAAATTGGGTGCCAAAATTTTCTCAAAAAGTAATAAAGCAATTATGTAGCGGTTGGAAAGTGGAAATTCCAACATGTGAATGTTGTAACTTTCTGCTCAGAACTCAGAATGAGGCATGAGTACAACCATTTGAGAGTTGTTTCAAAGAATAATTTGTTTGAGGAATAATATTTTGACTTGGTGCATTATGTTCTTCATAAATTGATGTGAATAATAACCTATAATATAATTAATAAATATTTTGTAATATGATTAATTCTAACAACAATTATTGCATGCAGATTCTTGCAGAATTAGAGATATAGGAAAACAAACTTTAGTTCCTACATGAGAACTAGAGATATGGAGGATTCTCAAGGGTTTTATAGTCGTGAAGAAGAGACCATATGTCTTCATGTCATCATGGGAAATGTTGAGACATATTCTAATGGAAGAAGAGACATGCAAGAGCCTATAACTATGAGAAGCCTGCAAAGAGAAGTGCAGAGCTATAGGGAAGATAATGAAAAGATCATGAAAGATTAGGAGGAGATACTACAAATCCTAAACATGTTGCAGAAGAAATTCAAGAAATATTTAAGCACAAATCAAGAAGCTATTGCAAGGAAAGTGGAAGTATATAGATCTCTTGATAGGAGGGATGATCATGGAGGATATAGACACTCAAGGAGTGCTAGCAGGCATTAGCATAATCTCTCCCTAGGGAACTCAACCAAAATAGCATATGAATGTTCAAGGTTGGAAAGAATCCCAAGTGTGTCTCATGTTAGAAATTAGATAAGGAGGCATGGGTCAGATAGCTTGCAAGGGGAGTTGAGGAAAATCAAGCCACCATCATTTGATGGAGAAAAAAAGAAAGGAGAAAATCCAGAAGCATGGTTGTTGGGAATGAGGAAATATTTCCAATTGCATGACTACTCATCAAATGCAGAAGCCAGAATTGTAGACTACCACCTGCAAGGAAAATCATCTATGTGGTGGGATCGGCTGAAGTAGGTTAAGCACCTCGATGAGAAGAGAATTTATTAGAAGCGGTTAAGAAATATTTTTAGCGGTAGTACTTGTCAAAGAAATACTATGACAAGAAGATGCAAGAGTTCTTTGAACTCAAACTTGGGAACATGAACATGGATGAATATGAGAGGAAATTCTTGGAACTTCTCAGGTATGTGGTCTTCATCAGAGATGAGAAGATCAAAATTCATAGGTTCATGAGTGGACTATCATCCTTCTACAAGGATAGAATTGAGTTTGATGAACCTAGGAATTTAGAAGAGGCCATAAGAAAGGATAGTATTTGTATGAGTATAATAGAGGGAGGTCGGCTTTCCAAATGTCTGGGATAACAAGAAGAAAGGAAATGTGGATAAAAGGAAGAAAGGATTCAATCCACCTTTCATAAGGAATAGTTCTCAAGAACATAAACAAGGGCATCCATCTTAAAGTGATCATAAAATGACAGAGTCCTTGGGAAAGAGGCCAATACAACAGTCCATAAAGTTTTGGGGATGTGAAGGAGATCACATGTATAAGGATTGTCCTCACCGTGGAGATAAAATGAATATTGTGCATAGAATCAAGCACGAGGATACAGTAGAGGACATGGGAAGAAGCATGTCAAGGATCTATGCAGCCTTGGACAATAGACAAGTAGGATATCAATCCCACATGATTGAAGTGGAAGGTAAGATTGATAATCATCCCATAGCTATTTTGATTGATTCTGGAGCTATTCATAGCTATATAGATCCAAATCTATTTGAAGTATTTAAATTGAAGAAATGTAAGAATGATATTCTTGGTTAGTTCAGCTAGCTACTAGAAACAAGAGAAGAATTAATGATCTTGTTAAAGAATGCCCTATAAACATGAATGGAATTAAAACTAAGGCATATTTGAACTTCATACCACTTGAGTCTTATAACTGCTTAATTGGTATGGATTGGATAGAAAAGCATCGTGTTTTCTTAGATTGTTATAACATTTTTTTCACGTGTCTTGATGAGGAAGGGAATTCAAGGACGATGCAAGGTATTCCGAGGCCTATATCTATCTGAAATATTTCAGCATTGTTGTTGAAAAGAAGTTTTAGAAAAGGGTGGCAAATGTATGCAACCCATATGGAATATCCAATGAAGGACAAGGATCTAAGTCTTGAATATTATCTAGTCTTGAAAGAATATGAATATGTGTTTGGAGATTTTCTAGGATTACCACCAAAGAGGGATATAGATTTCACTATTGACTTAATTCCTAGAGTTTCCCCAGTTTCCAAAACTCCCTACAGAATGAGCACACCAGAGCTAAAAGAATTCCAAAACAAGCTAGAAGAGTTGTTAAAGAAAGGGTACATACACCCAAGTGTTTCTCCTTGGGGTGCCCCAATTCTTTTTGTCAAGAAAAATGATGGAATGTTGAGGTTATGTATTAACTTCAGATAGTTGAACAAGGTTACCGTCGAGAATAAATATCCTTTCCCAAGGATTGATTATATTTTTTATCAGCTGAAATGAGAAAATATACTCTCCAAGATTGACTTGAGATCGGGTTATCATCAAGTGGGAATAAAAGAAGAAGATACTATAAAAACATCATTTCGTACAAGGTATAGACACTATGAATTTGAAGTGGTTCCTTTTGGGTTGACAAATGCACCCACTATGTTTATGTGTTTAATGAATGGGGTGTTCTAAGATTTCTTGGACAAGTTTTTCATTGTATTCTTGGATGATATTATCATATATTCCAAGACAAAGGAGGATAATGATAAACATTTGAGGATGGTGCTAAAAGTGTTGAGAGAGCACCAATTTTATGCCAAAATGAGTAAATGCACTTTCTATCAAAAGCAAATCCATTATTTGGGTCACATTGTTTCACAAGAGGGCATAGCAGTGGATCTAGAAAAGATTGAAGCAATCAATAGGTTGCCTGCGCCAACAAGCGTTTCATAGGTTAGATCATTTATGTGTCTATATATTTATTACATGAGATTCATTGTGGGATTATCCAAAATTGCAAATCCAATAAAATCCTTGCAAAAGAAAGGAGTAAAGTTTGAATGGAGCAATAAGTTTGAAGAAAATTTCCAGTACTTAAAGGATTTATTAACTAGTGCATGTTGATGTTTGCAACTTCCTAAGACATTCTCTGGATCATACTCCTCTATGAATGAGTTGATTTGATATGTGAGGACACTTATCCGAGAAGGCATGAGTGGTTTTTGGCTTATCCGAGAAGGGATAAGTGTGTTGATATGTGAGGACACTTATCCAAGAAGGGATATCCCAATGTCCCTTATGGACAGAACATGAGGACATGTCAAGGGAGCTGACCTTGACATCAAACACTATGGGGAGTTGACCCTAGTGTTTCTAGAGAGAGTAGCCTCTAGAAGTCCACATGGGAGTGTCATGTGTGATAGGCGTTCTCCAGATCGTACTCCTCTGTGAACTGAGTTGAGTTGATCTGGGAGGACACTTATCCAAGAAGGGATAAGTGTTGATCTGTGAGGAAACTTATCTGAGAAGGGATAAGTGGGACACTTATCCCTTCTTGGATAAGTGTCCTCACATATCAACTCAACTCAATTCACATAGGAGTACGATCTAGAGAATGTTTTTCACACACAGCACTCCCATGTGGACTTCTAGAGGCTACTCCCTCTAGAAACACTAGGGTCAACTCCCCATAGTGTGTGATGTCAAGGTCAAATCCCTTGACTTGTACTCATGTTCTCTCCACATGGGACATATCCTCATGTGCTCTCCACAAGGGACATTGGGATATCCCTTCTCGGATAAGTGTCATCACAGATCAACACATGTATCCCTTCTCAGATAATCCCAAACCCACTTATCCCTTCTCGGATAAGTGTCCTCATAGATCAACTCAACTCAGTCACATAGGAGTATGATCTGGATAATATCTCAGGAAGCTGCAAACACCAACACTCCCTCTCAGCGAGGGAGGCATTCTTTGCCACACCAAATCTGTCACGAAAGTACTCGAACTTTGTCCCGATTTGGTAAGATCATTAGAAACCTACTCATATATAGGAAGGTATTGCACCAATACTTCCTTCCTATGCACCATGTATCGTACTAATAGTGGAATCCAACACATGTCCAAATAAATATACAAGGATCTTTCGAAGCAACACTGCTTCATTGAAAGCCACACCCAATGAAATGTACTATGCTTCTGCGGTGCTCAAGGGCAAAAAATTATGTTTCCTGCTACACCAGGAAACCATGGCAGATCCCAAAGTGAAGCAGCACCCAGAGATTATCTTCCTATCCACTGCACTCCCTGCCCAATTAGAGTCAGTATATCCCAAACCATGTCCAATTGTGCCTCATAGGTATCTCAATACATGCTTCACAATAGTCCAGTGTGTATGTCTTCGTTGACTCATAAACTGGCTAAGTGTAATCATCGCATAAGAAATATTTGGTCTAGTTTTAACCAGATACATCAATGATCCAATCAGTTTTCTATACAGAGTCGAATCAATTTTGTCAAAATCGAAAGAAGACACACTTAGTTTCTTCAGATTCGTCACCATTGGTGTAGCCACGAGCTTCTAGTTCAGCATCCCAAACTTCTTCAATACCGCAATCATTTACTTCCGCTGATTCAGGAAGATCTCACCGTTTCTCTACCACACCTCTATTCCCAAGAAGTAGTGCAGCATACTAAGTTCCTTCATCTCAAACTCAGAGGCTAGTGCATACTTTCATTATTCAATAAGGCTCTATGTACCAATGAGAAATAACTCATCAACGTAGAGGACCAAAATCAAGTACTCACTATTAATAGTCTTGTAGTACAGGTTTGTATTGGCAACAAGTTTTCTTAAACCCAAACTCATCAGTTGTCCATCAATCCTCTCATACCAAGCTCAAGGTGCCTGCTTGAGTCCATATAGGGCCTTCTTCAACTTGCACACATGAAACTCCTTCTCATGTATCATAAAACCATTTGGTTGCTTGATGTATACTTATTCCTCAATCTCTCCATTGAGAAAGGTTGTATTCACATCCATCTGATGTACTCTCCAACTTGTGGATGTTGCAAGGGAAATAATCATCTGCATAGAAGTGTATCAAGCGACAGAAGAAAATTTCTCCTCATAATCTATTCCCTCCACCTGAGAGAATCCTCTAGCAAAAAATATCATTGTGTGCCTCTCGATGCTCCCGTCAACTATGTGTTTGATATTATAGATCTATTTGGAAGTCACTACAGACTTCCCCTCAGGTCTCGGAACAATATCCCACACATCATTCTTCATGATGGACTGATACTCCTCCATCATGACATTCTCTCCATACTGGATGGCTAGTTTCCACCTCATAACAGAAAGGCTCAAAATGGATGATGTGGCTCATAGTTGTGGCATAGCAGGAATATCATATACTCGACGTCATATGGATAACCATGTTGATTTTCTAGTGTTAAATTAGACAAGCACAATTTTCAGCAAGTGGTAATTACTTCCAATGATATACGATATTACTTTAGTAAACTCTAGAACATCACTAAGTAACTCAGAAAATTTCAACTTCTTAGAAACTTCGGTCTCTTCCTTAGGTCACTTACCACATGTGAGAGAGAACAAATGTGTGTACCTATTGTTGTGTCTTTCAAGTGTCTTTTTATAGTAATATTAGATTGATCCAAAAAGACAGTCTCTTTATAAATTTAATTTAATTTTCTTTCTTATAACTAGTTGGAGAATACCTCTCGTAACTACCCAAAGATTAATTTTGTTATAATCCATCCACATAGTATTTGACTTTTTTAAATTGTTCCTCCATAATTCATGTGATTCTTTGCATAAATATAGGTATAAGTAAATATGCAGTACATTCCTCATATTTAGGTAATTAGACATTTTTACTAGAAATTAATTCCCACCATAATTTATTGAATTATTTCTATAATTTAGGTAGGAGTAAAAAGTAAATATGTTGTACATAGAGATTGTAACAACCCCATAAATTTAACACTCCCAACATTTTACTCTACTCTCATTTTCCTGGGCCCTCCTGTGAAGGAGTCAAGCCCAGTCCCACTCCGATACCATGTTGTATTTCTTCATATGAGATATGATTGATGTATTATTACAATGATGAGTGTTCCATATATAGAGAACATATGGTGACCATCCATGAAAGGATGTGTTCCTTAGATAATCAATAACTATTTATTATTATCATTTACTTATTATATATAGTATTTAATAATTAATAATTATATTATTTATTATTAATCTAAGAGAATGTCTTCCCAATGTTGTCCAACCATCAACAGTACACCTATTTTAAAAGTTGCAGACCCATATGAGGATTTTGTTGTGTGTGTGGATACATGCAAGGAAGGGCTCGGTGGAATCCTTATGCAAAATGGACATATAATTTGTTATGAGTCCAGAAAATTGGAGCATGACTTAGAATTGGCATTCATAATACATGTTTTAAGGATGTGGAGGAATTAGCTTATGGGAAGAAAATTTGAATTGAGGACAAAACATAGTTGTATGAAATATTTTTTTGAACGGCCAACACTAAATGTCAGACAAACTAGATGGCTATAATTTCTTAGTGAGTATAACTTTGACATCAAGAACATAAAAGGGAAAGAGAACAAGGTAGTTGATGCACTGAGTATAAGGGTGCATAAAATGCATGCTACAGCTAGTAGTGTGTACAAGACATATTTAAAAGATAGAATTATAGAGGTTGTAATAGCAGACCAGCATTATGTGCACGTCAAAGAAAGCTTGCAGAAAAATAATGTACAACATAAATATAAGGATTACAAGCTAAAAGAGGATGGAATCCTCTTATCTGAAATAGAGTTTATGTTCTTGATTCTCAAGAGTTGAGAAATTTGGTTTTGGAGGAGATGCACAATGTTCTATACACTGGACATCCAGGATACCATAAGACTATTACAGTTGTAAGAGGCCAATATTTTTGGTTTGGTATGAAGAAAGATGTCACTAATTATTTGGCTAGATGCATGGAATATCAGAAGGTAAAGGTTGAGCATAGACATCCAGTGGGATTTCTCCAGACATTGTCCATTCCTGAATGGAAATGGGAATTTGTTACTATAGATTTTATTACCAAATTGTCTAGGACAGTCAGGCAACATGATTCCATCATGGTAGTGGTGGACAATCTTACAAAGGCTACACATTTCATCCTAGTGAAAGTAACTCATAAAGCATCCAATATTGTAGAAATTTATATGAAATAAATTGCTAGGCTACATGGTGTTCCTAAGGCAATAGTGTCAGAATGAGATCAGAAGTTCACTTATGATTTTTGGACGAGGTTATTTGAATTATTTGGGACCAATTTGAATTTCATTACAGTATATCACCTAGAGTCGGAGGGGAAAATAGAGAGAATTAATTGGATAATTGAAGACATGTTGAGAATGTATGTAATGGACAATCGTTCTAGGTGGGAGGACTATATCCATTTAGTTGAGTTTGATTATAATAATGTGTATCGGGAATCATTGAAGATGAGCCTGTTTGAAGAATTGAATGGCAGAAAATGCAACACATGAGTAAGTTGGGATAACCCAGCAAATAGAGTCGTGATTGAGCCAGAATTGTTAAAGGAAATGGAAGAATACATGGTAAAAAATAGGTAGAATTTGAATGTTGCACAATATAGGAAGAATATTTATGCCAATAAAAGGAGAACGCATAGAGAATTCAAAGTGGGAGAGCATGCGTTTTTAAAAGCCAAAGCCAAGAGAATCTCGTTGAAATTGGGAAGTTGCCCAAAGTTGACAGCGAGATATTTTGGACCTTTCGAGATCTTAGAAAATATAGGGATAGTTGCATACATGCTATCATTACCTGCATCCATGAGAATTCATAACATGTTCCATGTGTCTTTATTAAAAAAGTGTGTACATGATCCTAATCATGTGATTGATTGGAATATGATCAACGTGGAACACAAAGGGGATTTCTAGGTGGAACCAGTCTGCATCCTGGACTGGAAAATCAAAGTGCTCAAGAACAAAGCCATCAGCTTGGTAAAGGTTCAATGGACCTGCTACAGTCCTGACGACGCTACCTGGGAGCACGAGCAAGCCATGCGAGAAGCATACCCACAAGTTTTTGCAAATTTTGAAGAAAAATGAATGTACATTGTACATAAGCAAATGAAGACTCCATTTTCACAGTTGGAGTTCCTGGAGCCACAAATATGAGATTTTATATCCAACCAATGTGTGGGTTGAGGGGAAAAGAGAGTTGTTGGTTGGAATTGTTGCGTAAGTCATTAAGCTGCTAAATTATAGAGTATTTTGATGTAATATTTTTATATATGTCAATGTGTAAATTATATGGTTATGTGCACTGTGGGAAGTGTATTTTTTAGGGGGAGGGGAATTAACATCCATTTTTTCAAACCCCAAACTAGTGATGTGTGTTGTAAATGTAATATATGGCCAAGAGCCAAAGCGATGTAATATGTAAAAGATGTGAATTGAATATAATGAATAAAATGTATCTCCTACTGCAGATGGACATGGATGGAGATTTGGGGGCTAAGATTCCACAGGAGAGGGAAGGGGTCCAAAGGAGGAGAGTTTACCAATGTCTATTAAAGCAAAACCCATTTCTTTCTAAATTATCTTTACTTTGAACCTTCTATTTTATGGTTAAGTGTTCTAGAGACCAATCATTGAGTTCATGTAAGAGGGTAGGTGTGAGAGTCACTTCCTATAGTTATTAAGAGTATGGGGGTTGAGTAAAATTAGATTTAGGAAGAGGGAAAGTCAAGCAAGAAAGAGAAAGAAAGGAAATTTGTATGGGTAGGGGACGAGAATTACACATTCATGTTTTTGCATGGATATTTGTTTTTAAATGGATTTTTCAGGCCAACAAAATAGTTTTGAGTGTTGAAGCTAGAAAGAAGTTGTTGTGGGCATGTTTGGAAGTTGTTTGGAGCTAAAATTTTGTGGAGAAAGAGGTTTTGTGACTGGGAGTAATGAATTGTTCAAAATTAGACTAGGGAAGCACATGTTTTTCTATTGGGTGAATTTGTGTTGTAGTTGTAGAATTCTTGAAGTCCCAACAAGTATATTTCTTGTCCAACCTATGTTGGAAGCCCTGAAGGAGAGTGGAAATGTTTGAGGGATTGTGAGTAGTGAAGGGGGATTCCATCCCTTGGGTCGTGCAAGTTGAGGTGAAGAGAGTTGGTGGACTGGAATTAGTTGTGATATTTGATTGTTGAGAGGGGGAACTTAGCTAGCCTTAGCGACCATCRTCTCTTATGGATTCATATCCCCATCTCAGGGGTGACTTGTTGTTGAAAAATGGAATAGAAAGTCTATAGTTGGGAGGAACATTCGTCCTCTGCAGCGAGTTGCATATTTTCATAAGATAAGTGGKCTTATATGTTTTTTTTTTATTTGTGTTAAATGCTAATATATTGTTGTGCATTTTACTCTAATTTATATTTGGATAATGCCACTTGTTGTTAGTAGAATTGATGCATATGAATCTATATTTTGCATTGGAATGATATTGTATGCACTTAGTTGTTGTTGTGCACATTTAAAGTAATTGCATTTATGTTTTATTTAGTATGGATAGTTGCATGAGTTTAGAATGTCATTTTGTGTGTTATTTCCGCATTTAGAATTGGTATCAAAAAAAATTATTGGGTCTTTTAGCAGTGATATGACCCAGTTGGGGGAAAGTTGTGTTACAAAACTGATCACTAGGATATCATCGATAAGGTGGTTAATCCACCTACAGATCCGTAGTAGTTGGAAACACATAAGAAGAAGGAAGTGAATTCCAATCAAGTGATATTGAATGTCGTGAAGGATCATTTGATTATGTACCTATCCAAGAAGAAAATAGGGAAAGAGATGTTTGATGCCTTGGTTAGCCTCTACCAAAGTGAGAAAATTAATAAGAATATGGTATTGTGGAACAAACTCAGATCCATAGATATGATTAGATCAGAAACCATTACCAATTACCTCATGAAAGTCACACATATTTGTGATCAACTTGCAGCAGTTGAGGAGAATATTGCATATGCAGAGATAGTGAACATGGCACTGAATGGAATCTTGGCTTCATGGGAACCATCTGTCAAAGGTATGTGTACTTGTGATAACCTTCCTAAATTTGAGAGGCTTTGGGATGACTACATCCAAGAGGATATTTGGATAGATTCAAAGTCTAGCAAGAAGGGGGGTGACGACAACCTAGCACTAATTGGTCAAACCAAGAAGGATGGAGGTAGAGGCCCTAGCAAATCTAAGGGAAAGAGTGAGGATTCAACTTCAAATATAGGGAAGGAGTTCAGTAAAATCAAGTGCTTCATATGTCATAAGCATGTCCATTATGCATCAAAATGTCTGCAGAAGAGAAGGGTAAAGGGAAGCAATAACAAAATCAAGTAGCAACATCAACTGAAACTCAAATGAGTGAATTTGCTTCCAATTTAAAGAAATCAATATCATTTCTTTAATGAACTCAATAAACAAGAACATTGGGATAATTATGGATCAAGTCTAAAAGTTGAGGAATTAGCGGTTAATGGCACATTACAACAACAACCCATACCCTAAATCTTGTTAAGTACAATGACACAACTCATGTTATTAAATTGTCACGTGGCAAGCTTCATCAATTTCATAAGTTTTCACATGGCACATAATCTAGACCTCATCATCCATATGAATTGTAATATGAAGGAACAAGAGTCCATAAGCTGCATGCTCCAGGCATTAACCTTGCACGCATATCATCCATCAATGTTAGTCTTGAATATTTTCAGGTCCTATCAAGCTTGCCTATTGGATCTGTCTTTGACCACAGATAGGCTCTAAGTTTCAACTATCCAATAAAGTGTTTGTTGTTGTTTTATAACAGCCAACAATCCAAGAACTTCTTGTTGATTTGTTACAATTATATTTGCAATTTTGGGTGCTCTAGCATGTATTTTTAGTGACCAGATGTTAGCACATGCATACCAAAATAAATATAACACACCTATAGATATTTATAGCTGAAAATAAACATATCTAAGAGACTAACACATGCATTTTTGTACACATGTGTTTTTGTTCAACATGACTCTGGATAAAAACCCCCCCGAGGAAAACCAGTTTGGAATATAGATGTATATATGAGGAAAGCAGAAGATGGAATATAGCAAGTACAATATATAATGGAACATGATACAATAGTATCCCAAATTGAGCTGATATACAAGCCCAAAGTCTCCAAGTGCGCCCCAGGAAGGTGCGCCCCAAATACAAGCTGGAAAATCCATTGAAATTGCTCCAACTGCAAACTGTGAGCTCAGATCTAGAAATCCCTCCACAAGAATGAATCTCTACTAGATGGCCTCCCTTTGTAGCTGATCTCACTACAATATGATGGCTAGAATTCCTCCCACAATTGATGCACCCCAATCTGGCAATGCGCCCTCCTTAGAAGTAGAACATCTCCACTAAATAAACAAGGGTAGATGATGCAAGCCTCCCTCCATGAAAGCTAGTGCCAAAGCTCAAGAATCCTCAAAACATTGACCTCATGCTTATCCTCCAAGAGCTCCTCTCACAATGAACGAAAGAAGAATGAATGCCTCCTTCACCCTTTGCGCCCCTCCTTGACATGCATAAGGAAACCTAAGATATGAATGGTGGAGATCATCTCATCTCCCATCTAATCAATGGTTGAGATATCCCCATAAATATCTAAATCAATAACCCACTTTGGGTTAAGTTTCCTATGTCAACTTTATGTCTCTAATTCACCCCCTTTCTGAATTAATAGTCACTTTTAGGCCAAAAATGACTAAATTTCACTTTATAAAAAGTCAAAGTGAAATTAGACAAAAGCACAAGGTACAAAGTCTAATGTCCATCCCACATGTGCTAAGGAGGTCATAAGCACATGGGGAACACCTCCCAAGGTACAAAACTCAACACTCCCTCTTACCAAGGAAGGTGTTCCTCACCAAGCCCATCTTGTCTCTAAAATATACATGCTTGCCCCGTGGCAGGGCCTTGGTGAGAATATCTGCAACATGGTCATCTATAGATACATACTGAAACTGAACTGCCCCTCTCTGAACCCAGTCACGAATGAATTAGTACATGATCTCAATATGCTTCGACCGGTCATGAAACACCGGATTCTCAGAGAGTTTGATACAACTTTGATTATCACAGTGAATGACAATCGGTGACATCTCCTGACCAAATAACCCAACCATCATCTTACGAAGCCAAATGGCCTTGCAATTGGCTGACTAGTTGCCATATACTCTGCCTCGGTTGAACTCAAAGCAACTGACTTCTACTTTCGACTGAACTAGGAAACAAGTCCTGACCCCAAACTGAAGCAACACCCTGAGGTGCTTTTCCTGTTAGCAGCACATCCTGCCCAATCTGAATCTGTGTAGCCAACCAAACTGACTCCATCTCCCCTAACATAGTATAGGCCATATTCCACTGTCCCAACAACATATCTCAAGACGTGTTTTTCCCTAACCATGTGAACACTCCTCAGCTCAACCATGTACTGACTGAGAGTGTTCATGGAAAAACAAATATCTGGTCTGGTGTTAACCAGATACATGAGCAAACCGATCAACTACCTGTATACTGTGGCATCCACCAACTGGTTATCTGAAGCACTAAGCTTCTTTCAGTTTGTGATCATAGGTGTAGACATGGGTCTGCAGTCCTCCATCTGAAACCTGCTCAAAATATCTTGTGCATACTTCCCCTACCCGAGAAATATGTGACCCTCCTCCTACCATACCACCATACCCAGAAAGTAGTGCATCAATCTAATATCACTCATCTCAAACTCTGATGAAAGTCCCATCTTTCACTTAGCTATGAGATCCTCGGCTCTAGTAATGAATAAATCATCCACATACAAAATGAGAATGAGTTTGTCCTCACCCCTAATGATCAAATAGAGGTTCGGATCAGCATCGCTCTTCTCGAAGCCCATCTGAATCAAATAAGTATCAATGCGTGAATACCAAGCTCGGGGATCTTGCTTTAGACCATATAGTTCCTTCCTCAGAAGACACACATGAATCTCCCTGTCACTCACCTCAAACCCCTGTGGTTGCTCTATGTACACCTCCTCCTCAATAAAGACATTCAGAAATACGGTTTTCACATCCATCAGGTGAATGCGCCAACCCATCTCTTCTTCTATGGCAATGATAGTCCTGATAGAAGTGTATCTCACAACTGGTGTGAAAGTCTCATCATAATCGACTCCCTCAATATGTGAGAAGCCTCGCACCACAAAACGGGCCTTGTGTTTCTCCACGCTGCCATCTGCAGCAATCTTGGTCTTGTACAACCACCTAGAAGTCACAACTAAATTCCCCATTGGCCTCGGAACCACATCCCAGACATCATTGCACACAATGGAATCATACTCCTCTACCATGGCCTCTCTCCAGACCTGATGGTCCACTACCTGCGCAAAATTTTGTGGCTCAGTATCCCTGATACTCGTCACTAGTGCCAAATATGATCCCAATCCGACCGGTGGCCTGCTCTTTCTGATCTATCTCTTGGGCTTGCCTACATTCTCCTTGGCCTCCTTCAGGGTCTCCTGAAACCATCTAGGTCTCCTCTTCCCTGAAGTGGTCAACGGAGAAGTAAGGCCTCTCTGCCCAAGAGTGGTTGTCTTAGGACTCGTCTCAACACTTTGAGATCGTGAAGTTTGTGCTCCCTCCGAAGTCTGTGCCCCATCTAACTGAACATGCTATGACTGTGACCCTGAAGCTGTGCATGGTGACTCTATCACCCCTGATACTGGTGTACTCAAAATTTGAGGTTGTGCCCCCTCTGAGACTGCAATCGGCGAGTCTGCATCATCCTCAACTCCAAATCTCGACTCATTAGATCTCGCAAAAGCCCTATCCTCCTCAATTCTAACATCTCTTCTTACCACCACTCTCCTAAGCGGCGGAATGTAGATGCGATAGGTTTTTGACACCTCTGAGTATCCAACTAGAATCCCCTGCTGGGTTGTGGGGTCTACCTTTTTCCTCCTCTTTGAGGGGACATGAGAGAAATTCAAGCACCCAAAGATCGTGATGTGCTCGACATCAGGCCTCCTACTAGTGAAGGCCTCCTCATGAGTCATCTTCCCCAAAATCCTATGGGGGCTCCTGTTCTGCAGGTAAACTGCAGTAGCACGTGCCTCTACTCATAAGTACAAAGGAAAACTCTCATGATGCAGCATGGATCTTGTTGCACCGGTAATGGCCCGGTTCTTCCTCTCAGAAACCCCATTCTACTGGGGGTTGTAAGGTATGGTCATCTGTCTCCTGATGCCATGTTGTGCACAGAAATCTACAAACCATCTCAAGGAATACTCTCCCCCATTATCCGACCGCAAGACTTTGATCTTCTTTCCCGATTGGTTCTCCACAAGAGCTCTGAACTCTTGGAACCATGTGAAGACCTCACTCTTGGATTTCAGGAAATAGATCCAAGTCTTCCTCTAGTAGTCATCAATGAATGTGATATAGTAATCAAAACCACTCAAGGACCTCCGAGTCATGGGCCCACATGCATCTGTGTGTACTAAATCCAGTATCCCAGCTGACTTGGTGTCACTGTTGGGGAATGATGCCTTGGTAAACTTACCAAGTGCACAGCCTCTACACACGTCCTGATGCTCAATACTGATCTGTGGCACTCCGGTCACAACATCTCTCAGTCCTCAAAGAGCCCCATAATGTAGGTGGGCCATCATGTGATGCCATAACTCACATATTTGTTTGTTGTTGTCGCTACTTGTTGCCAATGCATGAAGTGGCTGAAAAATTAATCTAAATAGTTTCCCATCCCTCACTCCAATCACTTGTCCTAAGGCAATTGAAGACCCCCGAGGATGAATCAGTACCTCAATGCCTCTGAATTTCACCTCAAGACCTCTATCCTGGAGGGTGGAAACTGAAATCAAATTCTTCTTCATCCCAGGGACATAAAGAACGTTCATGAACAATATAGGTGGCATGCCATCTCTCTGAAAGGCAACTATGTCAACCCCTACAACTCTGACCACTCTGTCATATCCAAGAGATATCTCAATCTTGACCTCGGTGTCTCTGAGATCATAAAAATGCTCTCGAAGTCTAGTCATATGGCTCGAAGCCCCACTATCAATATACCAGATACTAGGTGTCGTCTCAACTGAAGTGAAGCATGTGACTCTCTCTGAAACTGTGTCTGAAAATATATCTCCTATGTTGTAGCTGTGGTACCACCCTTCTTCTTCTTCCTGTTCGGGCACTGTCCAGCATAGTGCCCAAAATTCTTACAAACAAAGCACTTCACTTTGCTCATATCTCTCCTCTGACCACTTCCCTAACCACTGCTGCTCTCTCCTCCTCCACTCCCTTATGGTGGGGCCCCAAACTTGGGACCCTATCGACCCCCACGACCGGCCTTATTCTTTCCCTTTGTCCAAAGAGAAAGATCCTCCTCACCCTAACCAATATGTTGTTTTTGTTGTTTCCATTGTCCAGAAGCCTCGGCTGCAAGCCTAATCTCCTTATGGATGAATTCATTCAACATCCTCTCCCATGTAGGCATGACCTCCCTGGAAACTATGCCACATACAAATGGACCCCACGTTTTGGTGAAGCTATTCATAGCTTGCCTCACCAAAGAGTTAGGATCAACAACCTCTCTGATGGCTTTAAGCTCATCTCTTATCTAAGTGTAACGACCAAGGAATGAAGTTATTGACTCATCCTTGAGCATGTGAATGCCCCTGAGTCGATCATGAAGAACCATCTTCTGGTTCTCATTAGAGCTCTCATAAAACTTGCATAGAGATGCCCACATCTCATATGCACAAGTCTTCCCCGTCAAATGGGGTATGATATGGTCACGAAATGCGTCACAAATATTTATCTTCGGCTTGTTGTTCCTTTTCCTAAACTCTGTCACCAAGCCGGGAGCAGTGATAGGAATGGGGGAACAACTACCTCGACTATGTTCCATAGCTCGAGGTCCTCTAAGATGAATATCATCCTCGCCTTCCAAGGTGACCAATTGCTAGACCCTGCTAGCATGTCCTCAACTCTCATCTGAGATGCTGACATCTCTGCCAAACTGCAATCCCCAACTGATGCTCACACTGCCAAGGAAAACACTGTCTCAGTCCGGTCAACATAGGTGTGGAAAGAGACAAGTGTAATCTGACCTCACTCCTAACAAAATAGGTGTGAAAAGAGGTCAAGTCAAATCAACCTCACTCCTATTGCGTAGGTGTGAAACAAGACTAATGACAAGTGTCCAAAACTGCCCAACTGTCCTCTGCAAAAATATTCCCTCTAACAACCATTGAATGAGTCAATGGTTTTCCTCAAAAATATGCCAAGAAGATGTATATGACAGCCAACAAAATGTTGTCCCAACTACTCAAAATTTCAGCCACCTCCGCTCTGATACCATGAAGATTTGTAGGTCCTATCAAGATTGCCTATTGGGTCTATCTTTGACCATAGATAGGCTCTAAGTATCAACTGTCTGATAAAGTGTTTGTTGTTGTTTCATAACATCCAACAGTCCAAGAACTTCTTGTTGATTTGTTACGGTTATATTTGCAATTTTGGGTGCTCTAGCAAGTAGTTTTAGTGACCAAATGTTAGCACATGCATACCAAAATAAATATAACACACCTATAGATATTTACAGCTGAAAATAAACAGATCTAAGAGACTAACACATGCATTTTTGTACACAAGTTTTTTTGGTCAACATGACCGTGGATAAAACCCCCCCGAGGAAAACCAGTTTGGAATATAGATGTATATATGAGGAAAGAAAAAGATGGAATACAACAAGTACAATATATAATGGAACCTGATACAATAGCAGCCCAAAGTCTCCAAATGCGCCCCAGGAAGGTGTGCCCCACATACAAGTTGGCAAATCCACTGAAACTTCTCCAACTGCAAACTGTGAGCTCAGATCTGGAAATCCCTCCACATGAATGAATCTTTGTTGGATGGCCTCCCTCTGCAACTGATCTCACTGCAATATGATGGCTATAAGTCCTCCCACAACTAATGCGCCCCAATCTGGCAATGCGCCCTCCTCAGAAGTAGAACCTCTCCACTAAATAAACAAGGGTAGATGATGCAAGCCTCCCTCCATGAAAGCTAGCGCCCAAGCTCAAGCATCCTCACAAAACTGACCTCATGCTCATCCTCCAAGAGCTCCTCCCACAATGAACAAAAGAAGAATGAATGCCTCCTTCACCCTTTGTGCCCCTCTTTGACATGCATAAGGAAACCTAAGATATGAATGGTGGAGATCATATCATCTCCCATCTAATCAATGGTTGAGATCTCCCCATAAATATTTAAATCAATAACCCACTTTGGGTTAAGTTTCTTATGTCAACTTTATGTCCCTAATTCACCCCCTTTGTGAATTAATAATCACTTTTATGCCAAAAATGACTAAATTTCACTTTAGACAAAGTCAAAGTGAAATTAGACAAAAGTACAAGGTACAAAGTGTAATGTCCATCCCACATGTGCTAAGGAGGTCATAAGCACATGGGGAACACCTCCCAAGGTACAAAACTCAACAAGCCTCCCTAACACGTTGTGAGATAACGGTTACTCCTTCTGGAAAGTTCATGTGAAAGTATCTTAGCAAGGCAACTTGTGTTCTTTCTAGTTGTTTCTTATTTTGTAGTTTATTTGAAGCAAGTTACCTTCTAACAGAACCTCCCCCTTACTGGAACCTCAAAGTGTAGATTCTAAGGCAATCCTACACCATCATTGGTTGTGAAATCCAAGAGACAAACTGGTACGTGGTTATTCAAATTTTGCAAAATATTAATGATTGATATTTGAAGGGAGGTGTGATCATTGCAAGCATAGTATAGTCCTTCTCATTTTTTGAAGAAATTGGTTTCGTTGGGTATCAAATGGATTCTAGAGAGCTCCAAGAGATTCAACGTGCTCTTAGAATTCATCAGGAATATGTGCATTGCAGCAGGTCCTCAATTTTCAATATGGTTTCTAAAATTCATGAATTGGAAAGTAATATTTCTACACATGTAGCTGAAATTATGGGGTCCTTGATGGAATTGAAGAAGCAGTTAATAGTTGTGGAAGCTAAATGTAGTCTCCTTCGAAACCTAACTCTAAATCCGCATAAGGGTGATCAATCCATACCTTCTTCTCAAAGGATGGCAGCATGATTTTCCAAGGGAGAGTTCAAGGGAGAAGATACCATGAATCAATTTGAAAAGGAAATGGAAACTAGAGATCAGAAAATTGAACTCGCAAGCACAGGCATAGAAGATGTTGCTAGCCATTATGCACTTTGTTAGTTTTTCATGTATTTTTGAACAGTCAGAATAATAGGCATCTACTATAGGGTATATGGCATTAAATAAAAATAAGCAATTTTGTATAAGAACCAAGTTGGTTTATGCTATGGGCTTGTAGTAGGACTGTATATGGATTGACATATTGTTAGTTTCAAATTTTTGGAACATTGCAATGATGTAACACCTACTACAACTCTTATCGTAGTTTTATTTTCAATATAATTTTCCCATTTATTATTATAAAAAATGGAGATTTCATTAAATATCGCCTAACATATACAACTTATTTTTTATTCCAATCGACTTTTGAGATTCTCTTGCCAAGTTCAAACAAAGCATGCATTTTCCTCCCAATCAACTCCCATGGTACTCTCCTTCATACTTAGAGTGATCGATAAGGTGTGAGTAACTCTTACTGCATATTGATTTGAACACAATCTTTTCCCAACTACATTTTATCCCTTAAAGTTAGTTACCCAACGAACCCAATAAGTTGATAACTTTAAAGGGGTGAGTTAGTATGATGATTCAAGATTTTACCAACATTCATGCAAAAAGAATAGCAATCACTTTTACCAATGAAATTCAAAACTTGGATAGACTATATTCTACTAATCTAAAAGATACCTAGAATGAATAGTGATCAGCTAATGATAAACTTGTTGAACAATATCAATTATGTTGGGTTTTTGTTGTGTTGAGACCTCAACACACCCTTAGAAAAATTTTATGTACCACTTTTCTTTCTCCTACTTGAATTTTGGTTTTCTTACTTTATGAAATTCATGTTTCTTTTCATTGATTAGAATTCAAACTTTGTCTTCTTTGAAATTTTCTCCATAAAAAACAAAAAAAATCTAAAATAAAGTTTAAAAAAAAACATTCTTTGAAATTTTCTCCATAAAAAAACTAAGAGAAAGTTTAAAAAAAAAAACATTCTTTGAAATTTTCTCCATAAAAAACAAAAAATCTAAGATAAAGTTTAAAAAAAAAAACATTTTTAAAACTGATTGGAGCAAATGTTTCACTTTCATCAAAGTAACAAGTTCACTTTGCACTCCAATAAAATTTGAAATTTACTCGAACGGTTTTTATGTATCAGAGGTCTATTCAAAATTTCACTTCGTTAAAAGATAAATGAAACTCTAATAGCGTCAGGAAACAAAAAAATAAAATAAATATCCAAAAACATTGCACATTGAAAAGTGAAAAACTTCCTCGAGTGATTGGATTGAAAACAAACTTTTCATTCCCTATGAAATTTTAAAATAATACGATGAAATTTAAAGTTTTATCTTATAGCATGCAACTGGAACAAATGTCTTCCATTAGAGTGAAAATAAAATTCAACTCTGATGCAAAGTTTAAACATTGCTCCAATGGAAGGTTATAAAACATCTCTGATAAACATCATCATAAAGTATATAAATAAATTTTGCTTCCCAATGAGAGTTAAAACATGCTCCAATTGAAAGTTCATATCTCGCTCAATGAAGCAAAGTCTAGTTTTTCTCCTATGATTGGAGTAAGCATTTGACTTTGGTTTAATACAAAGAAAGCATGATTTTCTAGAATAACGCATCGGAGTTAGTTCAATCTTTTCAATATTACTTTTAAATATTTTCTCTGATTAAAGTTTCAAACATCACCAATCACTTTACATCTTTATTTCTTCACTCTTAAACCTTTTAAGAAAAAATAGTTTGATCACATCCCCGACCAAAATGAAAAGACATTTCCAATAGTCATTGGGTTCATCAACATGCATGGAAGTTTTAGGTGATTAGTAGTTGGAATGTCACATTTGAATAGAATGGCCAAATATTATCAAATCTACAAGTGTGTGATGCCATTATTGATCGAAAATCATTTTTACTTTTGAGTGGTCGAAGTGAATAACATACTTTTCCAAATATTTGGAGTGAGTATTTCACTTTGTTATCCTACCATTGATTTTTGGTTATCAAAGATTTCATCGTCTATTGGACTCAAATATTTGATCATTTTAGTTTAAACCTATCAGATAAGCATTTAAAAATCCTTCTTCAATATTTTTCATTGAAATTTTTTATTGCTAACTAAAAATTGATTGGAAATTTTATTTCTGGTATAATACATAGATTCTATTACTTGTTAATAAAATTATAGTTTTTGTTTTGACAAATAATTATATACTAGTGCATGTATATTAGCAAGCCATGTGGGAAAAAATGTATAAGAAAAATTATTCACAACTTTGTGATTATTTTATAGTTCGCCTTTATAAATTATTTTTTTCAAATAATGTCCTAGATTGAGTAAGAAGGAAATGAGACTTCTAAAGAGCATAGGTGATTGGTACTTATAGAAGGACTACACATATTTGAGAATTTATGGATTCACTCCTCCTAACCATATGTTGCTTGAATATGTTCCTAACAAGATGATTTTGAGAGAAATTACATATCAGGCTATCTTACAAGGCTCTAATATAACACTATCCAAAGATGTTGGAAAGAGGACATTCATTCCTTACAATATGTATATAGTTCATTATGGGCTACTAAACTCTAAGAAAGCAAGGCAGGAAGCCAATGCAATGTTAAAATACAAATTTCCACAATTCCAATTCCGAACACATGACCATTTGTGATTAATTGCTAAGCATAGTGGTATGGTTTCCATATCATGGCCTTATGTCCACAAACAATGGGATTATGAGATGGCATATGAAAATTTTGTGACACAGGAAGAAGTATAGTTGAGGTTTAAATCAAAGACTTTACTTATATCCATATATGACTTCAAACAAGCAAATGGAAAGAATAAAACAAAATTTGTTGAAAGCTAAAAGGTTATTAAAAAAGGAAGAGGAAGACAAAAATTAAGCAAAAGAAGAAAGAGCCAACCATGAAGAGGAGAAAAAAAAATAAAAGAGGAAGAAAGAGCAAGGAAAAAAGAAGAAGAAAGATTAAAAGCATAGGTTGCAAAGAAAATAAAAGAAAAAGAACAAAAATTGAAATAAGAAACAAAAAACACTGAAAAGGCTAGGTTAGAAGCTAATGAAAAAGAAAGATTAGAAGTGGAAGCAAAGAAGAAAGAATAAGAAGAAAAGGTTAAGCGAGAACAAAAAGCTAAAATAGAAAATGTCAAAGATGAAATTGCAGGAAACACGTGGGATCAAGAATGGTGAGTCGATGAATCATCATAGCAAACAACAAAGTAGGTTGAGCCACCTCCAAGTAGATTTATTGATTTAACTATGGAGGATTTAGTAATCCCAAAAAAGGGCACAGATAAAAGGAAAGAAATAAAGGATAAAAATGCAACAATGGAGCAATTAGCTACACTTGGTAGCTTAGATAACACTTTATGCTACGGAGAACAAAACATCCCATATCCCATTGAAGATGTTGCAGACTTGGAACTAATAGCATATAATAAAACAAGGCATATTATTGTTAAGTAGACCTAGAAGAGGAAGAGAATAGACCTAGATAACATAGTCCTTTGTACAACTGAAGAACATATGCTCAACATTAAAGGAGATAGATCGACTAAGATACTCTCATCTAGCTTAGTCATTTCCCATGCTATCATTGATAGAGCCAGATTTGAAGCAGCTTATATTTGGAATTTAGAAAAGAAATTATATTTATTAGATAATCAAGTCAAATATTATAAGTCAACACAAAGTTGTGTTTCCATTTTCATAGAATGGGTTTTGGAAAAGGACCAAGTCAATATGCGAATTAAAGGGATTTATACACCAAAGCTTTCTAATTACAAGAGTTAAGTTTGCAACTTTCTATTTTGTACAAAGAAAAATTGATTTCAAAATAAAAGCAAGGAAATACTTAGAATCAAATAGAATCTATCAAGTAAATTTAGAAGAAAATGGATCATTAGAATTATCAGATAAGATTATCAAACAAATGTAAAATACATGAAATTAAGCCAGATATAGGGTATCGGAGTAGAGTTACACATAAAACCAAAAAACAAATGGAATATGAATAAATATCACATATAAATATTTGAGACTTCATAGAAGATACAACTACCCAAATTAAACCGGATATAAAGTATTGGAGTAGAGTTACACATGAAACCCAAAAACAAATGAAATATGAATGAATATCGCGTATAAATATTTGGGACTTCATAGAAGATACAACTACCCAATGTCAGTTTCTTTCACTTGGTCCTATAGAGAGCTTTTATCCAACAAACCAAGTGTTGGATTAATTTAAAATATACTCCGACAACATGATAAATAAGTGTGTGGTATATCAGCGATCAAGAAAGGGCAGCTGTAGAAGTTTCTCATAGAAAATGAGAAGAACGACTCAATTAAAATGTTAGTTTCCAAAAATAGACAAATATTTAAAGGATCCCCAGAAATAATAATTTAAGTAATATTCCTTTTGGAAAGTGAAAAAAGTGTGATAGGAAAGTAGTTAGATAATCAACCCCTAGTTCATCTAAGGGTTGAGTTTAATCGGTTATTATAACTAACTTTTGGGAATTGTATAAATAATAGAATTTAGAAATAACATACTTTTCCACATAATAATTTAAGTAATATTTTTTTTTGGAAAGTGATAAAAGTGTGATACGAAAGTAGTTAGATAATCAACCCAAGTAATATTCTTTTTGGAAAGTGATAAAAGTATGATACGAAAGTAGTTAGATAATCAACCTCTAGTTCATCTAAGGGTTGAGTTAAATGGGTTATTATAACTAACTTTTGGGAATTCTATAAATAATAGAATTTAGAAAGTTGGAGGGTTTTTATTGATAGTATAACTTTTGAGGTGATATTGTAAGAGAACTATTTTTACTACACTGATTAAAGGAGATTGTTTATGCAATTCAGATGTTGTGGATTATTTTGCAATTTGGTTTTTAGGTAACTGTATTGTAAGATATTTTTTATTATTTTTTTGACATTATTTTGCGATTTGGTTTGTGTAAATGTTTTATAAGTTTTTTCTTATTGTTTGGAAGTTATCTTGATATAATATTTAAATATCTTTTAATGTATTTTCTTCAATCATATTTTAAACAATTTTTTATGTTAGTTTATATTTATGTTTTGGAATGTTATATTACGTAAATTTGATTATTTATGTAGAATTATTTTTTAAAAATTAAAGAATTAATATGTATCTTTTTATTGTTCGGAGAGATGATTTTCATAATAACATTTTTTTGATTTAAAACATTCATTAGATAGCTTTTATGTTTTCTTGTTTATTGATCTTCAAAAAACTAAAAAGAAAATATAACAACACATTTAAAGTTCATCAAAAGAGACTGATGAGTCATTAATCCATAGGGTTATTCCATTCCAAACAAAAAGAATCTACTTGAGCCTCTTCATTGGGATTAATGCCTATTGTTGACTTCTAGGTATTCATCCCTATCAACACATTATTGATCAATGGATCTGTCTCTCCAAACCTTAAAATTATTCACATAAGGCTATTCTCAATTAGAATACCAACAAGGAACTTTCAAAGAGATGAATCCTTGGCCTAAGGAAACTGATGCAAGAGCATCATCAGGAAGCACGCGTGGCAGGACAGCTCGACGCCTGGGAATTATTTCAGAATCTCAAACGCTGGGAGTTACTGCGAATCTTTTGGAGCTGATTGGAAAAACGGAAGAAGATCAAAACGCTTGGGAACAGATGATCACAAGTGATTTGGGAGTTTCACTCTGAGTCTTGAATGTAACTGAACTTAGGTAGTAGTTAGAGTTTTTTTTCATTTTCCGAGTAGATGATGTAGTCGGGGGGAACCCTAAGGACCCTCTGAGATAAATAGAGGTTTTGTACGCCCAAATGAGGCTGATGCGAGTTGGTAGGAATTTTCTGAGTTTTGAGTTATTGTTTTGATATTAGTTGTGGCCATTTACTTTTAAATGAATATGACATAGGAGAATTGACTCAAATGCATAGCACTGTTATTGTTTGTAATTCTTTGTTATTTTGTTTTCATAAATGAATGAATTTCGTTATGAATGAATGAAACTGTGAATGTTAGTATAAGTTTCAATTGTTTCTCTTATGTTGAGTGAGTGCAAGGTGTGCACATGGAACGCAAGGAGTGTGTGATGGGATATGTTTCGATTCTGAAGTTCAGAAGAGATAGCACGAAACTTTCCTATTGCAAGGAGTGCAAAGAGACTGTTGCAAGGTGTGCACAGTCACCCGCAAGAACCAATTCTTGCATAAGAATCTGTTGGAAGGAGCGCACAGATTTGGAATTCGGCTAAGTGTCGAAGGGAATCCATAAGAGTCAAAGGAGCGAAAGGTGAAATCCCGACTTGATCACAACCGTTGATCCAAGGAAATATCTGGGTCGTCGATCTAGCGCCATCGTGATTTCGAATATCAGGAGAACGGAGGTAAGGAGACTCCCAAAGTCGCGAAACATGAAATCACAAATCAATCTGAGCCGTTAGATCATGGGGAGTCGTGTGTCGTCGATCTGACGCTTGCAAATATCAGGAATCAGGGATCGGGAGAACAGAAGTGAACCAACCTCCAAAGTCATGAAACGTGAAATTGTGACTTGATTGTAGTCGTCAATCGAGAGAAGATCGTGGACCATAGATCTAATCATATCGGGAGTTCCTGATATGAGAAATCTCGACGCACTTGAGAGTTGAGCCCCAGGTCATGACCGAAGGTCACATTGAGGGAAGATAAGGGAGGGGTTAGTACACACTAGGCTCCTGTCGGGGTTTCGGAGGTTGGGAGAATCGGGGTGATTCACATGCAAAGACCCGATGCATGAAATCACGAAATGCCTTTTGGGTTAGGCCTGTGGTCACAGCCAGTGGTCACGCGAAAGAAGATTGTGTCTGGTGCTTGTTCGCACGGCGAAGTTTCATGAAAAGGACCTATGGAAATTTATTGAAGATTTCAGTAGGGAATCGAAGAGCTTCTCCAGCTCGGAGATTGAGAAGATCCAGAGACCGATAGGTCAGCAGACCCTACTGAGGTAGGGGCACTACATCAAGTGGTATTAGAGTAGATTTTCGTCTATAGATTTCAGGCGAAGGAGATAAAGGAGACGAAAGAACTTAAAGCTATATTCTATGTGTGAGAGACAATCGACACAATGCCACTAAAGAGACGAGTGAAACAACCTTTAGCCAATCAGGTTGTAGAAAGGGAGATGCAAGAACTTCGTGAAATATTGGAGGCGATGGAGGCAATGCAAAGAAGAGCACCTGATGTTGGAGACATCAGCGATGCAGAGAGTGAAGAAGTAGATGTCGAAGAAGCTACAGGAGAGAATGTTGTTGAAGAACACTTGCTAAGAGCAGTTTTCAGATTAGGAGCTAGAAACAAGATAGAGGTCCCAATGTACGAAGGCAATTTGGATGCTGAAGAGTTGTTGGATTGGGTATGATCCATGGATAAATATTTCGATTATGAAGATGTCGATGAGGAGAAAAGGGTGAGACATGTTGTCACCAGAATCAAAGGACATGCAGCACTATGGTGGGATGAATTGTAAGTTGAGAGGAGAAGCAATGGAAAACAGAAGATAAAGAATTGGGACAGAATGGTAGCCTAGCTAAAGGAAAAATTCATGCCCAAATATTACCAGATCAATTTGTTCAGGAAATTGCAGAACCTGAGACAAAAGGGTATGACAGTTAAAGAATACAAAAAGGATTTCTACAAGTTGAACATCATAACTGGACAAAGAGAGAAGGATGAAGAAAAAGTTTCCACGTATATAAATGGCCTGAGATATGAAATCCAGGATGAGATCAACATGATGTCAGTAAGGATAGTGGAGGATGCTTATTAGTTTGCAATGAAGGTGGAGGAGAGGTTGGCCAGAAAAAAAAACCAACAAAGTAGAGGTAGAAGCCCAATCCCGAACAAAGCCAAGGGAGTTTCCCATGACAAGGCACAAAAATCCGAAGATGAGATTGAGAAACCACATAGTCACTCGGAAAGAGGAGGAAGTTCCTGAGGAAGACAAGTTGGTGGAAGAAGTTCTTCCATAGGAGGAGGAAGAGGTAGAGGAGGAGAAGTGAGATGTTACACCTGTAGAAAGGCAGGACATAAGTCTTGGGAATGTCCTGAGAGAAAGAAAGAAGGAGAAGGTGAAGCTCACATTTCGGAAGCACAGAGAAGAAATGTTGAAGCAGAAGGATTAGAGGATGGAACATCTCTGATGTTGAGAAAATTTCTCTTAAAACCAGAGGCAGAAGTTGAAAAACCGGTGCAGAGAAGCAACCTATTCAGGACATCTTGCAAGACTACGGACAGAGTCTGCAAAGTGATAATTGACAGCGGGAGCACTGACAATTTAGTATCCACGGAGATGGTGGAGAAATTAGAGCTAGAGAAAACTGCACATCTGAAGTCATACAAAGTCTCATGGTTGCAGAAAGGACACCAAGTAATGGTTACTAAACAATGCTTGGTTGAATTTAAAATAGGAGGATATAGAGATGAAATTCTATGTGATGTAATTCCCATGGATGTATGCCATATTTTGTTGGGAAGACCATGGAAGTTTGATAGGAATGTCATTCATGATGGGGGGAAGAATACATACACCTTGGAGAAGAATGGTAGGACACACATGTTGTTTCCAATAGAGAAGAATAAAGTGAAAGAGGAAGACAACACAATCATACTTCTCATGAGCGAGAAGGAACTTCTGAGAGAAGTTAAGAAAGGATAGGAGATGCAGTTTTTTGTTGTGAGGAAACCTAGAGTTTTCCTTACAAGTACTTCGATGGATGATTTGCCTGAAGAAATTCAGGAATTGCTGGATAATTTTGCTGACATAGTGGTGGATGAGTTGCCTAACTCATTACCACCCATCAAAAGTATCAGCCATCATATTGAGCCGATACTAGGAGAAAGTCTTCCAAACAAACCAGTGTACAGACAGACACCTCGAGAGAATGAGGAGGTAAAGAACCAAGTCCAGGAATTGTTAAACAAAGGGTTGGTCAGAGACAGCTTGAGTCCATGCCTGGTGCCAACTGTGTTGAGTCCAAAGAAATATGGAGGATGGAGAATGTGTATAGACTCAAGAGACATTAACAAGATCACCATCAAGTATAGATTTCCTTTGCCAAGAATGGATGATTTAATGGATTGTTAAAGTGAAGCAAATTTCTTTTCTAAGATAGATTTGAAAAGTGGGTATCACCAGATAAGAATGATAGAAGGTGATGAATGGAAGACAGCCTTTAAGACAAATGAAGGTTTGTATGAGTGGCTTGTTATGCCATTTCGCTTAAAAAATGCCCCAAGCACTTTTATGAGATTGATGAATGAAATACTAAAAGATATCATTGGCAAGTTTGTAGTTGTATATCTCGAGAATTTACTAATCTTTAGCAAGACTAGAGAGGAGCATTTGAGACACTTGACACTAGTGATGAGAAAACTACAACAGGAGAAGTTGTTGATAAATCTGAAGAAGTCCTTTTTTATGAAGACAGAACTCATTTACTTGGGTTTTGTGATCTCTTCAAATGAACTGAAGATGGATCCAAAAAAGGTGAAAGCAATCAAAGAATGGTTGTCACCGAGAAGCATGTTTGAGGAATTTCAGGTGAAGACTTTAGGGTTTGAACACCTGAAGGATATGTATTGTGATGATGCAGATTTCAAGGAGGCATACGAAGCATGCACGAATCATGTTCTGAGAGATAGGAGCCAGTGGGAAAAGCATATGATTCAAGAGGGATTGTTGTTCAAGGGCAATTAGTTATGCATACCAAAATGTTCAAAGACGGACAACCTTTTGAAGAAGCAGCATAGTGGAGGATTGGTTGGACATTTTGGCCATGATAAAACATTTGCACAGTTGAGCAGTTCATACTATTGGCCAGGTATGAGGACAAAAGTGGTGAAATTTTTGAATAGATGTAGAATCTGCAAACATAAAAAAGGAAAAATACAGAACATTGGATTGTATCAACCATTTTCAATACCAAAAAGGCCTTGGGATGCGATAAGCATGGATTTTGTGTTAGGACTGCCAAGAATGCAAAGAGGATGTGATTCCATATTTGTGGTGGTGGATAGATTTTCAAAGATGGCACACTTTATCCCATGCCAGAAGACCAGTGATGCAACACATGTTGCAAATATGTTTTTCAAGGAAGTTATGAGACTTCATGACCTACCCAGAAGCATCGTCTCGGACAGAGACACAAAATTTGTTGGTCATTTTTGGAGAACATTGTGGAAGAATTTAGGGACAAATCTATCCTTTAGCTCCTCTTATCACCCTCAGATAGATGGAAAGACTAAGGTGGTAAATAGAATTTTGGGAAACTTGTTGAGGAGTCTAGTCGCTAAGCATCATAACCAGTGGGATCAGATTCTACCACAAGCAGAATTTGAATACAACGATTCGCCAAACAAAAGCACTGGAAAGAGCCCATTCCAGATATTGTATGGAATGAAACCCAGGGGAGTATCTGCGTTTAGAGACTTGGGACAAAGTGAGATTAGAATCACTAGAGTAGAAGATTTTGCTGCAGAAATGCAGAAGCTCCATAGCCAGATCAGAGGACAATTACAGAACTCTAGCCAAGAGTACAAGCGCAGAATTGATCAACATCGTAGAGAACTTCAATTTGAGGTAGGATATCAGGTTCTGGCGCATCTCGGGAAAGAAATATTCCCTAGGGGAATGTATAACAAGTTAAAAATGAAGAATATAGGGCCATGTAAGATCTTGAGGAAGTTTGATGCAAACGCCTATGAGATTGAGTTGTCAGATGATATGGGCATATCACCCATATTTAACATTTCAGACCTGTATCCTTACTGGAAATATGATGCAAAGGGATCATAAGATCAAGATAAGATGCAATGGGAGAAACAAATGATTGTAGAAGAAAAAACACAAATGGAGAAGATCATTAATCAGAGAATTGGAAAGAAGACTAAGAGGAAGAGATGCAGTGCCCCTACCTCAACAGGGTTTGTTGACCTCCCGGTCTCTGGATATTCTCAATCTTCGAGCTAGAGTATCTCTTTGATTCCCTGTTGGAATCTTCAAGAAATGTCTTCGGGTCCTTTTCACGAAACTATGTTGTGTGAACAAGCACCAAACGAAAGCTTCTCTCACGCAACCACTGGCTGTAACCAAGAGCCTAACCCAAAAGGTGTTTCATGCTTTCGCGCACCGAGTCTTTGCATGTGAATCACCCTGATTCTCCCGACCTCTGAAACCCTGATAGGAGCCTAGCATGTACTAAACCCTCCCTTATCTTCCCTCAATGTGACCTCCGATCATGACCTGGGGCTCAACTCTCAAACACGTCAGGATTTCACGTATCGGGAACTCCCGATATGATTAGATATACGGTCCACGATCTTCCCTCGATCGACGGCTACGATCAAGTCGTGATTTCGTGTTTTGCAACTTTGGAGGTTGGTTCACCTCTATTCTCCTGATCCTTGACTCCCAATATTTGTGAGCGTCAGATCGACGGCTCATGACTCCCCATGATCTAATGGCTCAGATCGATTCGTGATTTCGTGTTTCATGACTTTGGGAGTCTCCTTACCTCCGTTCTTCTGATATCCAAAATCACGATGGTGCTAGATCGACGGCCCAGATCTTTCCTTGGATCAACGGTTGTGATCAATTCGAGATTTCACCTTTCGCTCCTTTGACTCTTATGGAGTCCCTTCGACACTTATCCGAATTCCAAAGCTGTGTGCTCCTTGCAACAGATTCTTACGCAAGACTTGGTTCTTGCGGGTGACTGTGCACACCTTGCAGCAGTCGCTTTGCACTCCTTGAAAAGGGAAAGTTTTGTGCTATCTCTTTTTAACTTCAAAATTGAAATAGATCCTATCACACACTCCTTGTGTTCCGTGTGCACACCTTGCACTCACTCAACATAAGAGAAACAATCGAAACATATACTAGCATTCACAGTTTCATCCATTCATAACGAAATTCATTCATTTATGAAAACACAATAACAAAGAATTACAAACAGTAATAGTGCTATGCATTTGAGTCAATTCTCCAATTTCATAATCATTCAAAAGTAAATGGCTACAACTAATATCAAAACAATAACTCAAAACTCAGAAAATTCCTACTAACTCGCAACAACCTCATTTGGGCGTACAAAACCTCTATTCATCTCAGAGGGTCCTTAGGGTTCCCCCCGACTACATCGTCTACTTGAAAAACAAAAAAAAACTCTAACTACTACCTAAGTTCAGTTACATTCAAGACTCAGAGTGAAACTCCCAAATCACTCGTGATCATCCGCTCCCAAGTGTTTTGATCTTCTTTCGTTTTTCCAATCAGCTCCAAATGATTCGCAGTAACTCCCAGTGTTTGAGATTCAGAAATGATTCCCAAGCATTGAGTTGTCCTGCCACGTGTACTTGTTGACGATGCTCTTGCATCATAAACCACCAACCAATCAAATTAGTATGGAGAGGAGCCAAACCCCAAATTGGCCATAGTTCCAAAAATTGAGATACTTGTATTTAAATTAACAAATTAAATCAAGTGGAAATGTGAGCTCATAAGATTCTTGAACTCTTCCATGCATGCCCAAACAAATATTTCTAAGCCCAATAGAGTTTCTATAGTGATTACCAAAAATTTATGTATGTTCCATTCACCATCCCATCACAAAAGTACCCTTTTTTGTTGAATTTTGATCACTTTGAACCCTTAAGAATCTACTTTCACTCACAAATATCTTCTTCCAATTTTATTCAAGGTTCTTGAACCTTTCTTTTTCACTCAAAAAATATTATTTATGCATTTCTTCGGGGTTCCAATGCATTGTGAGTTGTTAGTGGATGATAATGGGCATAGGGTATGAGATACTAGTGATTCCAACAACTATCCATCCACCTAATCTAAATGCTCTTGATTGTGAGGATTCAATCCTTCCATTGTTGATTGGTTCTCCTCACAATGGGTCTCCCACCAAGTATTTCCACGTCATCATATCTCAAGCCACACACACACACTATTGTGAGTCACTCCATTCCATTTATGTCTCATCTATTTTACTCAGCTCACAAAATTTATCAAATTATTTTGCCTAAACATATTTTCATATTTTTAACTCAACAATACCAAAGTAGGCCCAATTAAAATAGATTTTCCTCAAATGTGATAGAATATCATGTGTGACCAATGGTAGCATAGCTCTTGTTGTCACTAAGATTTCATTGTTGTTTTTTTTCTAAAATTGTTGTGCATTAAATTTATGCCACAACTTTTCCAACATCTCATCATCCTTTGTAGTATACTTAATTCAAAACTTTAGAGAAATTGGATGAGATGTAGTGAAAAACCCAAGAACACAGAGAAAAGAGAGATAAGAATAGAGAGTTATGTTCACTTGCCTCTTCAAGGGGGAAACCTCCAATATAAATTCTCCAAATACAATAACAATTATTGACAAAACAATAAATAACCTTCTACACTATATATAGCTATCCATAGAGAATATTAACTACCCATGGAGCCCTTATAATGAGAGATGATCAACTAATTTGGACCTTATTAACTAACTATTTAATGGGCCTTATTCAAGGAAGGTGTCCTCATACATTAATAAAATATATAAGTGGGGGGTTTATGGTAGGACCATAACATGCCCTCCCCCTTCGAAAACATCATTCTCCTCAAGGTTGAAGGAGATGAAATTGTTGTAGGATCATTGTAGGTTCCCATGTTGCATCTTTTGGTTGCATATCTTTCCACTAGATCAATACATCCGTGTTCATGTATTGGCACAACTTGCACTCTCTGGTATCCAATACTGCTTCTGGTTGGATCAAAAGGGAACCCTCTTCATCAACAAATGGTAGGTCAGTCTACACTTTGCAATTTGATCCCACAACTTTCTTAAAACTGAACACATGAAAAATTGGATGAATCTTGGAGTGGGTTGGGAGATCTGGCTTGTAGAAGACCTGACCAATGCGTTGTATGATCTGATAGGGACCATAAAACTTGGGAGCCAACTTTTGGGGAACTTTATCTTTGAGTGATGTTTGTTTATAAGCTTGTAGGTGAAGAAACACTTGATCCCCTTTGTTAAAAGAATATTTTGATCTACTTTGATAAACTTGTTGTTTCATTGATTTTGTGGCATAAACAAGTTGTCCTTAAAGGTATGGATAATGTCTTCTTTGGTGTGAAGTGTTCTATATACTGCATGAACCTTGGAGGTGTATGGTACATAGGATGTCACTAATATGGTTTTTGGCCATAAACAACTTCATATAGTGTCATGTTGGTATCTCCATGATAAGTGGTGTTGTATCACTATTCAACAAGAGGAAACCATTGTGCCCATTGGTGTGTATTTTCGGAAGAAAAACATCTCAAATAGGTTTCTAGGCACTTGTTGGACATTTCTATTTGACCATCAATTTGGGGATGATATGTAGTGCTCATATTCAATTGTGTACCTTGAAGTTCAAATAGTTCCTGCCAAAAAAAATTGGTGAATGTGGAGTCCCGATCTGAGACAATGGAAATGTGCATACCATGTTGCTTAAAGATCCAATCCATGAAGGCCTAGGCCACTGAGGAAGGAGTGAAAGGATGAGCTAGGGAAAAAAAATGAACAGCTTTTGAAAGACCATCAACAACCACCGTGATGATTGATTTGTTGTCTACTTTTTGGGGTTCCATAATAAAATCCATTGAAATGTCTGTCCAAATATATGTTGGAAGTGATAATGGTTGCAATGCCCCTGGTATCTTCACTATCTCTCCCTTTTTTTCTTTGACAATCATTACAAGATGTTACAAAGTATTGGATATATGATTTCATCTCGTCCCAAAAGAATTACAATTTTGTTCTTGTATAGGTTTTATGAAATCTATTGATTGTCTATTGGTGATGAATGTAACTCTTGACATAAGACTTGTTGTTTTAGGGCCGAATCTTCTACCAAAAAAATGTTCCCTTTATATTGCAATGTATTTAGTTTCCATGTATAACCTTTAGGTGGGTTGGGATCTACCTAAATCCATTAGATAAGTCACCTTAAAGTATAGTTTTATAGTCATTCCTTGCATGCCTCCTCAATTCATCCTAGACTTGGTAATGATAAGGCAAAGAGTGAGCCATCCTCCTCGAATTGTCTAGATAAAGCATCAGCCACAACATTATATTTACCCTTCTTATATATGATCTCATAATCATACCCCAACATCTTGGTGACTCATTTGTGTTGATCTGGTGAAGACAATTGTTGTTCAAGCAAGTACTTCAGACTATGATGGTCAGTCTTGATCTAAAAACGTCTCCCTATGAGATATGGGCACCAAGTCTCTGGTGCATGAAGGATAGCCATCATTTCCTTCTCATATTTTTGTTTTCCCAAATTGTGGTCACACATTTTTTTTTTGGTGAATTCCAAGGGGCATCCTTCTTGCAATAATAATGCTCTGAGACCTCTCCCTAAAACATCACATTCCAAGACAAAGGTCTTATTAAAGTTATGTACTGCTAATACTAGAGCAGTGCACATTGCATCCTTTAAAGCAGCGAAGGCTTGTGATACTACATCACTCCAAACAAAGGAATTCTTTTTAAGGAGTGAATTTAGGGGAGCTACAATTTTTCCATAATTTTTCACAATTTTCCTGTAGTAGGCTATAAGTCCTAAGAATCATCTCAATCTCTTCAGTGTTTTGGGATAAGTCCAATCTTTCATAGCTGCCACTTTCTTGGGATAAACTTGTACTCCCTCCTAACTTACAATGTGACCTAAATATTCAACCCTGGGAGCCCCAAAAGCACATTTGAAGTAGTTCACAAATAATTGTTTGTTTCTCAAGAGTTGCAAGGCCTTATCAACATTCTCTATGTGTGATTCCCATGTTTTAATGTAGATCAATATGTCATTGAAGAATACTAGCACAAAATTTTGTAGGAAGGGTTTCAAAATCATGTTCATTAGACTTTGGAAAGTGGATGGAGCATTACAAAGGCTAAAAAGAATCACTAGAAACTCATAATGACCTTCATGTGTTCTGAAAATTGTCTTTGGACTGTCTGCCTCTTTCATCTTGATTTGGTGGTATCTTTAATGTAGATCAAGCTTAGTGGAAACCTTTGCTCCATGAATTTCATCAAGGAGATCGTCAATAACAGGGATGGGAAATTTATCCTTTATTGTCAATTTTTGAGAGCTCGAAAACCAAGACACATGCACCAAGATCCTTCCTTCTTTGATACCATGACTACTAGCGATGAGTACTAAGACGTATGACCCCTACCTCCAACAACTCATGAATTATCTTTTCTATTTCATTCCTGGAATCGGGGGAATTCCATGGTCATGCTCTCTTCGAGAAAGGGGTAAACCCTTTTGGTGTCTTGAAGACGTGATGATGTTTTTCTAGGACTTGTTGCAAGTCTGGGTAGATTTCTTGTGTTGGGTTGTCCATAACCTGTATGGCATTAAATTGGGAAATAATGCCAGTGTGGCCCTTCTTTAATAACTTCTCCATGTGATGAGAGTTGACTATTTTAAGAGAGCCTAA
This sequence comes from Picea engelmannii, assembly GCA_009831015.1. Lineage (NCBI taxonomy): Eukaryota > Viridiplantae > Streptophyta > Pinopsida > Pinales > Pinaceae > Picea > Picea engelmannii. Next base: position 248,930 of record ML783678.1, read on the forward strand.
ATGAAGATCTCAAAGGGTGTGTACATGACCCTCTTGAGTGAAACTCATATAGAGTTCCTCGAAATCCATGGTGATTGGTACCAACGTGCATAGCCATTCTTCCCTAAATACTACATCACACCTATGATGGAAAATAGATGGGTTTTGAGCTTATAGGCTTTCATATAGATTCTAAAATTTTCACATCTTACCCCACATTTCATCGTACCTCCATTGGCGATCACGATTTGAAAGTTGTGCACCGAGTATACAAAACAATGGGTTTCTTTTGCCACTCTCTTGTGAATGAAATTATGAGTGCTACCATTGTCAACTAGGACTGTGAATTTCTAGTGTTTGATGTAGCCCATGAGTTTCAAGCTTTGTGGACTTGAAATGCCTAAAAATGCATGCAAGGAGATAAGTGTTTTTTTCCTGAGAGGATGGAGGTTCGATATCCGCATGAAGTTGAGTGTTGGTGTTTTCAACTTGTAACTCCGGTGTCTCTTTGATACTTGTGTCTTCAGTCAGCACTTGAGTGGTCACATCAATTAGGAACAATTTATGTCATTTACATCAATGACCCAAAGCATATTTTTCATCACAATTATAGCAGAGTCCTCATCTTTGATGATCTGCCATTTCCTCTAGAGACAATCATTGTACTTTCAAGGTATGGGTAGGAGTTATGATTGGGGAAGTACCTTGGGAAGGGTGAGTGTGGGGAATGAAGGTTGGTTTTTTTGTTTGTGCATTGATCAATGTCTCTGCTTCTAGGGCCCTCTGCATTGCTTCCAATCACCTAATAAGATGTTGCATTCTAACTTGTGCTCGAATCTCCTCCTTGAGACCACTAATGAAACATTCTTTATAGAAAGAATCTATTAAGTTCTACGTATGGATAGTTAATTTCTCAAAGGCCGCCATAAATTTTGTGAATGAGCCTATTTGGCGTAACTTGGTAAGCCACCCTAAATAGCGAGTATCTTTCTTGAAACATCCATAGACAACTTTAACAAACTGACTCCAAGCGATATAGCCTGCATATGTTTTTTTATGTCATTCCCACCATTTCCATCGTTCTGAGTCTAGATACAAGACCCCCACCCCGAGTTTCATCATGTCATCAGTAATTCCATGGAGGGAAAAGTAATGTTCCATCTGGATGACCCATCCTGATAGATCAAAACCATCAAACTTGTTCAAGTCCACCTTAGGAGAAGAATGCCATATCTTATTATACATTTGATCTATTTTTGTGTGGACTCAAAAAGAGTTGTGAGAGACTAAATAGCCCTGATTAGAAGTTTCTTCCTTGTGTGGCCCACTTTGTTGTGTAGTCCAATGGTGTACTTTTGGTAAGCCTTGAACTAGCATACCCATCAATTTTTCAGTCAAAATATTTTCGAAGTTGGCTAGGTTATGTTGTAGCTTCTCATCTAGCTTATTACTCAACGACTCATTCAACCCATCTAATTTATCATCCAACCTCCTAAATTGAATTTCCATGTTATTTAATTAATCTGAAGTAGAGTGGTGGTTTATAAGTATTATGCTTCATGGGTGATCTCACTAGAAAAAGTTCCAAGGTCTTGAGGACAAGGGAGTGTCAGGCGTTATAACTCTTTGATATACGTGTGAAGTCCAATATTAGTACTCAAACCAATATCCCATGGCACTAACTAAGGAGGTTCAATCATGTCATTATTTGTACTACTCGACTACCTAGGTACTAGAGAGTGATCTCCTTGAGTGTTGTTTTTTTTATGTATTATAGCAACAAGATGACCGATTGGTTTATCTAGGGTTGGTTTCAAGTGTATTTAGGGGAATTCCTATATACATGAGGGTACATCGAAGTAAGATATTTTATACAGGTATTGTTTGATGCAATACTACTCAAAGGGGTACCGACATGCGTTACAAGGGTTTTCAACAATGTGATTCCAGTTGTATTTCATGTGTTTCTTGTGTGTATTCCCCTACTGCAGTTTTATTTGTTGAATGATAGATCACTATGTTATTTAAAGACACCAGAAAATGTCTCTAAAAAAAATTATGAGCTTGTTAACACAAGAAAAAGCTCTTAGAACCACCAAAAAATAACTTGTGCAAGGTAGGGCTTAAGGCCAAAAATGTAAAATTATCACAAATTAAGTTATACTTATCTGATTGGCTATTGTGACCTCAATTATGAAATGTTGCAAGTTTTCTAAATCTTATGGAAACGGTTTGAATAAAATATGTACACTCTTTCAAAAGATATCCAATCTGCGAAATTTGCGATCATCCCTAGAATAACCCTAAAAATTGCAGATTTTGAATTGACGATATCTCCACTTTTTGGACTCCATTTTGGATGATTTTTTTTTTAAACTTGGTATTTTTTTGAGAAAAAATTAGATATTAGATAGTTGTTTCAAATTATACATGAAAATCTTCAGAAATTGATATGAATATTGTCATCCTCTTTTTTTTTTCAAAAATCCGTGAAAAGAAAAAAAATATTCCACTTCGTGCCCAAAATTCACCCACTTCATGTCCAAGAAAGAGTTATGATACCACTTGTAGTGTGTTGGCACCCAAAGCACACTGTTAAGCCCTAATATTGGCTCATTACCCCTTAATTGGGTCATATTACATTAGAAATGTTATTTTATTTATGCTAGCTTTATTCCATTAGTTGTAATTATACCTCCTAGTCTCCTATATATACCAATGAGACATTTTCATTTGGAACCATCTTGTACTTGAACATTTAAGTAGGGTAAAAGGAGGTAACCCCCTCGAAGAGGCTTATTATCTGAAATTATCTCTTTTTCAAGGTTTTGAGTACTTTCTCTGAGGTTTTTCTATGCTATATTGATATTTGGTTCTTAACATATGGTATCAGAGCTCAAGGTCTTAGGGTTTCGCTGCTACATATGAGACACCTTGTAATTTTCACTATAACTTTTTTTATACAATGTTTCAGAAGGAACATCTTAGAGGATATTTAGTATACGGATCAAGGTACATTGGGTTAAAATTTCAGGTCATGACGCCTTATACTTTCGGAGATACATCCTGTACAAGATAGGGTTCTAGAATCATCCTGAACTGAGTCATTGCGGAATTTTCGCTATAAAAAAAATTTTGTAACGTTTCAGGCACTGAAATATGGAGGTTATTCACAAAAATTAGTAAGGTATCTATGGAAAAAGGTTCAACTTCTGAGTCATCTTAAATTTGTATATACACCCTGTGGAAGATAGGTTATCTGACTAGTCCTATTGACTAGTCTCAAGAAGGTGTTCCAGGTAAAACAGTCATAACTTCTTCGTAGAGTATCCAAATTGAGTGGGACTGGTTTCATTGGATAGTGGACAGTCTG
>ML783678.1:256899-271144 GCA_009831015.1 Picea engelmannii
CCCCCTCGAAGAGGCTTATTATCTGAAATTATCTCTTTTCAAGGCGTTGAGTACTTTTTCTGAGGTTTTTCTATGCTATATTGATATTTGGTTCTTAACACACAAAAGAAGTTGTGCATGCCTATTCCATTTTTGTGCACACTCAAGCAATTGCGTGAGGGGTGACAGGAGCTGCGCACGTCAGGTCAAGGTTTGTTATTTGTGTGCCAGTCTAAGTTCTGCCAAATGTTCATCGGTATAAGTTTTGGGATGTGCACCAAAAATCTAGAATACATTGCATGCACATCGGAATCAAAAAAGAATATTCAAGAAATATTCTCAAATGATTACTACATGCAACATGAATGAACATGGAGCATAAATAAGATGAGCTCGCAAGGTAGTTAATATTGTCATGATTCCTAAGAGGCTACGTAGAATGTATGTGGGTGACAAAAGCGTACGGGACTGGTAGTCAGAGGAGTGAGTTGGGAAAAATTGAAAGTGATAGAGTGTTAGAGACGAGAAGCAAATAAAATGGAGCAACGACAACATAAACAGAGTTAGCTAGCTTGTTAGTCAGTTGATTGTTGTGATAGTTGTGGGTATTGTTGTCATTCAACGTGCTCTAAGCCTAAGTTATGTAATGTCCCTATTTGTGAGTTTGGGTATGTCCCATTGGTAGAGTTTGAAAGGAAGCACATGGCATATTATAATGTAACACTGGGAAATTGTGTAAAAGAGCAAGGCTTTGTTGTTGTCAATGATTGAATTGCTTAACGTATGTTTGTGGTGATGGAATGAAAATAATAAAGTTGCAGTGATTGAATTGAATTTCTTAATGTATGTTATGGTCTTATGATGTGTTACTTAGGTGTATATGAAATGTGTGTATTGTTGTTCTTTACTGTCAAATGTTAAGTAGTTTTCAATGGATTGTCTGAATTCCCACCCATATGGAATTTTGTTTGATTAGTCCTTCATCATCATTGGCACAAGACCATTTGGTCTCTGTAATCCTCATGGCATCTCAGGTGAGACCTTCTTCAATATTTGGCTGAAGATTGATATGTTGATGCCTTGGGGCTTTCTTGGTTGAACTCTAGAAGAACCCTAGGTCTCCAACCCCCCAACATTAGGAAAGACGCGTGCAAGTGTGATTGAACCAACTTAGTGTACTTAATCCAAAACTTTATCAAAATCACATGAGATATAGCACAAAACCCAATAACACGAGAGAAAATAGAGATAATAATAGAGTGTCATGTTCACTTGCCAAGGGGCAACCTCCAAGAGAAATGCTCCAAATACAATAAAAATTATTGAAAAAACAATACATAACCTTCTACTCAATATATAACTATCCATAGAGAATCTTAACTACCTATGGGCCCCTTTTAATGAGATATCACCAACTAATTTGGGCCTTATTACTAAAAAGGACCCTTTATTAAAATAAGTGACCATTAACTAACTATTTAATGGGCCTTATTCAAGGAAGGTAGCCTCTTGCATTAATAAAATATCGAAGTAAGGGGGTTAGGATAGGACCCTAACATCCTTAAGGAACATAGTACATCGAAGGCTTTAACAAGCCTAAGCAAGAACACTCAAAGGTACAAGTGTGATCCGAAATGGGTCCAAACCGACGAATGGGTGTAAGACTTAGTACCTAAACTTCAATTTGGAAAATAAAGAGGGTTTAGAAAACTTTGTAAAACCAAGTAAATGTAAAGATGAATGAGACAAAATTGAGAGGAAAAAAAAAAGAATTAAATAAAAAGAAAAAGAAATAGGAGAGAAGCCTGAGGAATGGGAAGTGAACGGACATGGTTGTTGGCCTTCCCCCTATCCCCCATCTCCCTATTTCATCCTTCACACCCATTCTCAAGGGGGTCTTTTTTTTTACAAAGGAGAGGAGCATGGACAAAGAGCCAAGAAATATTTGTAACTAGAGATTGTTGAAATAGATTGAGCTCCATTAGAAGCTGGTTTTTCCATTTGAGTTTCCAGGGTAAAAATTATGTGTTCATTACGGTTGCTTGATGTGTCTATTGTTGTCGATTTTGTCTTATAAGAGTGCATAGTTTAGAACCATGGTCTATTATTTATTCATTCTACTTAAAGTAATAAAATATGCACATTAAAATGAAATCACTGCCCTCAGTGGTCAATTCAATGACAATCTCCTATAAATGAAGATTTAATTGTTATTATAATAACTACATCATAGCATTGTTTGGGATATAGCATTGTCGCATAGCCATTGATATGTTGTTGTACAGACACTTGTAGAAAATTGTTGTTGCACATAAAATCAATGAAAGTCAAAAGTTAGAGATTACAGGTTGTCCATTCCAAGTCTAGAATAGATGGAGGGTGTGGATTAAAGAGTCGTTACAAATTAATAGCTAATTACTAATTATATCCCTTAAGAATAGAAAGTAAGTGGTTGTTAAGGCCGTTGGGAGAATTTATCACTCCTCTGTAACTCTCTTTCCTGATCGAATCACTTGACTGAGTGATTTCATATTTGCTCAAATCAATTCCTTCCTCCTTAGGTTTTCATTTCATTCCCTGAGCATTCTTAATCAATGGTTGGGCGTTCTAATCAATTTTTTGGCGTTTCAATTAGTTGATAGACGTTTTAAATGGTGGTTTGTTGTTCTAATCAATTGTTGGGTGTTTTAATTAGTAGTAGGACGTTTTAAACGATAGTTGTGCAATCTAATCAGTTGTTGGGCATTTTAACTAGTGGCTAGACATTTTAAATAGTGGCTAGGCATTATAATCTGTTGTTTAGCATTGTAATCAATTGCATAGATGTTTTAATTCACCTTGGGACTTATTCTTATCAGCTGGGACAATTTCTCTCTTACAGGGTGATTCTATAGGGTGTCGTTCAATTCATTTTATGGATGGTTGATTTATGCATTGTTGTTGCTTTATTTATGACTTATGGTGGTGTTTCTCACATTATAGATCACTCCTCATGTTAATGTGGAAAAAAGAGTGTCGATAGGGATGCAAAGCATTACCTATGGAATCTTAACTTGGAACTACACTGAGACAATAAAAGGTATAGTTATTTATGCAAAGGATGCCAAATCTATTCATTGGTATCTAATGCACACTAAAAAAGTGCAAAACACAGACATAGTAGCTATCATTACTGCATATTTGCACTGTGAGAGATGATTGGTCTACAAAAGACAGAGAATCCTATAACAATTTGTATGTTCGAAAGTGTGTGAAAGAAGCCCTAGAGTTAGACAAAGGTGGTCTTCTTCCTTTACACTTTGTAACCTCACATTAAAAAAATAAAAATAAATAAATAAATAATAGGTGGCCTAACTGAGATATAACCATTGTTAGTGTATTCTTTTGAAGCACTCGAAGAAACAAAATTTCTTGAAGAGTGGAACTATTGTTGAGTTTGACACTGAGCTCAGTGGCTATAGCAAATAGCAAGAAAGTTGAAGCACATAGAGACCAGGCCCAATGACCATCCTTTCCTAACCATTGGATAGTAGTGAAGGATAATTTGGCACTCAAAACTACATTCAGAGCATAAGCCTTACAACAATCAAAGGAACCTAGAGACAAAGTTCTTAGTGACAGAGTATTGGTAGAGTTCGGTTTTTTTCATTTGCTTGATTGTGATTGCATTGTCAACTAACTATTGGTTGCAGGTTACACTAGAAAAGAGTGGGCCATTGACTAACATATTGTAGGGCTTACAATCTTTTGAAGAAACTTAAGAATAGATCTTAGAAGAGACTTCCACCAAGGATACGTGTTAGTGAAGTGAGTGGGCTATAAGTCCCTCATTTACGGATCAATGTGAAAACACAAACACATAAATTTGTTCTTGCCAAATTATTAAGTAAATCATTAAACTTTTAAGGAACATAATTAAATTACCCCATGTTCCTCGAGTATCCCCATAATACATATATGATTCGAATCTCGTGCACTGAGAAGGAGGCTTGGATATTAAAGAGAGAGAATGTTGCAAATATAATATGGAAATCACCAAGAAAACTAGATTTGCAAGTGTGGAAGCATTAATGAAATAAAATCGAACAACAACACACAATAAAAGTCACCAAAAGAATAATACAAAGAGTTGGGGAAAAAGGATTTCATTACATAGAACCATTGCATGTAATGAGGTCAATTTTGAGATCACTCATTCTCGAGTCATAACTCTTTACCAATGGCCATTTATATTGGTGTCTTGTTCAAATTCAACTTTGATTTGTTTCACTTCATCAACTTTTATTTCATCATTACATTTAATACAAAAATGAATTTATGACTTAGGAAAAGTTTCAAACCTTGGACTAAAACCCCCCTTAGGTTTAGATAAATGTCCAGCTCTACATGTCAACAAATCACATGTATAACATCTTAACACCACGCTTGTTATCATCATATGTGTACATAACAAGCCATAAAACATATGCATTTGTTCACATTCCAAAATGATCACATGTACATAAAATGGGTTTCGTCAAATTGGGCCAAATGTGGACTTTGACACAATGTTTATAGTGTTCAAAATGCATGGCACTACACTTCAATTCATTGGTAATATTTGTTTGTGCTTGAAAATGTGTCTCCAAACTCCAAATTCATGCATCCAACTTCACCCCATTATAAGAGTCATCTAACTTAGGAATGGAGATCTTTAAATTAGGCCAACTAAAAGGAACAATCAAGGGCACATTAGGGTTCACATGAACTACTACAATTGGTGTTAATTATGATCCATAAGTTGTGTTAATGATTTTGATTCAAGGATTGTTGAAAGATGGTAATCATGACTTGTTTTAGCTTCGCATGAAATTCATTCTTCCCCTTATGCCAATCACATAGCTCTCATGTCAAATGCTAGACAAATTCAATTGGTTGGAAGAGGTCGGAATCCTCAAGAATATTTAGATAGATAGTGGAAATCTATGGCATAATAGAATAATCAACTAATTCCAAACCTAGACAAAGAAATCCCAAAAATATCGAAGTAGAAAAATAATCTCTCCTCTATCTTAGATACTCATTCAATCAAAGGGAATCATTAGATGGGCTTTGAAGTCAAAATGGAAATCAAAACTCAAAGGTGTGCATGAGGGTTCTATCATAAAAATCTAGGGATTGAGGGAAAAGGGTGAGACTCAAAAGAAAACCTAGATGTCAAAGAAGTCAAAGGATAAATTGCAAGCTCTTATGGAAATTGATATGGTCATAGGTGAAGCAGGGTGAGAAGAGTCTAATTAATCTTCAAAATTCATGCTTCCAACTTCACTCCATTAAAAGAGCCATCTAAATTGGGAATGGAGATCTTTAAATTAGGCTAACTAAAAGGAACAATCAAGGGCACAATTGAGAACTCTCCAGCAAGGGTTCACATGAACTACTACAATTGGTGTTAATTATGATCCATAAGTTGTGTTAATAATTTTGATTCAAGATTGTTGAAAGATGGTCATCGTGACTTGTTTTAGCTGTCAATTTTTAAGCATTTAATGCATTCAATTTCAGATCTGAAAATGACTTCCAAGTGACCTCAAACAGTAAACTAGGGTTGTTATCACTAACTAATTTTACACTGAAATTATGATAGGAAATTGTAGAGAAAGAACAAAAAATATCAGAGAGAAAACATCCATGCAAAAGAGACAAATTTATGTTCAGTGAAATTTTCAGATTGAGAAATTCTAAGGACAAAAACCATTCCTCTCAACAAATTACAACTTTAACAAATTCCCAAAAACCCTTCCAACTTACAAATATGTTGTGCAGCCCTACTAACATCACCTATATGACTCCCTATGTCACCCTCCTCACACGTGCAGCTGTACAAATGAACTGCAACTATTGTATGAACCCGCACGTGTGGTACGACGTACAATAATTGTGACCTACAGTTCGTACGTGTAGTTGTTGTTGTGGTTGTATGGTCCACCCTTGTGGTATAGACTATATGGATCACACGTGTGATTTGTTATTAACTTTCTATCACACGTGTGATTGTGGCACAGACCCCCTGCCTCTGCCCTAGCAGGGTCTACTGACCTCCTGGTCAAGGATCGTTCTTCCTCTGATGAGCTGAAGCAGCTCCCTGGTTCTCTGTTGGAACCTTTTGGACAAATCCACAGGTCCTTTAGAAACCCCACCTGCGCAAACATGCACAAGGTGTGAGCTTCACCTCCACGCGACCATGACGCTATGACCTCAAGCCACGCTAAGAGGCGCCTTTTGCAAATCGGGACTTCTCAGATTTCAATGCAGAGCACCTTGGGTCCTTGTCCTTCGAAATGTCGAACCCCGAAAAGGGTTAACGAGTCTTTAGCTCCTCCCTCATGTGACCATTCCCATGACCACAGGCCTTACTTCAAAAGGCGCTTTCAGAATTCACGACTTCGCGAATCCTGTTGCTGACTCTCCCCGATTCCTTCAAGTTCTGAAACCCAAAATAGGGCTTAATGGTCCTTAACTCATCCCTTGGTCTTCCTCCATGTGACCCTGTCGTGTGATCATCGGCTGAACCCAAAAGGTGCTCATCGCATTTCCCGTCTCGATGATGTGAAAGTCAAGGAATGTTGTCCTCCCAACTCCCGATACCTGAATGTCAATGATACCCCTTGGACGATCAACGGTCCATATCTCTCCCTTGATCAACGGTTGCGATCAAATTGCAATTTCGTCTATCACAAGTTCTCTTTGCTCCCTCCGTTGACTTTCTTCAATAGCGATTCGGCAAAACGTTGAACTCTCGCCATGCGTCCTTTCCGATGGACGGCCACGATGATGTCAGCTCTTCCCCTTTTAAACCTCCAACTTATGTGGACCTCTGCCATGCATGAGTTGAATGGATGCTCCTGACTTCTTTCGGGGTTTCATGAACCTTAACTCCAGGCATGATGTTCTCCAAACCCTGAAAAGCCAAAATACAAAGTCTCTTGTGTGCACGAGTCGTTAAGGTCCACACAACTCCTGCAGATCCGACGGCTGTCGGCTATCTACGCTAGATCTGATGGCCCAGATCTAATCTCATGTGCATTCTCCTTCGTTGTCTGGTCATAAACTCCGACGGTCCATATCCTTTCTTCCATAACTGATCCACAGCTGTCGACGCTCCTCCTGAGCTTTGATTTCTTCCCAGACTTGGGATATTTCGACGCTTCAAAGGTCTCGGCCTTCGATCTCCTCCCTGCGAGCACTGAGATTTTGGGTCTCGTCTACGTTCTGAAAACGATATCCTTTCTGAGCTTTGTCAACTTCTGAAACCTCGAAGGGTTTCTCGACCTCTGCAACTCCTTGCACGTTGTTATGCTATCTCCTCTAAGCTTGTCAGTGGCTTTGACCTCGAAGTGTCTCAGCCTGTTGTTCCTTTCTGTTGGAACTCTGTGCGCAAAGGCATTATTCCTCCTAAGCTTAAGAACTTGAAACAAGTTCGCACCTTTGCACACTCCTTGTTCTTGACGAGCCTTCAAATGGCTGCCTATCAACACTTTACTCGAGTGTTGGCCCGGTGCACTCCTTGCACAGGTCTTTGTCCTCCTTGCGCTTCAACTGCTCAGACCTCTATGGTCTCTGTCCCTTTTTTGACTTGAAGGGATATAAGTGTCCTCTGACAACTTATGCTCAAGCACTCTTTGCACAGCCTACAGGGTGTTCAGTAACCTTGTGAGTGTCTTTCTCCTCGAAACTTCTCCTTCCTCTAAACTTGAAATAGAGTTCCTTCTATGTACTCTTTGCACACACTCAATTCCCACCTAGCAGAGCCTTACAGAACCTTCAGTAGTTTTGTCTTATCTCTGTGCCTTCCTCTGCATAGTCTCACCTCCAAGGTGTTCAACAACATTGAGGCTTATCCCCTAAGTTAATGGCTTCTCCGGTGCATCCTCTTGGCACGTGTTTGTCTGAATTCCGCAGAACTCAGAAGTGCACTCTTGCACTAACTCACAGAGTCCTCAACACTCTGCCATGCAACCTTTTGCATGAATCCACAAAGAACCCAGGCAAAACCAGAAAACTCACAGATAGCAGATTCTGTCTATCCCTGCAAATGGAAACCTAACATACATCTACAGCATAAAAAAAAACACATAAACGACATTCAAATGCATAAAACACACAAAGACTCATGTGCAGGAAAAACTGCTCTTCATATTAAATAAGAATGTCTAATTACAATGTGTTATGAGCTCGGACTGCAACAAAGTCTCGACTCCTCTTTTTTCCTCTCCTTTCAAAAACTAATGAATTCTAGATACAAAGATCTTTTACAAAGAGGGGCTCCTCAAGCTCTTCCCTCCAAGCTACCTACTCTCATTAATTTACATTGAATTACATTCAATGGTTGTCTAGTCCGAATCGGATCTAGATATTCAACCTATCAACCATTAAAGGTGACCCTATCTACTACATGCACAAAGGCATCTGTGTGGCTCTTCGGCCTTACAACAGTTATTGCATTTTTGAATTTGAAAATGAGAAGGTTGGTGCCTCTCTCCTCCATTGAATGTACGTTGAATGTGTTGGATGGATGGCGCTTTGCTAGGGTGAAGCGATGCTCCTGCATCAGATTGTCTTTCCCTCACACGTGTGGCCTCTCCCTCCTAGCAGAAAATTAGAAAACAAAAAGACAGAAACCCTAGGCCATATTTGTCAAAATGAAGAATTTCCTTGTTGAAATTGCCACCTCAATCTCTTTGGAAAAAGTGCTCACTCACTCATGCCAACTCCACAATGACACAATGAGATGTGTGGTTCCTCCTCACATTGCCACTCCTTTTATAGAAGTCTAATGAGTGAGTTTAGGAACCCCTTCTAAACTCAACATTAAATTAGAATTGTTTATTCCTCCAAGTGGGTGCCAAGCCCCAACAATAAAAATTCCAAGCCCAAGCTTTACATAAAAGAGGTTTTCACAAAATAAAAATGCAATGTGGGTGCCAACAAATATTCCCACATGTTTGACACCAAGGCCAATTGTGAAAATAAATCCCTGAACCTACAAAAACATCTACACTCCCTCTTAGCGACAAAGGTATTCTCAACCACTCCTAGCTTGTCTCTAAAGTAGACAAACTTCCCCTTCACTAGGGGTTTGGTGAGAATATTTGTATTCTTCTCATCTGTGGAAATGTAGTGGAGCTTCACAGCTCCCTTCTGCACCATGTCTCTAATGAAATGATATATGATCTCAATGTGTTTCGACCTGTCATGAAACATTGGATTCTCCGAGAATTTGATACAACTCTGTTTGTCACAGTAAATCATTGTATGCTCCAACACCTAACCAAATAACCCTGCAAAAATCTTGCAAATCCAAATAGCCTCACAACTCGCCAAACTAGTTTCCATATACTTTGCCTTTGTTGAACTGAGTGTCGTGGAAGTCTATTTCTTGTTGAACCAGGAAACCATTGTTGATCTCATGCTAAAGCAACCATTAGAAGTGCTCGTCCTATCAACTGCACTACCTGCCCAATCTGAATCTAAATATCCATGCAACCTCACCCCATCACCCTCGACATATCTCAGACCAAATCCAACTGTACCCCAAAGGTACCTGAGCACATGCTTCGTTGCTACCTAATGCACCTGCCTCAACTCAACCATGAACTAGCTCAAGGTGTTGACGGCAAAAAAATATTCGGCCTAGTATTGACCAGATACATCAATGAACTAATCTATAGCCTATACATCATGGGATACACCAAGTTTGAATCCAAAGCCCCCAACTACTTCAGATTAGTTATCATAGGTGTATTCTTGGACTTACAATCCATCATCTTGAACCTCCTCAATATCTCAGCTGCATACTTTCCCTTTCCGAGGAAGATCTCGCCCGGTTGTTGCCACACCTCCAATCCCAAGAAATAATGCATCAATCCAATATCCTTCATCTAGAACTCTGAAGCCAAATCCCTCTTACACCTGGAAATGAGCTTCTCTGCTCCCGCAAGGAACAAATCATCAACATACAACACCAATATAAGAGGATCCTCATCAACCTGTATGAGATATAGGTTGGAATCCGCTTAACTCTTGGTGAAGAATACCCATCCATCCTCGAGTACCATATCCTAGGTGTCTACTTGAGTCCATACAAATATTTATTCAACCTGTAGACATGGGACTCCCTTCCATGTACCTCAAATCCCTAAGGTTGCTCTGTATACACCTCCTCTTCAATCACACCATTGAGGAATGTTGTATTCACATCCATATGATGTATCTTCCACCCCATAATCGAAGCAAGATAAATCATAGCTCTAATGGAAATATACCTGGAAACTGGAGCAAAGTCTCCTCGTAGTCCACTCCCTCTTTCTGGAAAAACCCTCTCGCCATGAACCTCGCCTTGTACTTCTCAATGCTACCATCTGTAGCATGCTTGATCTTATAGATCCACTTGGAAGTCACCACAGACTTCCCCTATGGCATCGGATCTATGTCCCACACAACATTCTTCAAGATGGACTGATACTCCCCCATCACGGCATCCTTCCAAACTTATTGGCCTGCTTCCTCCTCAAAATTGGAAGGCTCAGAATCAATGATGTTTCACATGAGCGTCACATAGATCGAAAACCTCTGTGGAGGCTTGCTCTCCCTGAAAGTGCCCCTGGGGGGCACATGCTTCTCGACATCTCTCAAGGTGTCATGAATCCATCTAGGCCTCATGTCCTCCTCAATAGAAGGGTCCACTGGATTCACTAACTCCTCCTCATGGTCTGAAGGTTGAACCCTTGTATTGGATGGACCTATACTCTCTTCAACCTTCAGAGCCTCTTGCTCATCACCATCACCTGGAAGTACCTCTGTCTCCCACACTAGAAGTGTCCCTACCTCCCACACTGGATCTGCTACCACAATTTCTCCCTCTGACACAGAATCAATTCCCTTTGTATGACTTGGACCCATCTTGGAAGACACCATGCTCCTAGAATCCTCCTACTTTTAAGCATCCTACATGGTCATATCAACCCATGACACCTTGACAGTCTTGGAAGACTCCTTTCTCCCACCTAAAACTAAAGGTTGACTCCCTCTCAGATGCTCAACCTTTGAAGCTACCTGCTCCTTGTCCTCTATCACTCTCGTTTTACTTTCCATTGCTCGCATAGGCTAGCCCTTTATCCTATACAAGTTGCTCTCTCTAACTCTTAAAACAATTGTTATGTTTGAGCTAGATTCTCTGGACATAATCAATGTATGTCCATCCCGGAACAATACTTCAAAGCCCTTCTTCTCAATCAATGAGACTAAGAGTACACTGCTCTCAAGTTCTGGCATCCATAGCACATTCATTACTCTCAACACACCTCTTGATTCCATCTAGAATGACACTCTTCCAAATCCCTGCACTGCATGCTTGGTCCCCATACCAAGTTCCACATACATATATGAGTCAGACTCTATGAAGCTCTCGAAGAACTCTCGTGCTCCCGTCATATGACATGTGGCTCCACTATCCACCAACCAAGTCCCACTACTGAACATTGTACCATAAAGGGAGGAGACCAATAAGAACTCCCTCTAAAACATGTCTACAACCTCATCCACCTTTGTTGATGATGTTTGTTGCTTCCCTCTCCCTTTCTTTCATTGTGGACATTGTGAAGCATAATGGTCATGCTTATGACAAGAAAAACACTTGACCTTGCTAAGGTCCTTATTCTTCCATTGCTATGGAGATGTCTCTCTCCCTAGAGAACCTTTTCCTTTGTTCTTCCTAGCATTAGCAACTAGGGCCTAGTTCACATCATCACTACCCCTTTCCCTGTCATTCCTAGACTCTATATGAGCCTCCTCTTGGATGCAATCGACCCATAGTCTGTCAAATGGTGGCAACTTCTCTCATGCACAAATCCCTTCCACAAATGGTTCCCAAGACCCAGGAAAACCATTCAATGCCACATTCACCAACTTTGTCATCAACTACCTCACCAATAGCTATGAGTTGATCATGAATATGAGTGATCTTCATGAGGTAGCTAGCGACTATATTTGATTTGGACATCTCAACAAATTGGAGCTTATGCCTCAAAATCAACTTCTGGTTTTCATTCCCACTTTGGTACAAGCCCACCAAAGCATCATACATATCCTTTGTTGTCTTATTCTCGGAAATATGAGGAATTAAGTGATCCTTCACATAATCCAACAACACATGCTTGGCCTTCACTTCCTTCTTCTTATGGGCCTCCAATTCATGTGCATCATTTGGATATAAAACCACCATCTCAACATAATCTTTGAGATCATTCTCTTCCAAGAGAAAAAAGATCCTAACCTTCCAAGCCCGGAAATTTGTGCCCCCCTCCAACTTGTCCTCCACTCTAAGAGTGCTCACCATTGTGTCCAAACAAGAGCACAAATCTGCAACAGCATGTGTCTCAAGAGATTACCCCCTCTCTCTCTAGAGCCTATGCTCCGATACCATGTCAATTTTTAAGCATTTAATGCATTCAATTTCATATCTGAAAATTACTTCCAAGTGACCTCAAATAGTAAACTAGGGTTGTTATCACTGAATAATTTTACACTGAAATTATGACACAAAAATTATAGCAAAAGCACAAAAATATCAGAGAGAAAACATCCATGCACAAGAGAAAAATTTATGTTTAGTGAAATTTTCAGATTGAGAAATTCTAAAGACAAAAACCAACAAATTACAACTTCAACAAAATTCTGGAAAACCCTTCCAACTTAAAAATCCATTGTACGAACCTACTGACATCACCTTTACCACTGCCTACATCACCCTCCTCAATGTGAGTATCAACAAATTTCAAACCTAGACAACGAAATCACAAAAATATTGAAGTAGCAAAATGATCTCTCCTCTATCTTTGATACTCATTCAATCAAAGGAAATCTCTGGATGGGATTTGAAGTCAAAATGGTAACCAAAACTCAAAGGTGTGCCTCAGGGTTCTATAGCATAAAAATCTAGGGTTTGCGAGAAAAGGGTGAGACCCACAAGAAAACCTAGATGTCAAAGAAACCAAAGGCTTGATTGCAAGCTCTTATGGCAATTAATATGGTCATAGGCAGAACATGGTGAGAAGAGTCTAATTAATCTTCAAAATGCATGCATCCAACTTCACTCCATTAGAAGAGTCATCTAAATTGGGAATGGAGATATTTAAATTAGGCTAACTAAAAGGAACAATCAAGGGCGCATTTGAGAACTATTCATCAAGAGTTCACATGAACTACTACAATTGGTGTTAATTATGATCCATAAGTTGTGTTAATGATTTTGATTCAAGGATTGTTGAAATATGGTCATCGTGACTTGTTTTAGCTTCGCTTGAAATTCATTCTTCCCATGATGCCAATCACATGGCTCTTGTGTCAAACACTAAACAAATTCAATTGGTTGGAAGCGGTCAAAATCCTCAAGAATCTTTAGGTAGATAGTGGAAATCTATGGCATAATAGCAGAATCAACTAATCTCAAACCTAGACAAAGAAATCACAAAAATATTAAAGTAGCAAAATAATCTCTCCTCTATCTTCAATACTCATTCAATCAAAGGGAATCTCTAGATGGACTTTGAAGTCAAAATGGAAACCAAAACTCAAAGGTGTGCCTCACGGTTCTAGCATTAAAGTCTAGGGATTGTGGGAAAAGGGTGAGACCCAAAAGCAAACCTAGATGTCAAAGAAGTCAAAGGCTTGATTGCAAGCTCTTATGGCAATTGATATGGTCACAGGCAAAGCGGGGTGAGAAGAGTCTAATTAATCTTCCATGCGAGCAAAAAGACACCAAGCTTACACTTGAGAATCAACAATTGTATCTCACTTAGATGAAAGCTCTAAACTAATATGAACCACTAGTTTAGCAAGCAGAAAATAACTAAATGGATTATCCAGGTAAGTAGAAAGACAACAAACTTGCTCTTGAGAATCAAAGATTGTATTCTCAACTAGCTCTAGATGAAAGCTTTGATACCAATTATGTGTTCACAAACCAAAAAGAGAGATGAGAAAATAACATAAATTCAAGAGATGAACAACAATGACAATGGGTGTGTGTGTGTGTGTGTGTGAGAGAGAGAGAGAGAGAGAGAGAGAGAATGTTAAACTACACATTTGAGACACTCTTCTATAATTTACAAGTATATATAGAGTACAAAATATTGAAATTGGGGAGTGTAACCACAAATATTCTTATATGACACGTGTTACAATATTCCCTTCAAGATTGTGCCACAATATTCTTTCTAACATACAA
>ML783678.1:294143-331078 GCA_009831015.1 Picea engelmannii
AGATAGGCCCAAGTGATTGGATATGTTGATCTAGAAAATCCTGATGGACCAGATGACAGGAGCCGCGCCATATTTCAAGTTAGTGCCATGTCATATGGAATGAGTGGTAGGGAGCCACGTGGATGCCACATGGCAGTGAGGTGGTTTATCCACTAAAATCCATAAAACTTCGGGAGGTTGTAACTTTCGATCCTGAATTCATAATTGGGCATGGTTATAGTTGTTGGAAAGCACTTGACTAGCAGAGTCCATCTACAATATTAAAATCCAAAGATGGCAGAATTGGTGAAAGATGAATTTTTAACATCCCACCAGCCTAAGAGAGTGTTAGGGGATTGGGTGTTTTACAACAGTAAACCTAAGGACCCGAGGAAATGCAGGTAAGACCATTAATGAATGCATCACCACGTATTATGCCCTCGGTACCCAAAAAGTGGGGGCGCAGATCTCGACAAGAAGCATTGAAAGACTCATTCTGAAGATAATCTTATTTACCATTGCTCACATTGCAGGTTCGAAATCCCTACACCAAGAATCATGCCCACATATGTTCTACATGGCAGAATTCTTGAGGCCTAAAGTGTTTGATCAATGCTCTTCACTACTGGCATCCATGAAGTACAACTTACAGAATGCAAGCTAGGTAGGATGAAAAATCTTTGGTATGGGGGCACCCTGTGCTCCTTCTTCTTTGAGAGAGTTCTAACATTGCATCCGCAAGTGGTACTTGGGCCAACAGGTTTTTGAAAACCCCGGATGATCCGATGGATGGATATGATGCAACGATTGGGAGGCAGGTGAGTCATTATCCCATACGATGATGAATTATTCATGTGGTGGTATCGATAGATCATCACGATCAATGATTATCCCTATACAGGGATAGACTTCCACCAAGACCCGAAGATGCCACTTCCTCCAGACGTCGCCTTCGATGAGATAGGTAATAAATTTTTAAATTTTCAAATTTGTTTAATTTTTATGATTTTATTTTATGAATGAACTCAAGAGGAAACAAAAAAAAATGTTTTTGCATGAACAACATCCTAACAAAAACTATGAATGAACAAATGTAGGATCAGTAAGATCGGTAGGATATCCAAGGCACATACATTGTGGAAGGGGCGAAGAGCATCCTGAAGGGGATGTAGAGAGAGTCTTAGATAAAACTTGATGGACTCACGTGCCAAGTTCCAATGATACAGATCGAGGACCTGCTGAAGTGGATGCAACAACAAGTGGTTGGGGTACCACGTGCTTGGGTCTAGCTCTTTCGGTGTCTAGCCAGTATCATTGTATGTTATAATGAGGCCCGTGTAGGGGCAAGGTCTATAGCTTAGACATATTGGCTATGTATTACCGACTATATATATATATATATATATCATGGGAGAGAAGCCTTCTTTTGTAAAGATAGTCCACATTTTTGTACCTGATGGATATTGAAATAATATATACAAGATTTTGATTCGAAGTTTACTTATATTGATGTTATGTGCAACAAATTGATTTTATATACATGCATGCTTCTGATTTATGAATGAAACAAATGCAAATCTAACACATCAATAACAAGGTTAGAACTTCCAAGAACATGCACACAAGTAATTAAATTAAAATAACTCTCAAGAAGTTGTACCCACGGGAAATGTCAGAGAAGAGTAAGGTCACAGACTCGATACTCTCCATTTAATTGAGACACAAACTACTAGGAATACAGACAAACCTCAAGCGATCAAAGGCCATGTGAAATGGCTTATGTAAGGAGTTCAATCACTATGCTATACTCGACCATGTTATTGGTTACAAGCTCGAGACAAGCACATTTTGAAGCCACCAACAAACCCATGGGTGAATAAATTACCCAAGTTGTGGAAGTGAGGTTCCAAGTGTGACGGCTAGCACCGTCCACAAATCTTATATAGACCAATGTTTCTAGTGACATATTTCAACCCAGAAAAAGCACAATAAGTAAAATCCTGAAGAATAAGAAAACTAAACTAGTCCTAAATATTATTAATATACAACAATTACAAAGGAGAAAACGCCCAGGCATTACTACTCACACATAATGCCTCTTGAGATAGATCCCATTTCTAGGATCATCCAACACCTTCCCCTCACAATCTTCAAATTTGTAAGCCCCTTTCTTTAGGGCACATCTCACGATGTAAGGTTTTTGCCACATCATATTGAACTTGCCTGCCCCAAGAACGTCTTTGTCTTGGTCAAAGACCAAAACAAGATTTTATTTGGAAAAGATCCTAGGGAGGACTTTTTGTATTGAACTTTGATATGCTTCTCATCTGCCTCATTCTCCGTGGTGGAATCTCGATGTTTCTCATCAATATGCTCAAGGTGAATAAGACGTGCTTCTAAATTGGATGTGTCAGTAAGGATATAAATGGTTGTATTCAATGAGGTAATTGGAAGGACTGCCTCAACTCCATGAACGAGTTGAAAAGGAGAGAACCTAATGGAAGTATTTAGAAAAATTTGATATGCCCATAATGTCGAGTAGAGCATCAAGTGCCAATATGACTTACTTGCGTTGACCATTCATCAGAGGATGGTCTTGAGAGACTTATTAATGACCTCCACTTGACCATTCACTTGTGGATAGTAAGGAAACAAATGCTCTTGTTTAAACCCCAACTTTGAGGCTAACTCCGACATCATTTTGTTATGAAAGTGACTTCCATGGTTAGTGACAATACCTCTCGAGATTCCAAACCTAGTAATTATTTGATTGAATATGAAAAGTGTGACAATCTCACCATCATTGGAAAACGTGGGCATGGCCTCTGCCCACTTTGTGAAGTAGTCGACGACCACAATGATATATTTATTCCCCCTAGATGAAGTTGGGTGGCATGTCGTAAAATCCACACCCACTTGGTGAAAGTTCCAATAGTGATGAAAAAAAACAATGGAGTTGAGTGTGCATGCATTTTTCTAGTAAAAACTTGACATGGATGACACTTTTTAACCACCTCAATGCAATACTTAAAGATCATGGGCCAAAAGTGTCTGATGCGCATGATTTTTTGGGTTGTTTCCAACCGAGACAGATGACCACTACAAGCTCCACTGTCACAATTGTTTAGCACATTCTTCGCTTCCTCGTGGGTCAAACAACGACAAACAACTGAATCAACCCCACAAGGATACAAAGTGTTGTCGATGATAAGATAATTCTTTGCTTGATGTAAAATACATCATTGCATACGTCATCGCTCGTCTCGTGAATATTTCAGAGAGAACTTCAAAGTCTAGAGATACATAAATATATCCTCATACCAAGGGTCACTAGAAGAAATAAGAAAAATATGTTCGTCAAGGAACGAGTATGTTACAACGACGTCCTTATATTCTTGGAAACTCTAATGAATTCAACGAAAACCTATGATTTCTTGGACTTAGAATAAGAAAAGACTAAGTCAAACTCCTATAAGATGACAATCCATTTATTATATTTTCCCTCGACAATCCATTAAGTTAAGACATATTGAAATGGATTAACGTCGACTATCACAATGGTTTTGCAAAGCAAAATATAATGTCGAAGTCTCTGGATCACATGCACAACCATCAAATCTAACTTCTTTGCATGTGAATAATTAAGCTCAGAACCTATTAAGCCTTAGCTACAGTAATAAATGACATGCTCCTAGAGCGCATCATCTTCCTACAATAAGACCATGCCAAAGGTAAATTCTGATGCTCCAAGGTACAACATGAAATATTTGCTATAGTCTAGAGGAATAAGCAAGGGGGTAGACATAAGAGCCTTGTTTAATGCATCGAAAGATTGTTGTGTTAAATCACCCCAAATAAATGGGACCCCATTTTTGAGCAAGCACATAAAGCCCTTCGTGATGTCGATGTAGTTAGATATAAAACGATGAAGAAAATTAGCTTTCCCTTGTAAACTTTGAAGTTGTCAGATTTTACGCGAGGGAGGAAACTGAACTATTACCTCAACCTTCAAGGGACCAACTATGATCCCTTTATTGGACACTATAAAACCCATAAAACACCTTGAAATGATGCAAAAAATGCACTTATTATGATTCAAACGAATTCAATAGTATCGACATCTCTTAAACACAAGTTGAAGATGAGCAGGATGATCCACTCTTTTGAGTGAACAAGCAACTATATCATCGAGATAGGCCTTGATAATGTGTTTAAGGTCACATAAAGCAAATGACATAGCTTGTTGAAAAGGGGCTCCAACATTTTTAAGGTCAAAAGGCATCTTCCAATAGGAAAATGTACCCCAAGGACATAGAAATGTTGTCTTATATTGATCCTCGAGGCGGATCTAGATTTGGTTATATCATGAGAATCCATCCATAAATGAAAATATCTCACTTTCAACACACTCATTAATAATTTGATCTATGAAAAGTGTGGGAAAGTTCTCTTTTGGACAGACCTTGTTCAGATTGTGGAAATACATACATATTTAGATAGTTCCTTGTTTCTTGTTTATGGGAATGGGATTGGATACATGTTATCACATAGGTGGCTAAAGTATGAAGTCCATGGGTGACATTTATAAATTTTGTTTTTGTGATCTTATGTCATTGTTTATCAATAAGAGGATGGAACCCTAATTCTTTAGTTGCTTTGAAGATATGAAATGCACACATTTGTTCTATGGCATATTTTGTTCAAGGTTGTTGTATTATGACCATCTCTATCATATGCATGAAAAGACACCCTATAAAGTCGATTCTATCAAGTCTTGACAAGTTATGTTTGAAGAAGAGCAAGAAACATAACTTGCGTAGCGTAGGCATGCTATGCAAGTGTTGTAGGTTTCATTTGATGCAAAAATGAGATTCTCATGTTGTAAAATGTAGTTTGGATGCCCAAAGAAGTTTGAAAATAGTGTAGAGGCTTCATCAAAACCATATTTAATGCAGGCAATACACATGGAGTCAAGTTTAAGTTTTGTGGCTCTAAAGTATTTCTAATTTTTTACGATTAAAGCAAAGGGAAATGTTTTAAAGGGAGGTTCAGGTTTATACAACTAAGAAACATCATTTGAAACATTGAAATGACTATTTCTAGCCTCTAGACACCTTGCAATGATCACCATGAGAAGAAAAGTTGAAAAAAATGCTCGTTGTGTAAACATGCTACGCAACTGCGCTGCACAAGTGTATTGTCACCATATCTCTCAAACCGTGCACTGATTTTCCATGAAATTTTTACAGTAGATGAATGGGGGTGAGATGAATAAACCCATTTAATGTTAGGTCAAAATGTTTCATGGTTTTCGAGAAATGAGCCACCGTCATCTACATCCATTTTTGGATTTTCTCGAAATCCTTGAGTCGGATTTAGCCCAAATTTTTTGTGCAGAAGCATTACCATGATATTAACCTACTAACAAAAACTCAACTCAATCTGATTCACCGTTTAGGATATATTTGAAAAATATCAGTTGCATAATTGTGATGCAGAAGTTCATTGTGCAAGTGTGACATAGTGCCAACTCATCATCCATATAAGGAAATTTCGACTTCTAGGTGGAGCATGTACACCGAGTCAACATAAAAATTCAAATTCTTCATTGTTTTATCATTTATAAATGTATTTTAAAGTTGTTAAGATGTAATAAATGTAGTCAAAACCGAAGAACTATTTTCTAGCAGGCAGTTTTAATTTGTTGCTATAATTTTCTAACTAAGTCCAACTTTGGGAAGTAGTTGAGTTCGACCCCCTCAACTTGGGGAAGAGGTTTTTCTATACATTTTTGTAATTTTCATAAGCACAGGGTTGGAAAAAATCGTAGAAGGGACATCTCTTTGAGCACTTGTGTAATTTTTAGTTTTAATGGAATATCAGTCAGAAGTCCAGAATTACTCTTACCAGATATTCTTGTGTGGAAGGTTTTGAGTTTTGTGTCCTATTTTTCTTTATGTATATGTTTTCTCTCATGTTTCTCCATTTGATGTTAAATTTATTCAGTGTTTAGCATCAATTTTCTGATTACGAAATTCATTTGCTATGCTATGTTTTCATATTTGCTGAGTATTTTCATATGTTTTCCTCTGAAATGCTTTGGAATTCATCTTGTGATTTATGCTCCAAAGTCATTTGGTTCTAGATTTTTGTCCCTCAGCCATGCTACAACAATTTGAATAACTCAAAACATCTACTATCTTGCCTCTACTTCCTTGCGAATTCCACCATCAGTCACTGATAGTTCCCATTGCCTTAAAATAGACTCCATGCCTAATGGATTCCTTTCTACATCTGCCAACAAACCTTTAAATTCACTCATTCATTTAAGACCTAGCCTCTGATTTCATTGAAAATACGCGAGAGAGTGATCCGAATTTAGGAGCGGAACGAACTGATTAACAAACCGAATACAACAAACACAGAGATAGGAAGAATAACACAAATATCTAGTGAACAATATCTTCTATTAAATAATGAAATAGGATGAAACTGTAAAACTGTAGAACTAAAACTTGCTCAAATGGTGGTAGCTATCTCTAAGAAGAGATGTGGCTGCTACGCGCATCTGTCTAAGCATAATGGATTACAATGAGGCTCCATAGGCCCTTTTCATATTACTCATGAATGCCAAAACCCTAGACATCCAAAAACCTAACCTTAGAAGGTGAAACGCCAAAATTCATGTGGGCCCCATGGGTAAGTTGGTGTAATTTGGTACCTCGACTTCCTAGGGTCATAAATTTTTCATGTGACCTCTATTTTAGGCGCGTGATATCCCGTTGGAAAGGTATTTCAGAGAACTAGGTATTTCAAAGAACTACACATGGTTTTTAACAATGTAATAATTGGACCTTGTTCATGCCAAAAGAGCATTTTTCTAAGTTGGCATAAAGCTTGCATCGTCGTAGAGTGCTCAAAACCCACTTAATATGTCGCATGTGCTCCTCCCATGTTCTGTTGAAGATGAGGATGTCATCCAATTATACTACCACAAAGGAGTTGGTGAAGGGTATCAATACATCATCTATCAACCTCATGAAAGTGGTTGGTGCATTTGTTAAGCCAAAGGGCATGACTAGCCATTCGTATAGACCTTCTTTGGACTTGAAGGTTGTCTTCCATACATCAGTTGGTTCGATGGGAAACTGGTGGTAGCCAGACTTCAGGTCAATCTTGTTGAAGAACTTTTCCCCCTTGAGTTGGTCAAGAAGGTAATCAATCCTGGGAATGGGGTAGTGGTTCTTGACTGTGATTTTGTTTAAGGCTCTGTAATCAATGCATAGTCGCCAAGTCCCATCCTTCTTCTGCACTAGTACAATCGGGCTTCCACAAGGGGAGGACATGGGTCTGATGTGCCCCTTTTGAAGAAGCTCTTGGATTTGACGCTTGATTTCGTCATTCTCCATCAGTGAGCACCGATATACTGGTCCATTAGGTAGAGGAGCGTCGAGGGTCAGATCAATGGGATGCTTGACTTGGCAGTGTGTCGGTACCCTTGAAGGTGAGGCAAAGATGTCTCTGTATTCTTCCAAGATCTCGTCCACTTGCTTCTGTTGCAAAGAGAGGCATTGTGTAGAGGCCACAGATGTGGCGGTGACCTTCTTCTTACTTTGAGCATGAATCACAAAGAAGATGAACTTCCCAATCTATGAAATGACCTTACTGCATTGCTTAGTAGAGATTAAAGAAATAAGAGTAGACAGTGCCACCTCTGGGATCCTGTACAATTGTGTACCCAAAGTAATAATAACATTGCAAGTTCTAGACTCATACACAACATGACATTTACACAAATATGGTTGTCCTAAAAGAACATCACAAACTTCAAGGGGAGAAATATCACACAATACCTCATATTTGAAAGGCTTGATGCCGTAGGGCAGACAACATTGTTGACTGATGCAGAGATCTCTTCCTTGATGAAGCCAACCAATGTTGTAGGGTTGTGGGTGCAGTGTTGTTGGCAGGTCCAGCTGCTTGAGAACCTCTGTTGAAATTGGGTTCTTCTGACTACCACTGTTGATAATGAAATGAATTGGAGCCCCCTTGACCCACATCTACAAGTGAAAGAGGCGTTCCCCCTCCTCTAGTTCTTCTAGTTCACTTGGCCTGACTTTGGTGGTAGCGACCATGGCATTGGGTTCAACATCGATAATCCACCTCCTTCCTTCAGTATTTGACTCGGAATCAGAATTGGCCTTTGAGTCGGAAGCCTTAAGCTCGACCACGAGGGACTGCTTGGAGTGACATTCATCACTATTGTGCCAAGGACTTTTATGGTACTCACACCATTTTCCCATGTCCTTATTCGTCTTTTCATTGCCCTTCTTGTGTTGTATCTTGGATGGATTCTCCTGAGGTAGGCCATCTCGACTTGGTCCCTTGCTATGTGGGTTTAGGCTGCCTTTGCCCTGCTTCGGTTGCGAGGGGTTTGCAGATCCAAACTCTTATTGTTTCTGCTTAAATTTATGCTCGATCTTGACAGCGTATCTATAAGTCCTGCCCAACGAGGCGATGTCCAGGAACTCCATTTTTGTCTGAATGTATCGATGCAAACAACCACGGTATTTGAGCACCAGATGACACTCAAAATCTTTGATACCCAATTTAGTGTGTAGGGTATGGAAAATTTTGGTGAAGTCTAGTACTGTCTGGTCCCTTTCTTGATGTAGGGTGGTCCATTTGGTGTATTGATCCTCGTAGCTTCCAACAGGGTAGTATTGTTCTTTGATGGCATCCCAGAAGGAATCCCATGTAGGGGCCACCAAAAAAATTGCAAATTCCTCCACGACCCTTTGCTCAGAGTAAGTATCCCACCAATATTTCACATGGGGAACGACCATGAGGAGTGCAAAAGTGATATTTTCCCTATCGAAAAAATTGTGGACAAAAAAATATCCTTCGAGCAGATTC
Organism: Picea engelmannii; assembly: GCA_009831015.1. Taxonomy (NCBI): domain Eukaryota; kingdom Viridiplantae; phylum Streptophyta; class Pinopsida; order Pinales; family Pinaceae; genus Picea; species Picea engelmannii. Next base: position 303,039 of record ML783678.1, read on the forward strand.
AACCATTTATCTACAGCATCCACATCTATCAGTCCTTCAAATAATGGAATATCAAAATTTACCTGTACCTTGAAGGAGGTTGCATGGCCACTTGATGAAGATGCTTATCCCGTAGGCAACCGTCGAAGGATCTACACGAAGTTGTCCATCATTTCGTTCCGTTGTCGTGCGAGGGATTCCTCGAGCAACATTTTAATAGGATCTCCTGCTCCATCATCTTTCTTTTCATCTCCCATGGGTTGTTGTCGAGCTCAGCCCGACCGATCTGGTAATGGATCGATGGGTTTGAGTCCCAACTTCTTATACCCATACCTTGTTGGGGACATGCACGAAGAAAACCAAATGAAGAGCAGACCGCTCTGATACCACTGATCCAGATTTAGGAGCAGAATGAACTGATTAACAAACTGAATACAATAAACACAGAGATATGAATAATAACACAAATATCCAGTGAACAATATCTTCTATTAAATAATGAAATAGGATGAAATTGTAAAACTGCAGAACTGAAACTTGCTCGAATGGTGGTAGCTATCTCTAAGAAGATATGTGGTTGTTATGTGCATCTGTTTGAGCATAATGGATTACAATGAGGCTCCATAGGTTCTTTTCATATTGCTCATGAATGCCAAAACCATAACCATCCAAAAACCTAACCCTGGAAGGTGAAATGCCAAAAGTCATGTGGGCCCTATGGGTAAGTTGGTGTAATTTGGTACCTCAACTTCCTAGGGTCATAACTTTTTCATACGACCTCCGTTTTAGGCGCGTGATAGCCCGTTGGAAAGGTCTTTCAGAGAGCTACACATTCTTCCATTAGAATCTAACTCAGTCTACATTCTGACTATGGCAAGCCAAAAAAACAATGTTCAGGGCCCCAAAATAGCCCTGAAAGTACAACAAGATGCACTGACATGAAACCATACAAAATAATCCAATTAGATTAGGCAAGAGGCCACTCGTATCCACCTGTAGAATGTGTGAGGATTCAGACATCCCTAGAAGTGTAGAAATCACAATTATAAAATAGTTCAGAAAGACGTGTTGAACAAAAATGGACATGAGGAGGCAGTTGGAATAGGTGGGTGGCCACCAATATCCACCTGGATCAGAGAGCCCTCTCTGGTTGGAAGGGATAGATTCCATCCTTCAAGTGGTTTAAGGTTACCTTTGTGATTTTTCTCTACAACCAAGGCAATTTACGAAGAGCTAACATTTTGGCGTCGTTGTTGGGGAGCGAATATCATATTTCCCTCGATAGAAACACAAAGTTCATATCTGATTGTTGATGGTGGACAACAGTTAGACACAAGGAGGTTGTAAATAATTCACTTGGCGACTCGAAACAAGATTCAACCAAATTCAGAGACTTCACTGGAGGACAAGCTCATTTGACAACAATATGAAGGGACAAAGAGTCAGGTATCAAAGTGCAAATTTCTTTCAAGAAATTTTATTCATATTCATCAAGTGCCTCTTGTTGTTTCCTAAGCATGTTAAAAGAATTTTCCTTTACCTGTTGAATTCTAATGAGGACCACAAATCTACATTTGAAAATCCTTCTTTTGAAGCGGTGAATATATCTTCTTCATATATTACCGATCTCGATCAATACCCTTCATTTGAGTCACATGATGACCATAACAAAGCTAGTGAACCTCAAGATACTAAAGATGATCTAACATCTCCTTTTCATAATCCAACACCTTCCAAGATTCAACAAAGATACAAACCTTTAAAATTGTCTTCTATTCTTCATGATTTTCCTCCAAAGAACCACAAATATCTGCCTAAGTTCGATGGAGAACATGATAACTTTTCAGCTGAAAAGCATATCCAAGATTTTGAACTTTTTATAGATTTGTTTGAGATTGATCATGATGATGTTTGTATGAGGGCCTTCTCTCAATCCTTGAAAGGGGATACCAAAGATTGGTTTAAACACTTGCAGCCAGAGACAATTAGCTCATGGGAAGAATTGAAGGATGCATTTCTAAAGTTATGGGGTAAACAAAAGTCTTGGGATCAACATCTTGTAGAGTTTCATGCCATGAAAAGACAGAGGGATGGAACTGTCTCTATGTTCAGTAAAAGATTTTTTTAGCTTCTATTATAGGATGCCTAAGGAAATTCAACCCTCAGAAGTTGTTGCCATGCTCTATTATGCAACATCCTTTCATCCATATATGTCATTCCTTCCGATGGAGAGGAGTTCTAAGTCCTTACAACTAATGTTTAATGATGCTCAGGAGGTTCAAGATAATATTCAAGCATGTAAACAGATTTAAAATGAGAAGTTGGATGCTAAAGAACATGAACAAAAAGCAGTTGATTTGAATTTTGAGCAGAGGGTTAGTATTATCATGTATGCTCTTGAAGTTTTAAATGTTGATGATTTTGTAGAAGATTATATTCCAATTGTTGAAAAAGAAGGTGCTAATTTAGCTTTTGATTCATCTCGTGATAAGCAGGGAGATGATTTTTTTATGTATTCACTTGTAGACTTTCATGAAAGTGAATTTGTAGATCATCCTACCAAAGAACAAGTTGATATCCCATGTTTTTTCCTATTAGATGACATTGCAGGAGTTCATGATTTACCCAAGTATGATGAGTATGATGACAATTATGTTGTCGATTTTGGTGTTGATTTGCTAGAGCAACTAGGGGCATGTTCTCCATCAAGAAGTGTTCAGTTTCAATAGTCCAATGAAAGCACTAAGCTCATATATGATAGTTACGACATTGAATATGATGAAAATTGTGAATCCATTGAAGGTAACTCTCTGCCTTTATGTTTTGCTTCATTTGAGTTCCTGAAGAAAAAAATTGAGATCATCACTAAAGCAAAGGAGTGTGAGCTGGTGAAAAGTCACACTGATTCACCGAAACAAATTGACAGTAAAATGCAACAATTTTCTCATGTGTTTGACGATCCTATAACATGTTATTTGGAGGACTTCTGCAGTCAAAGTTTTCAGCCTTTGGACAACCATGAGTTTGAATATGAAGATGATGATAACCTAGTATCCAAATCAACTATGTATTTCTTACTAGTAAAGGGTTTCATTGCAACAATCTCATTAGATTTTTTGGCCCTTTTATGAGAGTCAACAATTGAAATTGTTTGAAAGAAAAGATGCAGTTGGAGGGGTCATACATCAGACTGAAAATTTCGAGCAATGTTTGGACATCAGCTTGCACTATTTTGAGGATCCTTTTGCAGTCTGTTTGGAGTCAGTAAGTGGGCCCAAACTTTCATATTTTTCCAATGTTGAGTTTGTTTGCAAGTTTTTAGATGGGTTTCCAGTAAGCAGGTCTTTTATCTTGCTGATGAGGAAGCACATGCAAATATTTCAAATGGTGGATAAAGTGCTTGCGTGGTTCCATTGGTTTTTTTATTTTACTTGATCAAGCAGTTTGTGCTTTAGTTTGATAGGTAGGATGAATAAGCTCTTAGTTTGAGCATCCTTTCAACAATTTTTAGTTTGTTTTCAACAATGCGTTTTGCAATAGTGTACAATATAGTTCCAGTTTGTAGTTTGGCTTCAGTTGCAGAATGAGTTGGTATAGGTCACAAATCTTAGTTTTCAGGTTGCAATTTTGGAGTTGAGATCAACCTAATGGATTAGGCATGGGGTCTGCATGTTCTTTGTCGCCTCGTAGGGAGGACGCCATCCCCATTGGAGCTGATGTTATCACATAGGTGGCTTAAGTATGAAGTCCATGGGTGACATTTATCAGTTTTGTTTGTGTGATGTTATGTCATTTTTTTATCAATAAGAGGACATAACCCTAATTCTGCAGCAGCTTGGAAGATATGAAATGTACACATTTGTTCTATGGAATATTTTGTTCAAGGTTGTTGTATTATGACTAGCTCTATCATATGCATGAAAAGACACCCTATAAAGTCAATTCTATCAAGTCATGACAAGTTAAGTTTGAAGAAGAGCAAGAAACAAAACTTGCGTAGCGTTGGCACACTACGCAAGTGATGTAGGTTTCATTTGATGCAAAAATGAGATTTTCATGTTGTAAAATGTAGTTTGGATGTCCAAGGAAATTTGAAAATAGTGTAGAGGCTTCATCAAAACCATATTTAATGCAGACTATATACATGGAGTCAAGTTTAAGTTTTGTGGCTCTAAAGTATTTCTGATTTTTGAGGATTGAAGCAAAGGGAAATGTTTTAAAGGGAGGTTCAGGTTTACACAAATCAATAGCATCATTTGGAACATTGGAATGACCATTGCTAACCTCTAGACACCTTGCAGTGATCACCATGTGAAGAAAATTTGAAAAGAATGCTCGTTGTGTAAACACGTTACGCAAGTGCGCTGCACAAGTGTATTATCACCATATCTCTCAAACCGTGCATCAATTTTCCCTGAAATTTTTATAGGAGATGAATGGGGGTGAAATGAATAAACCCATTTAATTTCAGGTCAAAATGTTTCATGGTTTTCAAGAAACGAGCCACCGTAATCTACAACCATTTGTGGATTTTATCGAAATATGTGCGTCGTATTTAGCCCAAATTTTTTGTGGAGAAGAGTTACCATGATATTAACCTACTAACAAAAAATCAGCTCAACATGATTCGCCATTTAGGAGATATTTGAAAAATATCATTTGCATAATTGCGTTGGGGAAGTTCATTGTGCAAGTGTGACAGAGCGCCAACTCATCATCTAGATCAACAAATTTCGACTTCTAGGTGGAGCGTGTACACCAGGTCAACATAAAAATTCAAATGCTTAATTGTTTTATAATTTATAAATGTATTTTAAAGTTGTTAAGATGTAATAAATGTAGTCAAAACTGAAGAACTATTTTCTAGTAGGCAGTTTTAATTTGTTGCTATAATTTTGTAACTAAGTCCAACTTTGGGAAGTAGTTGAGTTTGCCCCCCTCAGCTTGGGGAAGAGTTTTTTCTATATATAGTTTTGTAATTTGCATAAGCACGTGGTTGGAAAAAATAGTAGAAGAGACATCTCTTTGAGCACTTGTGTAATTTTGAGTTTTAATGGAATATCAGTCAGAAGTCCATAATTACTCTTACTAGAGATTATTGTGTGGAAGGTTTTGAGTTTTGTGTCCTCTTTGTATTTATGTATATGTTTTCTCTCATGTTTCTCCATTTGATGTCAAATTTCTTCAATATTTAGCATCAATTTTCTGATTATAGAATTCATTTGCTATGCTCTGTTTTCATATTTGATGAGTACTTTCATATGTTTTCCTCTGAAATGATTTGGAATTCATCCCGTGATTGATTATCCAAAGTCATTTGGTTCTAGATTTTTGTCCCTCACCCATACTACAACAATTTGAATAACTCAAAACATCTACTATCTTGCCTCTGCTTCCTTGAGAATTCCACCACCAGTCACTGATAGTTCCCATTACCTTAAAATAGACTCCATGCCAAATGGATTCCTTTCTACATCTGCCAACAAACCTTTAAATTCACCCATTCATTTAAGACCTAGCCTCTGATTTCATTGAAAATCTGTGAGAGAGCCTCTCTGGGTTGGAAGGGCTAGATTCCAACCTACAAGTGGTTTGAGGTTATCTTTGTGATTTGCCTCTATAACCAAGGCAATTTACAGAGAGGTAACAATACCCATTATGTAAGGGGAACTGGATAGATGAAACCCTCTTTGAGGATTTTCTCTACCTCTTCCTTTATTGTTGTCACTTTCCTTGGATTAATAGGTCAAATCTTTTGTTGAACGTGTTTCACGTTTTCATAGGTTTTGATTTCAAGTTCGACAATACAGAGGTTAATTCCTGACATTTCCTCATATATTGAAGCAAACACGTCGCAAAATTCCTTAAAAAGGTCGGTATAAATCCATACTTCATCTAGAGAACAATCTTCTCCAATGAATACATTTTCCACATTGTCGAGGTTTTTAGAGATATTTATCAGAATGGTTTCCTAAATGCTCACCATATTATCGTCGGCATACATAGCATGTATTTCCAAGGAGTTTACAGGTTGATCCTAATCTCCATACATAATCGATCGAAACTCTCCACTATGAAACCTACTAATATCTACGAGGAAGTAAGACCTATGGTGCATGTCTTCCCAAGGTCATGTAGGCCTAGTCATTGCCTCAAGGATAGACTTGTCAAAAGACAACACTGTATCTAAACAATTGAGAGAATGGGAAGAGTTTATGGCCTAGATGAGCTCAATACGATGATCTAACTCCTTTTTTTGATGAGGACCTCAATCAACATTTGTAGTGGCACTTTATATCTCTTGGTAAGCTATCTCTGCTACAAACAATGATATGGTCATTCTACATGCTTAAGCACTTCCACTGAATTGGAGGGAGATGGTAAAATCCATGGGTCTTCAAAGTATGTTGTTCATAAATAACACACTTGGGATGTGGGAACCGAAGAGATTGGTTCATTAGAGAAAGCTAGAAAAGAGTTAATATAAGAGATCGACACTACGAAGTTGAAAGTTCCCATCAATGAAGGATACATTTCTATGCTTATATTCTTAGTGGTCGTTTAGGAGTTAGGGATTAATGAGACAACAAATCACGTTGACACAACTAAATTAGTGTGCGTATATGACATTTGATCGATCGCAACGATCTTCCCTTCATGAGGGAAACACAACACCCGGAAAATTGAGGAGAAAAAAGGTTTTCATAACATATGTACAACTACATCCTAGCAAGAGGTTGTAATCAAGTGGAGCATCAAACACTTCCACTTCTATAGAAATGGTTTTACCCCCTAAAGAGACAGGGAAGTTTTGACCCAAAATTCTGCTTTGGGTTCAACATGATGTTTGTCACTTCCATATCTTCACGAGATGGCACAAGGGTTCCTCTTAGTATCCCTTTAAGCTCTGGTTCCCATCAAATACAATGGTAGGAGTCATAGTTACTATGGCCCTTTCCCATCAAACAGTATCAGAGGGTTGCATTCAAAGGTTTCATCTAAGCACATAGTGACTTATCAGGCACTAGAAGAATATCATGCATCAATTTTAAGTCATTTGGTCTCAGTCTAAATAAGTTACAAGGTGTTAGATTCAGTTTAGTCAGTGCCTCCAGCATCAATCTAAGGGATAGTAGAGATAAACGAATTTCAAATTGATAGTGTCTCGTAGCCTACTATAACCTATTGGACATTTTCAGAACAACTATCAATATCCTTATGTGCAACAACATCTTGATGACACCCAAGAAAACTCATTCTAACCTGGTTCAACTTGTCTTAGAACCATGATATTTTTCCCCTAGTGGAGGCCTTCCTAGAATTATTTTTGAGTTCTGAAACCCTCCCATTTCATAACTATCTATGTCAAGGATTCTCAGTTCATATTTCATGAATTGAGGACTCAGTTTGTGAAATTTCCAACATTGGCCCCTTTCACTAGTCATTAGGCATGTCCCGTATGAGCATGGTATTTCACAGGAAATAAAAACAAATATGTTAATTACATGGAAAATAAATTGGTTTCACCCTCTAGGGATCAAGATAATCTTTCCAGCTATCTATCATGTGCATGATTTTTATTTTGTATGACCAATCTACGAAGGGCACAAATTTCACATCTCTTAAATGACCAAAATCTATAGATGTAACTTCCTTATCAATTTTTGTTCTCAAATATGAATTGAAATAAAATAATGCCTATAGGTGGTGTAGAGAAGTGTGATACATTTTCAACATTATATTATATGCCTTGTTTTGACCCTTGGTTGGTGAGAATGAGCTTTCGCAAGTTCAGGACTAGTTTCAGAGGCCAGGTTGGTAACAATGGTCCGTGGTTAAAAATTTGTTGTTAATAGGATAAGAATCAGAAAATAAAGGATTTCATGTTGTATTAGAGTCATATACCTTTCCAAATATGCCTCGTTTGACTCATTCTGACATCGAATGACTCAATTAGAGATGTCACAAATCTCTGAACTAGTTGGGTCAGGATGGTTTAACTTGCTGGCATGGTAGAATTTTAGGGAAGTCAAAGCATTGCTTAACAACTTCATCTCAAGATTTCATTCCCATGTCGGTGAAGTAATCAACAAGACATTTCCATATATACTTTTTTTTCCTTGGTTGGATAGCGTATGGCAATGTGGCATCTTTCGCAAGATCGGGCATTTTATGGGCTCCACAAGCAAATCAGGGTTTTAGAGAGCATACTTTTTTGGAAACAATTGAGGGTCTAGGTGGCATAGGATCAGATTAATGATAGCATTTTCATATCTCATTCTGACTCTGTCTCATCCAACATCCATTTCTTAGGATCAGACAATGAGGGCCAAAGTTGGACTTGGCACAATTTTCAAGGAAATAATTTTTTTAAAAGGGGATGGAAAAGGAGAGGAGCACATGGGCTTGCCACACAGCCCCCCTCCTCCCCCTCCGCATGCAAAGTTATAAAAATAAAATAATGGAAAAATATGAAAACCCCCTCTTCCCTTTCAGAGTCCCATTTTGTCAATGCACGAGCTAAAGGAGGGGGTTGCTCTTGTTCTGACAATAGAAGGTTTCAGGCAGTAGGTTCAAGGAAACAAGTAGGGAAAGGAGAGGGTCATTCAGTGACTAACATCAATCATAGAGATAGGTACCCCATACCAATTTTCTTTTTCTTCCTCAAAAACTAGTTCTAGTTTTTCAGAGATAGGATTTTGTGCTGGTATTATGGTTTTGTTACATGAAAGGTTGGATTGCATGCCGTGTTTTTCAATGGTTTAGATTTTTTGTGTTGGTTATCATTCTTCAATTATTTTCTCAAGTGTTTTAGTTGTTGATTCAGATTTGTGGTTTCTTGAGTAGCTACCTAAGAAAAGTTTGCAAGAGTGAGGAGGTTGAACCCCTCTTGGAATTGGTACATTTGGCACATTTTCTAACGACATTTTGACGCCCTTTTGATGAATGCACATTTGTATTCTGAAAACTCCAATTACATAGGTTTGTCAAAGTAATTTCGCCTCACTATCGATGACCCTATCCATCTGTCTACATCCAATGTAACAAACTGCCACATGACAATTGTGGAGAGATTTAACAAAACAAAATTTTGTTCGATTGTCCTAATTTCGATGGATTGGGATGCCACATGGCATTTTCTAGGAAACCATCATTAGCCAAGTTGTTGTTGTTTTGGTGACAGCCTCAGTCGGTTTTGCGACATTGGCTCCCATAAAGACCGTTGGAAAGATGGTGCAGGTGCCATCGAAATTACAACCTCATGGTCGATTGCCTCCATTGGAGGGGCGACGCTTTAGAGGGCACAGTCCGTCAGTAGTCCAATAATATAGTGCAGTAAATCCATCATAATGGAAACATTGGTGCAGACAATGTACGTCATATCGATGACGCTAGGGTGGGAAACAATTTTTGGAGTGGCGATGTGTGAGAGCTCGAAGTTCGTCGAGGTAGAGATGAACATGCATAAATATTCTGTTGGAATACCGGCGTTGGTTCGACAATGAACTGAGGTGTTGGAGGTATTATGCTTGTGTAATAAAGAAAAAAAAAATATTTTGAACACTGAAATCCATGCTTATGATGCATTGGACATAGGGAGTAGATAGATGTGTTAGATTAACAAGTCAAAGAGATTGAGCTAGATGTAGATGACAATGTTCTTGATATATGTTGATATAAATGATTAGGATTAGGGTTTCTATTGTTTCTAATTCAACCTTGTTAGAGCCTAGACATCTAAAAATGCACATTCACACTTAAGAAATACATATTTTGCTTTTAAACTGTAATTTCTGGCCTTTTGGAAAATGCACACTGGAATTCTAAAAAATGCACACCCAGGTCTAAAAAAACCTTCAATTTGAGTGATTCAAGTTCCTAATGGATTCTTGGATAATTTTACAGCTATATACATATTTATTTGTGTTTGCAAACATAAATGTGGTTGTTGTGTAAAAGAGACAAAATCTACCTTTTAAATTTAGAGACCAAAATTATAGAAAGTGCCCTAATGGAAATGCACACCCATGCTTCTATATAGCTCCGAATGTAGCGATTTAAGTTTTGGGGTGAATTTAATAAAATAATAAATCTATCTGTATCATCCAAAGTGCATTTTCAAATGAAAAAAAGTCTTATGAACCCAAATTCAAGACTTTTTGTAAAATGGAGCGTAAAACTAGATTACTATAAAATGCACACCTAGGAATCATATGACTTCCAAATTGAGTGATTAAATTTGTGGAGTTTGTATTTAATCATTTTACATATTTTCATACCTTTAGTTGTTCATTTTCGAACCAAAAACCCTCTATTGTGCATACAGGTTAAAAAATGCCTTATAAATGCAAAAAATTGCATAACATGAAAAATGCTTAAAAATGCATGAAACCAGGACATAATGAAAATTTTACGTGCATGTATTAACACACCTACAATTTTAGTGATTTAAGTTGATGAGGATGTATTTTATAATTTTACACCTATCTACATATTTAGTTTTGTGTTTGCAAACATAAAAGTGGTTGTTGTGTAAAAGAGACAAAATCTACCTTTTAAATTGAGAGACCAAGACAATAGAAACTGATCTAATGTAAATGCATGCCCATGCATCTATGTAGCTCCAAATTTAGTGATCTAAGTTTTTGGGTGAATTTAATAACATTCTAAATCTATATATATCATCTAGAGTGCATTTTAAGCTAAGGACTTCTACCTTGAACCAAGATTCAAGACCTTTTGTAAAATGGAGAATAAAATCATATTACTGTAAAATGCACACCTAAGACTCATATGACCTCCAAATTGAGTGGGTCAAATTGTGGATTTTGTATTTTATCATTTTACATCTATTCATACTTTAGTTGTGCATTTGGAAACCAAAAAACCCCCTGTTGTGCATAAAGGCTAAAAGTTGTCTTGTAATGTAAATAAACGCATAAAGGGAAAAATGCATGAAAATGTATGAAAATATGACATAATGAAAAATGCACGCCCTAGAAAGAAAAATCAATGTATGGTGTTGGTAATTTAGAATTTACAAGTTACATGACTGTGGATTTGTTTTAAACCCTAAAGACAATATACTAGGGTGATTTGTGCCCAAAATTTAGTAAAGGGTTGAAATATACATGAATCTTTGGAAACTATACACAAACTAACTTAAATGACAAAATGAGTAGTAACTACCTGCATCCATAAGCTCGATAATGTAGGAGCTTGTACAACCACATCACACATAGGCTAGTTGTTAGTTGCATTTCCATTATGAAGACTTACATACATTATCAGAGAATAAAAGTTTATGACTGAAGCATAATTAAAAAAATAAACGTACATATAATCATGTATGAGACTCTAGAAATACTAAAGGGGAATATCTAAATGAGCAAATTACGTGTTTTTCTTTGAAACTATAATTTTCGTATCTATGAAAAATGCACACCAGTCTTCAAAAAATGCACGCACAGGTCTTAACACACCTACAATTTGAGTGATTAAAGTTTCTGAGGTTATCTTAGATAATTTTACACCTGTCTACATATTTAGATTTTCATTTGCAAACATAAAAGTGGTTATTGTGTAAAAGAGACAAAATCTACCTTATAAATTGAGAGAACAAAATAATAGAAAGTGACATAATGGAAATGAACGCTTGTGCTTCTATATAGCTCCAAATTTAGTGATCTAAGAATTGGGGTGAATTTAATAACATTATGAATCTACATATATCATCTCGAGTGCATTTTAAAATGACTAAGGACTTCTACCTTGAACCAATATTCAAGACCTTTTGTAAAATGGAGGGTAAATCGTCTTACTGTAAAATGCAAGCCTAAGACTCACATGACCTCCAAATTGACTGGTTCAAATTGTGGAGTTTCAATTTTATCATTTTACATCTATTCATACTTTAGTTGTTCATTTTGAAACCTAAAACCCTCTGTTGCGCATAAAGGCTAAAAGCTACCTTGTACATGCAAACAAATGCATGAAAATGAGGCATGATGAAAAATACACGCCCTAGGAAGAAAAATCTATGTTCAGTGTTGATAATTTACAATTTACAAGTTATAGAACTGCGGATTTGTTTTTAACCCTAAATACTGTATACTAGGGTGATTTATGCCTAGAATTTCGTAAAGGGTTCAAATATACACGATTCTTTGGAAATTATGCACACACACTAACTAAAGTGGAAAACTAAGTACTAACTACCTGTGTCCATGAGATTGATGAGACATGAACTTGTACAACCACATCACACATAGGCTAGTTGTTATTTGCATTTCCATTGCAAAAATCTGTAGAAATCATCAGAGAATACAAGGTTATATGACTGAATAATAATTAAATAAATAAACAAACATATCAACATGTACGAGAATCTAAAAAGACTAAAATGGAATACCTGAATGATCTTCTCTTGGTTTCAAGAATAATTTATTCTCTACTGAACAGATCCAACCACGTGAAGGAGGAAACTCATTTGACCCCTCCCCCTCCTCACATCACTCTCAATTCCCCATACCCAATCTATCTACTAGAAAATAATTGAAAGTGGCATGGTACGATTCATGCATGGAAAGTAGCAAAATAAAATTGAAAGGTAAATGAAAAAAATAATGTGTGTGCATATATGTGGTTTTGTACATAAAAATATATATAACAATTATCCATAAGAAGGTAGCAAAAATACTATATATGTGATAAAAAAACATTTTCAAAAGATGGCGCTCACCCCATATCATTGTATATCTTCCATAAAAGTATGCATCTTTCTTTGTTCTCCTCTGTTGGTTCACACCTACCCAATGAAATAAGTTCCATGTTTTTCTTTCTCATTGTCTTTTTAATTGTCTCCCTCATGTCCATGGATTCAAACAATTCATCATCGTTTCCCACATTGTCAACATCAGTTGTCGACTACTACATATATCAACAAACAAACAAAAAACTAATTCAATTATAAAAACAATAATAGAGGTTGGTTGAAGTTATGGTGTCAACATACATCTTATACAATGTGTCAACATCCATTTTCATTCATCTTCCTATGAACACCATTCATATGTGCATAATTTGTCTAAAGATGCACCTCTGCTAAAAAAGCTCATTTATACCATATTTTCATCAAAGAAAAAAATGACATTTTTTATTCCATAAACATCCTAATATGTCATTCTTTATTCCATAAAAATGTCATTATTTATTCCATAAATTCTCAGTATGCCATGATTATAATGATGAACCATGAAGCCAAGAAAGACAAGTGATGACGAAATACCCAAAAACCGAATATTTGTTTTTAAAACCAAGTCATTGCTTGCATTTCCCTTATAGAACATAATATAGGCATGTATAGAACAAACTATAGAACATAGTACATTTGGCACAATTTCCTAACAAGGTATGAGCTTGGCTAGTTCCAAAATATCAAGCTTGGCATATCTATCACATGATGGAATATTATGAAATAAAGTTTGATTTTCCATAATAAATGAAAATAATCTATTAACTTGCAGACAATAGTTTGAATTTTCAAAACACCATCCATATCTTGAAATTTAGTTATATCATCCCTTGCTTTTATTAGCATATCTTTACATGCTTCATGCTGAATAAAATTTCTATTTTTATCCCAATATGAAGGTAGTCCTATTTCAACTAATTTCTTGTATATTTTCATGAAAGTTTCAATACTTCTCTGAATTGAATTACATTTATTTTGAGGTTGTTCAACCAAATTATTCTTTGTTAATACCTTTGTAACATCCATACTTATACTTCTCTGAATTGAATTACATTTATTTTGAGGTTGTTCAACCAATTTTATTTTTTTTAATACCTTTGTAACATCCATAATTATAGAAGTATGATTGTTGACACCCAAAACCTTTAATTGATTCCAAGTATTAGAGTTAAGGTTTTTGTGAAGAGAATGAATTTTTGTGGTAGACTCGACATTGATATAGAATATAATGGACCCATTTTCAAATACCACGACCCTTTTGTCAAAAAGATAGTTCTTTGCAGAATAGGAGACAAACTCAAGAAAATAATAGGTTTGGGGAATTATGAATTTACCTAAGTTTGATTCCCAGATATGTACATAACCATGCATATCCCTAAATATATCACATGATAACTTTTTTAATTCATAAGGATCAAACTGTGACAAAACAATTTCAAAAATTTCACAATCACGGTCAATTAAGACTTTTTCATCAGAAGTTGATGGCTAACTAGACTGACTACCTTTCTCCATCTATCCTTATTTTAAACAATAAGAACAAATTTGAAATAAGGAAATGAGAACACTACCCAAAATTATTTGTCGAAGGAGAATTTGACTGCTTTTACTGGAGTCTATTGTACTTGTAACAATGTTTATCGTGTGCATTTAACTTCAACATTTATTATTATTATTATTTAATCCTTTGAATTACTTTGATGCAATGCCTTTTTGATTTGGTTTACATCACCGTGCCACTTGTTATCCATTCATGCATTTCGTGGGAGAGCTAAAGTGGTTTGATAATACCACCCATGCGTACCGAAATGAATAAGGTTGACACGTTATCAACCATTAATACAATGGTTTATCATTTAGGCCTTCAACCCCTTTTTATCCAACATGCACTTTCGCCAACCGAAATAAACTGAGACTGACGATCTTGGATCTATATTTTTGGTTTGATCATGTTTGTTGAATTTCCATTTAAAACCTTATTTGTTCTCTGTTGTGTGTACAAAAATATGACAAAATATGCAGTATATAGGGTATCGAACCTAAAATTAGTAGTGAATGATAGGGAAAACTTGAAATGAATGGAACTCAAACAAAGCCATTGTAAATAATTTCATATTGAACAAACAAATACATGGTCTACATTCTCTATCTACATCAACAAGGAAGCTACATACCGAAGACATTGTCGGTTTGTAACGCTCCAATTAGATTAATTAATAAATATAATTAAGTAATGCAATTTAAGTCATTAATGTAATAATGTTAATTAAATAATTAAATTACCAATTTAATTAAGTCAATTGGATTATTTAATTGATTAGATTTTATCATTATTTAATTAATGAATTAAATAATGCAACCATAAATTAAATGAGTATTTATTGTATTAAGAGTAGATAGATAATTTATGAGGAAAGGATAAGGTTATATAGGGAATTTATGAGAGAAGAAGATGGTGGATTGGGGGGACAAGGAAGAGGGAGTTGGTCATTTGGAAGGGGATTGGAAAGGGAGAGATGAGTAGAAAAATGAGGAGAAAGCATTTGGATTGTGAAATCTTGGAGGCATATGAGATTGGTTGGTTGTTGGGATTTTGGGCTCGAGGTCCAGGAAACCACAAGGATTCTTGGGGCTAGGGAGCCAAAGAGGCTATTCCTAGTTGGCTAGGAGGAAACATTCAGTTTCAAGCAGTGGATAAGGGAGCAAGGGACTAAATCAACCAGACTAGAGGTATTTTACTAGTTGATCTTTTGTAAATATTGTAATTAAATTGCTATTATGTTATCTATTTACCAATGAATTTTCTTGCATCCATAAAATTTTAAAGTAAATTGGTGTAAATGAAACTCTTACATTCAGAGCTTTCATAAATAGAAAATTATTTCATATATACAAATTTTTTCTTACAATAAAATGATTCATTTACAGTAGGAGTTAATCATATTTAGAGCCCCTCAAAGATAGGGCCTCACATATGGTATCAAAGCTATAGTTCACACATTGGAGACTTAAAGGCCTACCTAGAACCAAAATGCAAAATTTCTAAAAATATATATGTATATATCATCCAATGTAATGAACTAGAAAGAGTTTCTTAAGCTCGGATAAAAACTCAGAAATTTATTTTCTTGTAGAGTTAATTCCTCTTTTCCTTTACAACAAAAATGGCTTACAATGACAATCGCCTGTAATTATAATGGAACTGAGTTCCCTAGCAGGGTAGAAAATTCCACAATTTACAAGTCAATTAACCTTATAGAACCAACTCAAAACTAGAAAGAGTCCAAAACTAGAAACAACACACACAAAAAAAAAACCAACCTAAAACTGAAAATAGTCCAATATTGGAAACACCCAAAAGAATCCTAAGAGAAAAGTAACATTGAAACCTTTAGAAAACTCCGAAGATAAAAGAATGAGAAGTATGTAAGAAATCTCGCGTAATGTCTAGTCTTTATCCACCTATTCAAGTCACCTACACACCTATAACAACCCTGAGTAAGAAGGACATTTAATAAAGAAGATTAGGTTTAGAAAATCTTAAATATGAAAAAATATAGAAATACATTTTAGATATACATGTAATCCTAAGATATTTTTATATGAAATGAAGATTTACATCTATTACATGTAAGAAAAATAAATATATATATAAACTTTAATAATAATGAAATCTTCTATTTAAATGTAATACATATAACTAATCCAAGAAAAATAAATCATTTTAAATAACAGAACCCAAAACCCATACATATATATATATAATAAGCACATTACACGATTAAAAAAAAATCTAAAACACATTTTAAGAAAAAGAAAAATCCATTTTGTAAATGAAGCAAAATAACCAGGCGTAAAGGAATTTAGAAAAAAAAAGAAGAAAAAAACTAAAATTGTCTTGGCACGTAAATCAGAATGTGTCGAGCTTGGAGGCTGCGAGCATGTAAATCATATTGTGCCGAGCTTGGAGGTTGTGGGTCATGGCTGCCATGGCCGAGCCTACCTCACCACCACTCAACAATAAACCAAAAGGAGTTTTGTTTTGGGGGTCGTGGCCTCTGGAAACACACATCTTCTACCAGATTGTGCACCCTCACTGATCGCATCGGTGGTTTGCTGAAAGAAGCATCCAAACCCCACCACGACCAAGTCCTCTATGTGTCCTTGTAACCCTTTTTCAAGTGAGAATGAGGCTACCAGATAAAGTATTTTTGTAGGCGAAGATGTCACGAGGCTACGAGATTTTAAGTCTAGGACTTTTTTATATTTATGTATATAATAATAATAATAATAATAATAATAATAATAATCTATTTTTAAGGTCACAACCAAGCCAACACACCAAATTGGTGTATGAGACCCCCTTGTTTGTGGGACAAAGGACCCCCTCCGCCCAACGATTTGACTGGTAAAGTCTGGTAAAGTCTACGAAGGTATACATACCCTACCCCCCTCTGGATTTGAACCTGTGACCTCTTAAGAGGAAACACATGTTCTTAACCATTAAGCTCACTCAAGCTGTATATTAATAAAGTTTTACAAAGAAAGGCCTTGCCTTCCGTGTGAGGATTTTGAGAAGCAACATATATGGTATTTTCATATTTTTGTATATCTATTAACAAGTGAAATTAGCAGTAAAGTTGATTATACCAGTTTCTTAAAAATGTTTTAATGTAATAGTTGTATTTAATCCAAAGTGAAAAGGTAAAATGATTATGAAACACTTAAAACTTGTAATAATATATTATTTGTGTATAGTTTAAAAGAAAAACAGAAGTGAAAACTATTACTTATGCTTTTAAAAGTTAAAGCAGACACTATTTAAAATCTCCTCTCTACAATATGGTAAATTAAATATACTACTCAAATTTTATATTAAATATTTTACAAGTTAATATCTTCTTGTTAAAAAAAAACACATTTCAAAAATAACTCACAAATCAACTCTCAACTTTTATATGTATTTTTTTTATTATAAAAAAACACAATGTTCTTAAAAATTATATTTGTGTTTTCAATGAGAGATATTATATATCTTATTGTATGAATATGTTTTAAAAATAACAAATAACTCATAAATCAATTCTTATGTGGTCTTGTTATAAAAAAAAAAAAATATTCTAAAAAAACTATATCATATTGTTAATGTAAGATGCTATGTTAAATCTGTTACAAATTTTTAGATATCTTGTTATAATTATTTTTTTTTATAGATAACAATAAATGTAAATATATTGTGAATGAGAAATATTATGTTATGGTTGTTATATTTCTTTTTTATAAACAAAAATAAATGTAAAAATAAAGATTAGAAAACTCAAACCATGTTTTTTTTATCTTTTTTATTTCATTAATAAATTATAAAAAGTTTTTTTTCAAACAAATAAATAACAATAACAATATACTCATTATATAAAATATAGGTGGAGAGGATAAATTCTATTCCATAACTATTTAGACTAGACTTAATTGACAATTATACTTTATACTTATAATGACAAGTAAATATTAAACATCTAATTATTTTTTATTAATTTTTTTTTTATTATTATTTTTTACATTTCATCATACTTTAAAATTATAATGACAATTGTAATACATTAAAAAGTGAATTGTCTTTTTACTTATTTTGTATAGGAATTTAATAAAGTGTAAGATAAAGATGATCTAAAATTATATTAAATTTGGTAAAAAATTGAGTATTGATTATAAGAATAAAATCAATTTGAAGAACCAAGACTACAATTCATAAATTAAACTTTGTTTGTTTCTCTAATTTTAAATTTTCCGTGTTAATAAAAAATGAGTAAAATAAAAATTTGTAAAAAGAGAAACCTATACAAATTTTTTTTTGTCATAAATTCTTTTCTAAATTTAATAAATTTTTTAATTTTATTTAATTAAATTTTATTTTGATTTTAAAATAATTCTTAAAATTATCACATTTTTACAAAAATTAAAAACAAAAAATCATAATAAATAATTTAAAAACATATATATATATATAATTTTTTTTTTTAAATACATATTCAGATTTTTATGATAATTTTAATTTTTATGACCTTAAAATTTTGATTATAATTTTAATTAATGAAAACTCTTGTTTTCTCAAGTGCATAACTCACGAAAATTTCTCCATTGACAATGTCAATAATGTATAAGGCTCTTGTTTTCTCAAGTGCATAACTCACGAAAATTTCTCCATTGACAATGTCAATAATGTATAAGGCTTAGTGATATATAATATGATCTTTAAATTTTGATTAGAATTTTAATTAATGAAAACTCTTGTTTTTTCTAGTGCAGAAAATTTCTTCATTAACATTGTCAATAATGTATAAGGCTTGAAATTTTGATTAGAATTTTAGTTAATGAAAATTCTTGTTTTGTCTAGTGCATAACTCAAGAAAATTTCTCCATTGACATTGTCGATAATGTATAAGGTTTAATGATATATAATATGATCTTAAAATTTTGATTAGAATTTTAATTAATGAAAACTCTTGTTTTCTCTAGTACATAACTTGAAAAAATTTCTCTATTAACATTGTCAATAATGTATAAGGCTTAATGATGTGTATTTTACTAGCAATGTATTTTACCGCCCATGTATATCAACGTATAAGGCTTAATGATGTGTATTTTACTAGCAATGTATTTTACAACCCATGTATATCAATGTATAAGGCTTAATGATGTGTATTTTACTAGCAATGTATTTTACCGCCCATGCATATCAATGTATAAGGCTTAATGATGTGTATAAGACTTAATGATGTGTATTTTACTAGCAATGTATTTTACCACCCATGTATATCACTACCCAACTCTAATAAAAGGTAATTATGTTAAGTAATGAGGTTGAAAGTTAGACATAGATGTTCATCCAAATCACCATGGATGGACAAATATGACAATGTTAATTAAAGTGAGTCACACATTCTTATTACCAAAACCACATAAAGAGGCACTCATCTTCCAAAAACCTTCCTAAAAAGACACGTGTAATCCACGTCTACACACGATGGTCATGCGTTCCTGTAAAGGTCTAGACTCTTAAGAGAGGTTTGAAGTTACAATTTGAGGGTCAAGATTAAATTAAATTGTTGATTGATGTATACAAGTTATGGTCCATAAAGTTGGATGTTGCTATCGTTGATTTCAAATTTAATCTTCTATTGTTAGTTTTGTTTGAAATTTGTTTCAAGTTAGTGTGAATAAGAGGAAGAAGAAAGAAATTTAATTTGTTTCAATTTTGTGAGAATAAGAGGAATACGAAAGGGGCAAACAATGTTTACAAATTGCAGGGAGCTGGAGGAGTCATGGGGCGTCATCGAACCTGGGGAACTTTCATCCATTTTTCAAATTTAAGGCGGGAAATAACCAGAAGGCATAATGGAGGTGGTTTTCGGCCCTGGAATCGACTAGGTTTGGAGGGTCCCGACTCTCCTTGTCTTCTATCGGCTAGTTATCTTATTTTATGCTAAATTGATCTCGGGTGCTTGTAGGAGGTTGGTTTTTTACTATCTCTTAGGCTATTTGGTGGAACGCCATTTCTTACGGCCTTCTAGCTTTCATTGTGGACTTAAACACTTTTTTTGGAAACTGTTTCAAATCTTTTCAAACCTGCGAACCCTACCACTATTTCCTCGGGGTTAGGATAGTGGTTCCCAGGTGGACTATTTTACATTAATCTCTGATCAGAGTCATTAAATACCTCATCTCCTTGGACTTTGGGGTGTTTCCAACCCTAGATCTTCACCTTTGTTTTTAGTGGGATCCAAGTGGAGCCCAAATGGCACTTAGCCGGTTGGAAAAAATAAACGAGGAAGTTAATTTATTAATGAATGAGCCAGTTGATGTACTTTGGCAGGTGGCAGATGTAACTAAAGTTCCTAATACTGGGGAGGTATTATCGATTTTTCAAACAGATGGTTCCTGCTCTCATGCAGAGCCATTTTTACTGGACAAAGGTCACAGGAAGGATCTCGACTTAGAGCCCTCCTTAGACACTTACATACCTTCACTATCGGAGCCCACTCTAGGTTTGCAGAAACTGTTGTTGGGGTATAGCCTACAAAAAAATGAGATAATAATTGTGTCTTCGCCTTTTAGTCTTAAAGCTAAGGGCTCTGCTACTGTCCGTAAGGGACGTAGACAATGGGCGGCTAAGAAAACTATTAAAAGAATGGTCCTAGGCTCAGATATAGGCCTGGAGGATACATGCCAGATGACACTCTATGGTATTGTTGGTAGATTTTCATACAATAACTTGAGTGCAGAGAAGTTATTGGTCTGGTTAGAGCGGGTTTGGCTTCTGGTTCTAGGATATATAGCTGAGGTATTTTTCTTAACTAAACGCTGGTTAGGTTTTCCGTGCAACTGTCTAGAAGATGTTGCTACCCTGATAGATGGGAATTGGGTTAGTGGTAATAACAGTCTTATGTTAAAAAGATGGCGAGTAGTGTTCAATCTAGAAACAAAATATTTCTCCTTTCGACATATTTGGGTTTTATTATCGGGACTCCCATTGTATTTTTGGAATGATGGGGCGCTGGCGGCCATTGGAGACTCCCTTGGTAAATTTATAATGGTTGACAGAGTTAATCTCGCGACATCTACTAGAAAAGTCGGTAGGGTACTAGTTGAAATATACATTCATCAGGGGCTGCCAGAGACTTTAGAAATTGAGTGGAGGGGAAAACACTATCTACATAAATTAGATTATCTTGGTATTTCATTCAGATGTAGTATTTGTAGAAGTACTTCACACCTTAGGGGAGATTGTAAAGGCTATGTTGATGAATAAATGGTTCAGGAAGAAATTGATTATGTTTATAGCTCTTCAAACTTTCCCATGGATACGAGTTTTTATGGTTTCAGTGCGGCTCGTCAGGACAATGTTGATCCCTGCTCTCTGGAAGGTATTACCATTGTTTCGGGTAAGATTCAATCGTTTTGTCCAGTCTTTTTTAATACTTTGTCTGTTTGGGAAAGATATGTAATAAACTCTTCAGCGTGGCTTAAGAGTGTTACTACAAAAGTCGTTTTGCCGCCTTCGAATGTAAAGGGATTTACTGGGAATATTGACCTTTCTTCTGGAAGCCTTGATCCACTACAAACCTCTCCAACTGTTGTTACGAGCTTGGAACCAGTGACTTCCACTGTTAGTCAGACCTTGTCGAGTGAAAATGTAACTTTACGTAGTCCTTGTCAAGAGCTATCCTTACAGTCCGAGGACTTCTATAACCCGGAGACTAGTCAACTGTCGTCGAGTCATATTTCTAGTCCACCTGGCTATAGGGAACCAGAAGAAGAGGATTCCACTCTTTCCACGGTACTTGATTCCTTAATCCCTTTTATCTGTGATAATGATTCAACTATGAAATTACCAGTTTATCTTGGTAAGTCAGTCATTGATGATGTTGCTGGGAAAGGGGAGGCTAGTTGTTCACGGTCATCCAAAGTAAAGGCCGGTAAAGAGTATGCTTGGTCTAGGGGATTGGGCATTGAACTTTCCCCAATAAAAAACAGAAGTGCTCATAAAAAAATGACACTTGATCCCTCAGTTGTTACTGTACCAAACTCATCCACCGAAGGTGGGGCCCTTAGAGCATTGAAGGCCCTCGCAAGATCAAAGTAATGATACTTCTCTCACTAAACTTAAGGGGGATTGGAGGCTCCCTGAAAGTTGCTTCGATTCATTGTGCACTTGATAAGACCCGTCCAAATATTGTTTTCTTATAGGAGACTCTTGTACATTCGGAAAAAGCTCATTCCTTCTTTCAGTCTCTTAGGCCAACTTAGTTAAGCTATGCAGTTAACTCTGTTGGTACCTCAGGCTTATTGGTTTCATGGGACCCTAATTACTCTGATTTGGTTCCGTTGACAGGGATATGTTTATAAAGTAGAAGAAAGTTAAATTTACTAAATGTATACGGGCCGTGTTTGGAGCGTAAACACTTATGGGAGAATATGGAATCATCAGGATTGCTGAATTTAAAAAGCATAATTCTAGCAGGTGATCTTAATCTGACTTTACCTTTCAGAGAAATATGGGGTGGTACAACCTTATTGGAAACGTTGGCAAATTTATTCAATACTTTTTTTCATAAAAACAAGCCTATAGATATTGTGTCGGGGAAAGTCGTGCCTACTTTGCGCAACGGTCGTTCGGGGACATATTATATCGCCAAGAGACTTGATATAAATTTTCTTTCTGAAGATCTTGTTGATACCGTTGGCATTTATAGAGCTTGGGTGGAATACCCTTTCATCTTCGACCATACTCTGATTCTTCTTCAGTTGGATCTTCCTCCTTTATACAAGGCATACCCGATCAAGTTCAATCCTTTGTGGACTAAAGAGAATGATTTCATTTTGAAGGTGCAAAAATTATGGAAGGATCCTAAATATCTAAAGGAGATTGGAAATAAAAAATGCATGGTTTGGAAACTAAAAGACTTGAAAGTCATTACCAAAGTTTGGCAAAAGGATTGAAAAAAGAACAAAAATGCCCGACTCTGTAGCCTGGAGCATGAGATTTCTTATAGGATTCAGAACTTGGTGGAGGGGTTAAGTAATACTATGAAGAATGTGCCATTAAAATACTTGGAGAATGAAAGTAATACCTTACTTAAAGAAATAGAGGAGAAATGGCGCCAACGTAGTCGGGCTATTTGGATCAAGAGTGGAGACTTAAATACAAAATTCTTTCATAACTATGCGAGTTTCAGAAGAAATAGTAAATATGTTTGTGAGATTCTTGGAGAAGAGGGTCAGGTTTACAGTGGTCAGGAGGACATTAAAACAACAACACTGAATCATTTCAAAGAATTTTACAAAGAACAGAGAGGATCTTCGACTATTGATCAGGTCAGGGTGGTCACATTATTTCCAAAAATGATGGATGACACAGAAGCTGAGGCACTTTTCAAGCCTATGGATAAAGAGGAATTAAAAAAGGTATTAATTTTTTTTAAAGTGGACAAGAGTCCTAGACCAGATGGCTGGACAATGGAGTTTTTAAAGCATCTATTTGATATTTTCGGGAGGACCTCCTGGAAATGGTAGAATAATCTAGACTAAAAGGATTTATTTTAGGAGCATTGAACTCAACTTTCATTACTTTGATTCCCAAAGTAAATAAGCCTAACCAGTTTGGAGACTTTAGACCGATCTCGCTATGTAATCTTAGTTATAAAATTATATCAAAGATTATAGCAGATCAGATTAAACCAATACTGTTGAGATCACTCTCGGAGGAGCAATTGGGTTTCCTCCAAGGGAGACAGATTCAGGATGCCATAGACACTGTACATGAGTGTATCCATAGTATTAAAAAGAAGAAGTCCAAGTCTCTGGTTTTAAAATTGTACTTGCAAAAAACTTATGATTGTATTAACTAGGACCTGCTGCGTATGATCCTCCTTCAGATAGGTATGGGACAAAACCTTACAAATTGGATTATGAGTTGTGTGGTTTCCACTTCATATTCAGTTCTGATTAATGGTGAGGCAACTGATTTATTTAAAAGCGGTAGAGGTATAAGGCATGGTTTCCCTTTATCACCTCTCTTATTTATCCTAGTAATGGAAGGTTTGACTTTCCTGCTGAAAGAAAGTTAAAGTGAAGGTAAATTGTCTAGTATTAAAGTGTCAAGGACTATAAAGATTCTTCATATTCTATTTGTTGATGATGTGGTCATTATGACTAATGCTAATATGCAGGAATGGTGGGAAGTTGATAAGGTATTAAAATGTTTTTGTTTGTCCTCGGGTTTATCTATCAATGAATTAAAATACACCTTTCATTAAGATGGAATGTTGGACATGCAGCTGGAACCTTTTAAGGCGATATTCCCTTATAAATTATTGGAGCGGGAACAGGGTTTCAAGTATCTGGGCTTTTTTATTAAGTCAGGATTTCAACGCATTGAAGATTGGGGTTGGTTAATTAAAAAGGTGGAAAAAAGGATAAGTAATTGGTGCTATAGGTGGCTATCCATCGGAGGTTGTTTCACTTTTTTGAAAGTTGTGTTGGAGAGCCAACCAATATATTGGTTATCACTTGTGGTGGTCCCCTGTTCAATTATGAAAACATTGAGAAAATTGATGTATAACTTTCTTTGGAAAAGAAATAGTGAATCCCATCAGAAACATTTGTGCAAGTGGGAGCAGATTGCGCTTCCAAAAACCTTGGGAGGTTGGGGCATTCGAAACATCTTTGATTTCAGTAAGTCTTTGGCCGCAAATACTCTCTGGAGAGTACTTAATGGAGAAGGAATTTGGCATAGAGTTATTTGTGATAAGTATATCCATAATAAATCAATGATAACTTGGCTCGGATCGTCCTCTTTCTAGCTTAATGGGGCATCTAGAATTTGGAGTGGTTTGGTAAAAGTCAACCATCTCATCACACATGGATTATGTTGGAATCCAGGAACATGTCAACAGATTGCATTGGGTAAAGATCAGATATTGGGATGGGAAATTCCTCTTTCCTATCATTTAATTTGCTATCAGCTCTAAATCATCTAAATATCAAGACTCTCGCCCATGTCAGAAATCGCACAGAAGATCAGATTCCATCATCAAACTGTCTGAGTAACATTGATTTGGGTTTTTCCGGTGATCTGTAAAAGGAATGGGATCAGTATAGACATGCGCTTATTAATTCTGGTGCTCTTTTAAATGAAGAGGTTGATAAATTCATGTGGTCTGGAGGTGATGATTCTGGAATCCCAATAGTTAAAAACTTCTATTTGAGCATCATTAATACAAAAAAGTTGATAAGGGTGGAGACTTGGAGGCGATCCATTTGGAAATGGAAAGTGAAATTAAAGATCAAAGTGTTTCTCTGGCTGGCTTTGGAAGGTAAAATACTTACCTGGGACTCGTTGCAAAAAAGGGGTTGGGAAGGACCTGGGCGTTGCCCACTGTGTAAATTGGAGTCAGAATCTATCTTCCATCTCTTTAAGTCTTGTACTTTTGCAACAACATTTTGGGATATAATGATAAAAGACTTAAACATAAAGTGTTACTGAACCGGGAGCAATCTATCTGATTGTATAAAAAACTGGTATGAGGACAAGTTTGCCTCTACTCAGATATCTGCTCTTATTTGTTGGCATATCTGGCATGAACAAAACAAAGCTATCTTCAAAGATTCCAAACCATCAATTCTGATCGTGATCTATAAAACTAAGGCTCTAATAGACAGAACCAGGACTCAAATGAAAGACAAAATTTCTCTAGATTTTATGATCACCTACAAAAGAGACTTTGCCTTAGCCTGGTTCTATGGGGCAACACAAAAGGATGGCAACTTGTGTGGTGCTGGTGGAATTATTAAAACATTGGATGCTTCAGTATTTAAATGGACTTTCAACTGCGACAGAGGTACAAATACAAAAGCAAAACTCTTAGGTGCTTGGGCTACACTTTTGCTTGCGAATATCCTGTCTATTTATAACATCCATGTGTTGGGTGACTCGAAAGTAGTAATTGATTGGCTACTTAACAAAGGCGGTCTCTAGGTATCTGCAGTGGAAGGATGGAAAAATAGATTCAAATCTTTATCAAAGTTGTTTCTGTCTATTAACTATCAACACATTTTCAGAAATTTTAATGTTGAAGCAGACAAACTTTCGAAGATCGCTTTGGAGGAGACTGAAGGCATTTTATTCTATCATCAATGGATCAGTGGAGCTAAGGGCCCCAAAAGACATATTAGAGTCCAGTAATCAGTTATGCGTGGATCTATTCTTGTGATCAACATTCTAGATTTTGTTGAGACATTTTGGAGATTGTAATTTTTGTTGTTTTGGTTGTGCCTTGCTTTGTCAGATCAGTTTGTATAGAAAGTGTAGAGGACTATTTCACTTTCATATTTTGCTTTTTGATAAGCTTGTATATTAATCCTTTTGACTCATATTGTAGTTGGAATATCATTGGATGAGATGAGAGATGTAAAAAAATTATATGATAATATAATTGAGCAAATTTTTTCTTGGAAAAAGAGGAATACTAAAGGAAATTGATTTATGTAAAAGTATTTATTTTTTAAAATTGGAAAGTTATGAATCATTTATCTTTTAAAATTGAGAAGTTATGAATAAATATTGATATGATTGAATTTAATATAAATTTAATTTGAATGTATTTTACAAATTAAGTAAATACAAAGATTATATATTTATCTATAATCTATATTAGTTATATTTGTTTATAATCTATATTAATTGTAGATAAATTAATATATATTTCTTAAATAAAAAAAAAAAAAAAATTAATCATGTAAACAAGGGAGTCTCATATATCAATTTGGTGTTTGTCTTGATTATGATCTTAAAATTAGACTATTATTATTATTAGTAATATTATTATATTATTTATTTAAAATATAAATATATTTTATTAGTTTTTTAAATTAAAGTTAATTTTCTTAACCTGGTTGAACCACCCATAAAATTAAAAGGTTATTAGCGGAGTTGATGAGACTTGGAGATAGATTAGTCTTGGTGGGACACATACTTTTACCCAAATTACAATAAAAATGATATTATCTACACATAGACCCTATACTCTAAAATGAGATGAAGATCATCTTTACACATTTTATGTTGAATTAAATCATTACTATGATGAGGTTTTTTGTCCCCTAAAATTATTAAGGCATTGTGCATAGGGTATCTCTTGCTCCATAAACAAGAAAGTCTCATACACCAATTATTATTATTATTATATTAGAAATTAAAATAATTAATTGAAAATATATCAACAGAAAAATTTCATGTAAATGAAAAATTGTTTTGGTGATTGAAAAAAAAATAAATCTTTTAGAAATTAGAGAATGTCAAATAAATTTTTATAAATATAATTTGTAATATAAAAATCCAAACATCATTATAACTCTTGTAAATTTGAAAAATAAACACTCGATAATAAATATAGAATCATAACCAAGCTCTTGCAAATTTGAGAAATAAACACTCAATAATAAATATAGAACCATAACCAACCATTAAATATAAAAACTTTTTCTTCAAATTAATTTCTATTATTAATAATATACTAATAAAATAAATTAATTCTTTAACGGAAAATTAACATTTTCTTATTTTATTTTTGTATGTATTATTTTTCCCTGAAACCAAGCACAACTAATCACTTGGATTTCAGCTCCACAATATTGAATTAGTATTTTCTTATTTTATTTTTTCTTGTAAACCAAGCACAACTATTCACTTGGATTTCAGCTCCACAACATCATAATTGTATGTATTATCTTTCCGGGAGAAAAAAAA
>ML783678.1:343307-367624 GCA_009831015.1 Picea engelmannii
GGAGCTTTGTACGAGGAATCTGTCTAGTCTGGCAGCGATGTGCCCAGGTCCAATTCTCTTATTGGTCCACGTGTAGCGACCTTTGGCTGGTTTAATGTCAAGAAGGTCCCATGCGGAGGCTAAGTCCTCTACCCATTCTTTGGTCGGGTCTCTCACTATCGAGCCGCCTCTCTTCTCGTCCTGGGCTAGAGTTACATTTAGGTCTCCTCCGAGGATGATATTGGAGAGATTGTTTTGCTGGAGGTAGTCCTGCAAGGAATCCCAACAGTGTTTTTTTTCCCCCAATAGTTGTGGAGCATAAATATTAAAGATGCTTACCTGGCAGCCCGTGTCTTTGTGGAGAAATCTGGTGTGAATCCAATGCATGCAGATGTCAGAGCTGAGCATGTCTATTTTGGAGGCGTCCCACATTGTGCAGAGCCCTCCTGAGGCCCCCCTGGCATTTTCGGCAACTCCGAGGCTTCCTTTCCAAACATTCGACAAGGTTTTGAGCGCATCTTGCTGGCTAATTTTAGTTTCCTAGAGCAATAGGATACTTGCTTTCGAGATTTTGAGAATATCTTTTAACGCTTCTTCCTTCTTTTTACTGCCCATTCCCCTACAGTTCCAGGAGGTTGTGATCAGTATAAACCTTGGGGGGGGGGATGGCCTCCTTGGGAGGCTTTGGCCTACTTCCGTGTGTTATGAGCTGTCATCATCTTTTTGATGGTGGGTTGTGACCCATTGAGCACATCTTT
Organism: Picea engelmannii; assembly: GCA_009831015.1. Taxonomy (NCBI): domain Eukaryota; kingdom Viridiplantae; phylum Streptophyta; class Pinopsida; order Pinales; family Pinaceae; genus Picea; species Picea engelmannii. Next base: position 344,045 of record ML783678.1, read on the forward strand.
ATAGGCTTCTTGGTTCCGCTCAGTGTTTTTTGATTTCCGGCCTCTTCCCTTTTCCTTTGGGGTGGCCCAAACCTCATTTGCTTCATCTGATTCGCTACCTATAGAGATCTCCCCTTCCTCTATGTTTTGATTGTCGTCCTGCTTCTGGGGGGAGTTGTTTTTCTTCCCTTCTTCTTCTGTTGGCTTATTCCCCTTGTCTTCAGGATTTTGACCTTCCTTTTCTCCCTTTTGAACTTCTTTATTTGGATCTGGTTCTCTTTCCTCCGATTCTGTGGCTAGGATTCTGAAGCTGTTCTCCTTTTCTGTGGTTTCCGAGGATTTCGTTTTCTGTGGTTCTGTCTGCTCATTCCTTTGGCCTCTTGCTCTTGATCTCCCTTTCTGGGCTTGCTGCCAACCTTTGTCCCCTTCTTTTTCAGTGGAGGGGGGTTTTTTTGGACAGTTTCTTTGGAAGTGGCCATATTCGTGGCAGCCTCTGCACTTGAACGGAAGTTGTTCGTAATCCATCTTTTGAAAGTGTTGCCAGTTGCCGACCTTCAGCTTTATTGCCTCTGGTAAGCCTACCTCCAGATCAACCTCCACACAGATCCGCGCACAGGAATACTGGTCTCTTGGTTCTGCTCGGTCGATGTAGCGCCCAAGACCATTGCCTATTGCCTGAAGCGAGGAGGGGTTCCAGCAATGGATCGGCAAGTTGGGGAGTCTTACCCAGACCGGGACATCCTTGGGGACTTCTGAGGCTAGATCAAAATTCGGGGTCCATCTGTTTAGGTATAGACCTTGAGTGCCCATGAAGTATGGGCCATTTCTGAATATCAAATCTCTGTCCTCCTGGGAGATAAATTCGAAGATAAATTATCCACGCCCGACCGCGTAGCATGTCACACTATTTGTTATCAGAGGTCTCCAGTTTCGCTGAATCCAGTTGTTTGTGGATCTGGTTGAGGGCCAGAGTCCCATAAACTGACCAATGAGTCCTCATTCAGAGAGAGATAGGGCGACTTTCATTGGATATTCAGGAGGGAGGTCGATCTCTGGAATGTCATTCAATTTCTTAACAAAGCTCGGAGCTTCTGAGACGGTCGACTTCTTGCTGCAGGCTTCTACCAGGCGTCGAAAGGAGGAGGAGGGGGAAGGAGGGGGCGGCGACTCCCCTCCCTGGGCTGCCATGGCGGCATGCTCAAAACCCTATCGTAAGAGCTAGGTCAGGGTGTGCGCGCGGATGATTAGTTGCAGAAACAAAAAAGTTGAAGGACATGGGGGTGGGCTTTGATCCACTTATGTGTGCACGGGTCACGATACCATTTATTATAGTATCTCTGGGTGCAACCACACATTCGAACACTACCTCAAGGTGTCCCTATGGCTCCAGGTAAAGCCCTCACGAGAATTGAACCTTTCCCAACGGTGAAAAACTCCTCGCTTTCCACCATTGGATCCAACCCCTTTGGGCACCAAATTACACCAACTTACCCATAGGGCCCACATGACTTTTGGCATTTCACCTTCTAGGGTTAGGTTTTTGGATGGTTATGGTTTTGGCATTCATGAGTAATATGAAAATAACCTATGGAGCCTCATTGTAATCCATTCTACTCAAACGAATGCATGTAACAACCACATCTCTTCTTAGAGATAGCTACCACCATTCGAGCAAGTTTCAGTTCTGCAGTTTTACAATTTCATCCTATTTCATTATTTAATAGAAGATATTGTTCACTGGATATTTGTGTTATTATTCATATCTTTGTGTTTATTGTATTCAATTTGTTAATCAGTTCATTCTGCTCCTAAATCTGGATCAGTGGTATCAGAGCGGTCTGCTCTTCATTTGTTTTTCTTCGTGCATGTCCCCAACAAGGTTTGGGTACAAGAAGTTGGGACTCAAACCCATCGATCCATTACCAGATCGGTCGGGCCGAGCTCGACAAAAACCCATGGGAGACGAAAAGAAAGATGATGGAGTAGGAGATCCTATTAAAATGTTGCTCGAGGAAGCCCTCGCATGACAACGGAACGAAATGATGGACAACTTCGTGTAGATCCTTCGACGGTTGCCTACGGGATAAGCATCTTCATGAAGCGGCCATGCAACCCCCTTCAAGGTATAGGTAAATTTTGATATTCCATTATTTGAAGGACTGATAGATGCGGATGTTGTAGATAAATGGTTGAATCTGCTCGAAGGATATTTTTTGGTCCACAATTTTTCTGATAGGGAAAATATCACTTTTTCACTCCTCATGGTTGTTCCCCATGTGAAAGATTGATGGGATACTTACTCTGAGCAAAGGGTCGTGGAGGAATTTGCAATTTTTTTGGTGGCCCCTACATGGGATTCCTTCTGGGATGCCATCAAAGAACAATACTACCCTGTTGGAAGCTACGAGGATCAGTACACCAGATGGACCACCCTACGTCAAGAAAGGGACCAGACAGTACCAGACTTCACCAAAATTTTCCATACCCTACACACTAAATTGGGTATCAAATATTTTGAGTGTCATTTGGTGCTCAAATACCGTGGTTGTTTGCATCGATGCATTCAGACAGAAATGGAGTTCCTGTACATCGCCTCGTTGGGCAGGACTTATAGATACGCTGTCAAGATCAAGCATAAATTTAAGCAGAAACAATGAGAGTTTGGATCTGCAAACCCCTCGTAGCTGAAGCAGGGAAAAGGCAGCCTAAACCCACACAGCAAGGGACCAAGTCGAGATGGCCTCCCTCAGGAGAATCCATCCAAGATGCAACACAAGAAGGGCAATGAAAAGACAAATAAGGACACGGGAAAATGGTGTGAGTACCATAAAAGTCCTTGGCACAACAGTGATGAATGTCACTCCAAGCAGTCCCTCGTGGTCGAGCTTAAGGCTTCCGATTCAGAGGCTGATTCTGATTCCGAGTCAAATACTGAAGGAAGGAGGTGGATTATCAATGTTGAACCCAATGCCATGGTCGCTACCACCAAAGTCAGGCCAAGCGAACCAGAAGAACTAGAGGAGGGGGAACGCCTCTTTCACTTGTAGATGTGGGTCAAGGGGGCTCCAATTCATTTCATTATCGACAACGATAGTCAGAAGAACCCGATTTCAACAGAGGTCATCAAGCAACTGGACTTGCCAACAACACCGCACCCACAACCCTACAACATCGGTTGGCTTCGTCAAGGAAGAGATCTCTGCGTCAGTCAACAATGTCGTCTGCCCTACGACATCAAGCCTTTCAAAGATGAGGTATTGTGTGATATTGCTCCCCTTGAAGTTTGTAATGTTCTTTTAGGACAACCATATTTGTGTAAATGTCATGTTGTGTATGAGTCTAGACCTTGCAATGTTATTATTACTTTGGGTACACAATTGTACAGGATCCCAGAGGTGGCACCGTCTACTGTTATTTCTTTAATCTCTACTAAGCAATGTAGTAAGGTCATTTCACAGATCGGGAAGTTCATCTTCTTTGTGATTCATGCTCAAAGTAAGAAGAAGGTCATCGCCACATCTGTGGCCTCTACACAATGCCTCTCTTTGCAACAGAAGCAAGTGGACGAGATCTTGGAAGAATACAGAGACATCTTCGCCTCACCTTCAAGGGTACCGACACACTACCAAGTCAAGCATCCCATTGATCTGACCCTCAACGCACCTCTACCTAATGGACCAGTATACTGTCGCTCGCTGATGGAGAATGACGAAATCAAGCGTCAAATCCAAGAGCTTCTTCAAAAGGGGAACATCAGACCCATCTCCTCCCCTTGTGGAAGCCCGATTGTACTAGTGCAGAAGAAGGACGGGACTTGGCGACTATGCATTGATTACAGAGCCTTAAACAAAATCACAGTCAGGAACCACTACCCCATTCCCAGGATTGATTACCTTCTTGACCAACTCAAGGGGGAAAATTTCTTCAGCAATATTGACCCGAAGTCTGGCTACCACCAGTTTCCCATCGAACCAACTGATGTATGGAAGACAACCTTCAAGTCCAAAGAAGGTCTATACGAATGGCTAGTCATGCCCTTTGGCTTAACAAATGCACCAACCACTTTCATGAGGTTGATAGATGATGTATTGATACCCTTCACCAACTCCTTTGTGGTAGTATAATTGGATGACATCCTCATCTTCAACAGAACATGGGAGGAGCACATGCGACATATTAAGTGGGTTTTGAGCACTCTACGACGATGCAAGCTTTATGCCAACTTAGAAAAATGCTCTTTTGGCATGAACAAGGTCCAATTATTACATTGTTAAAAACCATGTGTAGTTCTTTGAAATACCTAGTTCTCTGAAATACCTTTCCAACGGGATATCACGCGCCTAAAATAGAGGTCACATGAAAAATTTATGACCCTAGGAAGTCGAGGTACCAAATTACACCAACTTACCCATGGGGCCCACATGAATTTTGGCGTTTCACCTTCTAAGGTTAGGTTTTTGGATGTCTAGGGTTTTGGCATTCATGAGTAATATGAAAAGGGCCTATGGAGCCTCATTGTAATCCATTATGCTTAGACAGATGCGCGTAGCAGCCACATCTCTTCTTAGAGATAGCTACCACCATTTGAGCAAGTTTTAGTTCTACAGTTTTACAGTTTCATCCTATTTCATTATTTAATAGAAGATATTGTTCACTAGATATTTGTGTTATTCTTCCTATCTCTGTGTTTGTTGTATTCGGTTTGTTAATCAGTTCGTTCCGCTCCTAAATTCGGATCACTCTCTCGCGTATTTTCAATGAAATCAGAGGCTAGGTCTTAAATGAATGAGTGAATTTAAAGGTTTGTTGGCAGATGTAGAAAGGAATCCATTAGGCATGGAGTCTATTTTAAGGCAATGGGAACTATCAGTGACTGATGGTGGAATTCGCAAGGAAGTAGAGGCAAGATAGTAGATGTTTTGAGTTATTCAAATTGTTGTAGCATGGCTGAGGGACAAAAATCTAGAACCAAATGACTTTGGAGCATAAATCACAAGATGAATTCCAAAGCATTTCAGAGGAAAACATATGAAAATACTCAGCAAATATGAAAACATAGCATAGCAAATGAATTTCGTAATCAGAAAATTGATGCTAAACACTGAATAAATTTAACATCAAATGGAGAAACATGAGAGAAAACATATACATAAAGAAAAATAGGACACAAAACTCAAAACCTTCCACACAAGAATATCTGGTAAGAGTAATTCTGGACTTCTGACTGATATTCCATTAAAACTAAAAATTACACAAGTGCTCAAAGAGATGTCCCTTCTACGATTTTTTCCAACCCTGTGCTTATGAAAATTACAAAAATGTATAGAAAAACCTCTTCCCCAAGTTGAGGGGGTCGAACTCAACTACTTCCCAAAGTTGGACTTAGTTAGAAAATTATAGCAACAAATTAAAACTGCCTGCTAGAAAATAGTTCTTCGGTTTTGACTACATTTATTACATCTTAACAACTTTAAAATACATTTATAAATGATAAAACAATGAAGAATTTGAATTTTTATGTTGACTCGGTGTACATGCTCCACCTAGAAGTCGAAATTTCCTTATATGGATGATGAGTTGGCACTATGTCACACTTGCACAATGAACTTCTGCATCACAATTATGCAACTGATATTTTTCAAATATATCCTAAACGGTGAATCAGATTGAGTTGAGTTTTTGTTAGTAGGTTAATATCATGGTAATGCTTCTGCACAAAAAATTTGGGCTAAATCCGACTCAAGGATTTCGAGAAAATCCAAAAATGGATGTAGATGACGGTGGCTCATTTCTCGAAAACCATGAAACATTTTGACCTAACATTAAATGGGTTTATTCATCTCACCCCCATTCATCTACTGTAAAAATTTCATGGAAAATCAGTGCACGGTTTGAGAGATATGGTGACAATACACTTGTGCAGCGCAGTTGCGTAGCATGTTTACACAACGAGCATTTTTTTCAACTTTTCTTCTCATGGTGATCATTGCAAGGTGTCTAGAGGCTAGAAATAGTCATTTCAATGTTTCAAATGATGTTTCTTAGTTGTATAAACCTGAACCTCCCTTTAAAACATTTCCCTTTGCTTTAATCGTAAAAAATTAGAAATACTTTAGAGCCACAAAACTTAAACTTGACTCCATGTGTATTGCCTGCATTAAATATGGTTTTGATGAAGCCTCTACACTATTTTCAAACTTCTTTGGGCATCCAAACTACATTTTACAACATGAGAATCTCATTTTTGCATCAAATGAAACCTACAACACTTGCATAGCATGCCTACGCTACGCAAGTTATGTTTCTTGCTCTTCTTCAAACATAACTTGTCAAGACTTGATAGAATCGACTTTATAGGGTGTCTTTTCATGCATATGATAGAGATGGTCATAATACAACAACCTTGAACAAAATATGCCATAGAACAAATGTGTGCATTTCATATCTTCAAAGCAACTAAAGAATTAGGGTTCCATCCTCTTATTGATAAACAATGACATAAGATCACAAAAACAAAATTTATAAATGTCACCCATGGACTTCATACTTTAGCCACCTATGTGATAACATGTATCCAATCCCATTCCCATAAACAAGAAACAAGGAACTATCTAAATATGTATGTATTTCCACAATCTGAACAAGGTCTGTCCAAAAGAGAACTTTCCCACACTTTTCATAGATCAAATTATTAATGAGTGTGTTGAAAGTGAGATATTTTCATTTATGGATGGATTCTCATGATATAACCAAATCTAGATCCGCCTCGAGGATCAATATAAGACAACATTTCTATGTCCTTGGGGTACATTTTCCTATTGGAAGATGCCTTTTGACCTTAAAAATGTTGGAGCCCCTTTTCAACAAGCTATGTCATTTGCTTTATGTGACCTTAAACACATTATCAAGGCCTATCTCGATGATATAGTTGCTTGTTCACTCAAAAGAGTGGATCATCCTGCTCATCTTCAACTTGTGTTTAAGAGATGTCGATACTATTGAATTCGTTTGAATCATAATAAGTGCATTTTTTGCATCATTTCAAGGTGTTTTATGGGTTTTATAGTGTCCAATAAAGGGATCATAGTTGGTCCCTTGAAGGTTGAGGTAATAGTTCAGTTTCCTCCCTCGCGTAAAATCTGACAACTTCAAAGTTTACAAGGGAAAGCTAATTTTCTTCATCGTTTTATATCTAACTACATCGACATCACGAAGGGCTTTATGTGCTTGCTCAAAAATGGGGTCCCATTTATTTGGGGTGATTTAACACAACAATCTTTCGATGCATTAAACAAGGCTCTTATGTCTACCCCCTTGCTTATTCCTCTAGACTATAGCAAATATTTCATGTTGTACCTTGGAGCATCAGAATTTACCTTTGGCATGGTCTTATTGTAGGAAGATGATGCGCTCTAGGAGCATGTCATTTATTACTGTAGCTAAGGCTTAATAGGTTCTGAGCTTAATTATTCACATGCAAAGAAGTTAGATTTGATGGTTGTGCATGTGATCCAGAGACTTCGACATTATATTTTGCTTTGCAAAACCATTGTGATAGTCGACGTTAATCCATTTCAATATGTCTTAACTTAATGGATTGTCGAGGGAAAATATAATAAATGGATTGTCATCTTATAGGAGTTTGACTTAGTCTTTTCTTATTCTAAGTCCAAGAAATCATAGGTTTTCGTTGAATTCATTAGAGTTTCCAAGAATATAAGGACGTCGTTGTAACATACTCGTTCCTTGACGAACATATTTTTCTTATTTCTTCTAGTGACCCTTGGTATGAGGATATATTTATGTATCTCTAGACTTTGAAGTTCTCTCTGAAATATTCACGAGACGAGCGATGACGTATGCAATGATGTATTTTACATCAAGCAAAGAATTATCTTATCATCGACAACACTTTGTATCCTTGTGGGGTTGATTCAGTTGTTTGTCGTTGTTTGACCCACGAGGAAGCGAAGAATGTGCTAAACAATTGTGACAGTGGAGCTTGTAGTGGTCATCTGTCTCGGTTGGAAACAACCCAAAAAATCATGCGCATCAGACACTTTTGGCCCATGATCTTTAAGTATTGCATTGAGGTGGTTAAAAAGTGTCATCCATGTCAAGTTTTTACTAGAAAAATGCATGCACACTCAACTCCATTGTTTTTTTTCATCACTATTGGAACTTTCACCAAGTGGGTGTGGATTTTACGACATGCCACCCAACTTCATCTAGGGGGAATAAATATATCATTGTGGTCGTCGACTACTTCACAAAGTGGGCAGAGGCCATGCCCACGTTTTCCAATGATGGTGAGATTGTCACACTTTTCATATTCAATCAAATAATTACTAGGTTTGGAATCTCGAGAGGTATTGTCACTAACCATGGAAGTCACTTTCATAACAAAATGATGTCGGAGTTAGCCTCAAAGTTGGGGTTTAAACAAGAGCATTTGTTTCCTTACTATCCACAAGTGAATGGTCAAGTGGAGGTCATTAATAAGTCTCTCAAGACCATCCTCTGATGAATGGTCAACGCAAGTAAGTCATATTGGCACTTGATGCTCTACTCGACATTATGGGCATATCAAATTTTTCTAAATACTTCCATTGGGTTCTCTCCTTTTCAACTCGTTCATGGAGTTGAGGTAGTCCTTCCAATTACCTCATTGAATACAACCATTTATATCCTTACTGACACATCCAATTTAGAAGCACGTCTTATTCACCTTGAGCATATTGATGAGAAACGTCGAGATTCCACCACGGAGAATGAGGCAGATAAGAAGCATATCAAAGTTCAATACAAAAATTATGTCCTCCCTAAGATCTTTTCCAAAGAAAATATTGTTTTGGTCTTTGACCAAGACAAATACGTTCTCAGGGCAGGCAAGTTCAATATGATGTGGCAAAAACCTTACATCGTGATATGTGCCCTGAAGAAAGGGGCTTACAAATTTGAAGATTGTGAGGGGAAGGTGTTGGATGATCCTAGAAATGGGATCTATCTCAAGAGGTATTATGCATGAGTAGTAATGCATGGGCATTTTCTCCTTTGTAATTGTTGTATATTAATAATATTTAGGACTAGTTTAGTTTTCTTATTCTTCAGGATTTTACTTATTGTGCTTTTTCTTGGTTGAAATATGTCACTAGAAACATTGGTCTATATAAGATTTGTGGATGGTGCTAGCCGTCACACTTGGAACCTCACTTCCACAACTTGGGTAATTTATTCACCCACGGGTCTGTTGGTGGCTTCAAAATGCGCTTGTCTCGAGCTTGTAACCAATAACATGGTCGAGTATAGCACAGTGATTGAACTCCTTACATAATCCATTTCACATGGCCTTTGATCGCTTGAGGTTTGTCTGTATTCCTAGTAGTTTGTGTCTCAATTAAATGGAGAGTATTGAGTCTGTGACCTTACTCTTCTCTGACATTTCCCGTGGGTACAACTTCTTGAGAGTTATTTTAATTTAATTACTTGTGTGCATGTTCTTGGAAGTTCTAACCTTGTTATTGATGTGTTAGATTTTCATTTGTTTCATTCATAAATCAGAAGCATACATGTATATAAAATCAATTTGTTGCACATAACATCAATATAAGTAAAATTCGAATCAAAATCTTGTATATATAATTTCAATATCCATCAGGTACAAAAATGTGGACTATCTTTATAAAAGAAGGCTTCTCTNAATACATAGCCAATATGTCTAAGCTATAGACCTTGCCCCTACACGGGCCTCATTATAACATACAATGATACTGGCTAGACACCGAAAGAGCTAGACCCAAGCACGTGGTACCCCAACCACTTGTTGTTGCATCCACTTCGGCAGGTCCTCGATTTGTATCATTGGAACTTGGCGCATGAGTCCATCAAGTTTTATCTAAGACTCTCTCTACATCCCCTTCAGGATGCTCTTCGCCCCTTCCACAATGTATGTGCCTTGGATATCCTACCGGTTTTACTGATCCTACATTTGTTCATTCATAGTTTTTGTTAGGATGTTGTTCATGCAAAAACATTTTTTTTTGTTTCCTCTTGAGTTCTTTCAAAAAATAAAATCATAAAAATTAAACAAATTTGAAAATTTAAAAATTTATTACCTATCTCATCGAAGGCGACGTCTGGAGGAAGTGGCATCTTCGGGTCTTGGTGGAAGTCTATCCCTGTATAGGGATAATCGTTGATCGTGATGATCTATCGAGACCACCACATGAATAATTCATCATCGTACGGGATAATGACTCACCCGCCTCCCAATCGTTGCATCATATCCATCCATCAGATCATCCGGGGTTTTCAAAAACCTGTTGGCCCAAGTACCACTTGCGGATGCAATGTTAGAACTCTCTCAAAGAAGAAGGAGCACAGGGTGCTCCCATACCAAAGATTTTTCATCCTACCTAGCTTGCATTATGTAAGTTGTACTTCATGGATGCTAGTAGTGAAGAGCATTGATCAAACACTTTAGGCCTCAAGAATTCTGCCATGTAGAACATATGTGGGCATGATTCTTGGTGTAGGGATTTCGAACCTGCAATGCGAGCAATGGTAAATAAGATTATCTTCAGAATGAGGCTTTCAATGCTTCTTGTCGGGATATGCGCCCCCACTTTTTGGGTACTGAGGGCATAATATGTGGTGATGCATTCATTAATGGTCATACCTGCATTGCCTCGGGTCCTTAGGTTTACTGTTGTAACACACCCAATCCCCTAACACTCTCTTAGGCTGGTGGGATGTTAAAAATTCATCTTTCACCAATTCTGCCATCTTTGGATTTTAATATTATAGATGGACTCTGCTAGTCAAGTGCTTTCCAACAACTACAACCATGCCCAATTATGAATTCAGGATCGAAAGTTACAACCTTTCGAAGTTTTATGGATTTTAGTGGATAAACCACCTCACTGCCATGTGGCATCCACGTGGCTCCCTACCACTCATTCCATATGACATGGCACTAACTTGAAATATGGTGTGGCTCCTTTCATCTGGTCCATCGGGATTTTCTAGATCAACATATCCAATCACTTGGGCCTATCTTCATCATCGTCGAGCTTCTACTCTTCAAGAGTTCTAGCGCCCCCCCCCCCTCAACCGAGAAGTTTCTACGAAAAAATCCTATCCACACTCTGAACCTATGCTCAACATCATCCGACGAACGATTGAGATTCATCAGCCTATTAATCTAATGGTCAAAGTTTACGTTGAAGACCTGAAGGCCTCCACACCCAACGAGGCCACTCTAGTCCTCAAATAGGCAGAACTCACCATGATCTACGATTGATATTTAATCTCACCCTTGCATCGATTAACAACTCTCACGAGTCCTTGATCTTTCATCATTGTCATTAAAGCTCCCCGTTCCAACTCTCGACCACTTCCTCGACTTGAATACATGAAAAACGATCATGATATTCCCATCGAACCGATCTACGAACTTCATTGACTTTTGGTTTTTATTTTTCATCGTCCCCCCCTCTCTCTCTACTCCACAATTGAGACTTTCGATGACCTCGTCCATTAACGTATGGCTGAGATATGTTCGTTGTGCCAAATTGACAACCACGATCCTCCCTGGTTCATTAGAGAGATTTCTTCTAAGAAACAGTCTGAAATTGGTACTTAGACAATTTTAGGGATTCTTCAAGGATTTTACCAAGTCTTTAGGAGTCGAAAAACCACTCTAACCATCCAGGGAATTATTTCTTCAGTGAAGTTACATCCCTTGCATATATTTCAAGCTTTCCACTTAAAACAGGTACTCTTCTTGGGTCTTGAGGTTTTATAACCCATATAGGTACCTCCCAGACTTTAAGGACTATATGTCATCTTTCAAATGAATATTTTTTCCATGTCCTGCAAAATTTTATCTGAAGGACTGAGGCTTTCTCCTTGAACACCAAGTACTCAAATCTCCACACAAAATTCAAATACTATGACTCTCAAATCATTCTCCAATTGGAGGTTTTGTCCATGTCTTACAATCTTTCCTCCAAAGTTGCAAGGTCCCCAAGGATACAAACTACCCCTACTTATTGAGTTTCATGACTATAACAAATTAAGCAATTACTACTGCTAGTACATTCCATTTTACTTAGGAATTTTAACTCATTATTTACAAGCATTCACATTTCCCAGTTAATCAAATAAACAGATATTTAAATCATTTTCACACATAAATATATCACATTAGATACTTATTTGTTCATGGAAAATGTCCACATCCAACTGATTGAGAGAGGATGCCTTTCCTCCCGACCTTAGGCCATACTGTAGAATTCCTTTTTACAGTACGTCACCCCCATTCCAAGCCATGATATCACAAGGGAATGATTCTACTGGTCTTTCCAACTCAGATGATCCAGGAATATTACTCTCCTTCCTTCGCTGAAAATAGTATAATTTCCCCCCTTACAACTGAGCTAAGGGATTCCACAGGTTTATCAGGTAGTTTATCAACTGGATTTCATCTAGTCAATGGAGCCCCTTCTCTGTTATACAGTCCCTCTACGACCTCCCCTTACCGGTGTCGGTCTATGTCCAGTAAGTACCAAGATGTGGCCCTTTATTGCTCCAGTATGGATACAAGTATTCTCTATTCCAGGGTGATCATCATTAAATTGAAGAAGCTTCCTATTTTCTTTAAGGAAAGCTCTTTGACTTCTTTTGATGCAATTATTTCTCCAAGATTTCCTCTTTCAAGGCGTTATTCATTTCTAATTTAAATTGAGAAGGAAAGAGGGATATGACCTTTAGAATTTTGGCAATAAGGCAACCAACCGATTCTTGGAATTTTTTTTGAAAGTATACTTTACCTACCTCTGCTATATTTTCTTGACCTGACACCTTTTGACCATCAACATCCTTAATTTCCCATATGGAGTTCGAGGCACAACGGAAGCTGGAGAATTTATGGAAAAATTTGGTATCGTTGTCTCCTTCTTATACCCACATTGCTCTACTTCGTTGTCTCCATCTCGATTCTTCTTCCTTAGGAGATCATGATTTTTTAACATTAGCTCCTTTAGGGATGCCTCCTCTTCCTCTGAAAGGGAACCGACTTTACTGTCAATCAATAGTCTACCTATCTTAGCTTCGACTTCAACTATCTCTGCTATTTGTTTTTTTGCAATACTCTTTTTCACATTGGATAGTCTCTTTTTTAACTGTCCCAATATTCTCTGCCAGTTGATATAAGTAAGGCCTCCTTGCATCCTCCACAAGTGGAAACCATGTGTTGAGAACCGATTTTTTGTAGTCATCTTCCAATAACCAGTCTTTATTGAATTTCATTGGGATCTTTTCAGATGTTCCGATTTTAGAAATTTCTAACTCAGTTGAAAAATGATCATAGAATCCTCTGACTTCCACCCTCGAGGATATAGCCCACCTGTTCTCCAAAAACCTTTCAAAAAAAAGAAAAAGATCTAAACGTTTTGCTATCATGCCATTTCCTTTCATCCCATTTTTTCGAGTGTGTGATAGCTTCATTGGAACCATGCTAATTAAATTATGATATTCCATCCAGTGAGAAAACAAAGATTCAAGTGGGTCTTGACATGGATTTTTTCCCCAGACTTCGGCAAGTGCCAAAGTGAAATTTAAATCCTCCCCTAATACTATGTCTTCAACATAAAGAGCATGTGATGAACTTAAATATTCTCAGAAGGGTCTTCTGTTGACATATGGCCCATATACATTACAAATTTTGAAGGAAGAGTTGAGTCAACTGTCAAAAACTTGGACAACAATACAAGAAGGTAACACATCCAATTTGTGCACCTTAAAAGTAGGACAAATTGCTATTAAAATACCCCCCGACAATCCATTCACATCACACGAGAAAAAGGACCATCCCCTTAACCAGGAATTAAAACACTCCTTGGAACTTGCACCATTACACATAATCTCTTGAACCAAAATCATGTCAGGATTAACCACATTACAAAGACGTTTGAGGGCTAGCAGTTTTGGGGTGCCCCCTAACCCCTAGGCATTGAAGGATAGAACTTTCATTGGGTAACCCTAGGTTGGGATTTCCCTACTCTAAGGGCTCTAATGATCATTGTTTCCCTACCACACCTCAATTCTTTTGCAGCATGTGATTGGGCTAAGAAAATTTTAGATTTCCTACCCGCATGTCCCTTCGAAATTAGATCTAGTGCTAGCCCGCCCACTTCGTCCCCACATGGGGCTAGCTTAACTTTTGAACTCATCAAATAATCATATTTGATACTCGAAGATTAACTAGAGGTAGAGGGGGAAGAAGAAATGATTGAGACATGATGGGGAGACTTATGGTGAGCATCCTCTACACAATGGTTTTTTCCTTCCACAAAGGGACCAACTTTTCCTGGAAAATCAGAATGGACAAATGACTCAAAACATCAGTCTGCAATAGCTAGATGTCCAGGCGTAGTAAAGGGGGAGGATGAAAATTGTGACCCTTTATCCTTCTTAGTTGGTGAGAGCACCTTATTAGATAAAGTGTTGACAAGGACTAAAGGGATAGGAACCTTACCTGAAACTTCCTGAGAATTGGACTTTGGAGAAATGTCGTCTGAGATTCTAAGACGAGAAAGTTTGTTCACCTCTCCATCCATATTTGCACCTGTCTCCCCGGCCAATGACTCTGAAGTAACCATCTTGCATTTCCTTTTCCAAACCTTGGAGAAAAGGGGAAAATGCATTGGAGATCTGCTGCAATGCGTCTGGAGATGTCCCATAGCATGACATCCATAACACCAGAAAGGAATTCGCCAGTAGTCGATGCTTTGACTTACAGTGAAATCTCCATATACCAAATCAATCTCGTCGTGAAGACCCTCATGAAGATCGACTTCAATTTGAAGCCACGCCCAGTGTCGATCTACATTTGTGTCCCAACCAGATTCCAATCTCACGCACCTTTCAATGTTGTTTCCAATCGTCGTTAAAATTTCTTCACTCCAAAAAACCATAGGAATATTAGGAAGAATGGCCCATTTTTTTTATAGGAGAAAGGATATCTCGTGTCGGGTCAAATGAGATAGAACATTCTTTTAACACCAGACCTGAAGGTCCCCATCCCCATGGCATGCTAAAAATACTCATCATATTAACATGTGATTTAAACTAGATGTTGATCCACCCTCGAGCAAGAGTGTGGTACACCAGAATATAGCCAAGCACAAACTTCCAATTGTCCTCCAATCACTTCTTAAGCGCCGGAGGTGATACGACTTTCCTGCATAATCGATCGACAATAGTTTTTTCCTGCCATTATGGAAATGTCTTCAATGCCTAAATTATCCCCCACACCATACGTCTTCGCTCCCTGCGAACCTTCCAACACTTCCCTTTCTTGGAATCCCTTCCTTTTTGTAATGTAGGTGACCTTATACTTGCTCTGAATCTGCTACTATCTCCACTACCATCCTTCCTCAAAGGGAAATATGCATGCAACTCTGGATTGTCAATGTAACCCGAAAAAATCCATCACCTTTTCCTTTTCAGGGCCTCCCCCTTGAAAAATACTCTTGTACGAATTTGATGCATGGTCACCAAAACTTAAGAGTGTTGGGCCACGAAACATCCGACCCTCGAGATTTGGTGGAGTAAGATGATCCAATGGGTCAACATCCTCCATGTCAGAGGCTTTCTTTAAACATTGAAAACTAACAAATTCGTCATCCGAGACAAAAATGTTCTCCGTGGCTAGGTGTTCAAAGCCATAGTCTAATTCCTCATCCATCAAAAAACATTGTACCAACAAAGGAGGAGTGACATAAACCTAGATCACCCAAAACTAAAAACAACATACATATTTTTATATTGATGCATGTAAGGTAAGAAAGAGATTCAAGATAGAGGTTGAAGGATTGATGTCATCATCCAATATCGATTCTCAACGCCCGCAGGGAGTTATCACTAAAAAAAACATACCTATCGCACCTCCTAGATAATGTTTTCCACCATATGCCTTACAAAAGGGAACATGAATGAAGGAGTGTTGTTCCAGAAGCATCATGTGCATGTGTTGTCATTGGCCACACACACATGTAAAGATAAATACAACATTTTTGTAAAATCTCCCTATTTTAAAGATCTTGGGAACTCTTGAATGAATAAGGTATGAGGAAAGAATGTGGGTGCTTTGATTTTGAGTAAATATGTGGAGTTGATTTGAATCTTTGATTCCTGTAGGGAATGCACATGTCTTAAGCTTTATAGCAGATAATAACATGCAAAACTTTTGGTATAAATTGTGTTATGAATATTTAAAAAGAGTTTAAATTTGTTTATGCTTATAGTTGGTTATAATATATAGTTTTTTTTTTTGGAAAAATATTTTAGTATTTTTTTTTTGCATTTTATGGATTGTATGATATTCAATGTAAACTTATTGATGTTTATCATAGTTTCTTAGGCATTTTCTAAACGTTTTACATTTTGATATTTTTCACCAGAATTTAGTGATATAAATCTGGGCAAAATCACAATTTTTTGTTGTATAAAATGAATTTATGAATGCATAAATGAATTCAACATCTTGAAAAATCTCAGGGCACTCAGATTACACAAATTGAACCACTCAAATCTGCAGATTCAACAATTTCTCGTCGGACTTCAGCGAAAATTAAGCAGAAAATATCATTGAAAAAAACCCAAAACATAGAAAGTCTAGACTATGACATTCCTTATTTGTTAAGGGCATTGAGTCACAATCACAACAGAGTTAGCAATATTCATTCATTGACCATATAATCTTATTCATGGAGCTCAAAGCACTTAACTACTTGAAAATTGCATGGATAAATCTTTGATTGCATTTGTGCATTTTGTAAATAATACCCAATATTAAAACTACATTTAAACTACATTTATAACTTTAATAAATTACATAACAAACCTTTTATAGGAAATTTATAATATTTAACTATTTAAACTAGTTCACCAAACAATACAATATTGAAGTTGTGAAAATTAAGTTTTTTAAAACAATA
This sequence comes from Picea engelmannii, assembly GCA_009831015.1. Classification (NCBI taxonomy): domain Eukaryota; kingdom Viridiplantae; phylum Streptophyta; class Pinopsida; order Pinales; family Pinaceae; genus Picea; species Picea engelmannii. The sequence goes on from ML783678.1 coordinate 361,027, forward strand.
TAAAAAATATTATTTTCTTTAAATTCTAGTATTAAAAATGTACCTTCCATATCTCTCTTCCTTTGCATGTACATTTTTGAAAAAAAAATACTAATGAAATTATACCAAAAAGTGTATTAGGATCAATGTTGTATTTGAATATCGTGTGAAAAGGTGTGCTATAGAGATTGTAGTCTTTGATTTGATATGGTATTTGTTGATGATATTTAATGTAATTCCATTTGTTTTACTAGATTTGAATTTGGGAAGGTATTTTTGTTTATAAATATGTGAGGAACGTATTTTTGTTATGTCCCTACCATAGCATGGACATATAGTTTTAGTCGATTTGCAATATGTGTTTGCACGGTTTCTTAGACGTTTAAACAAGGTTTAAGCTATAGTTTTCTTGTGTGACTCATGCATCGAGCATAACAGTCAGGAGGGTGGTGGTGGTATGTTATTAATGACATTGTCAGGGAGCAGGGGTGGTTAGAGGAGGTGGTTGGGCTCATCAGACCAGCTGAGGCAAGTGGAGTTTCTGCGTGGGTGCGAAAATTTTCTTGGGTGATGCCTAACATAACATCCAGCAGTGGGGTGAGGCGATATGACATTAATGACATTGTTAGAGACCAGCTGAGGCAGGTGGAGTCTCTACGTGGGTGCCAAAGTTCTTGGTTTTGTGTATGAAATCATGGTTGCATCTCTTAACTCGTCTACTTCCTTCAAGCAACCATTCCAGGAGTCATTCCAGGCTTTCCAATTGGGCCAAGGAGGGGGAATTCTTATACGTGCCTGTCGTGCCATCTAGAATCGAGTCATTCCAGGAGAGCTCGAAGTTCAACTACTTGTATAACTTAGTCCCTGCATCAAAGCTTGAAACCAGTTAAAGCGTTCGTGGGTTAATGTCATCGAAATGTGTCGAGCTATGGGAGGTGTGGACTTGGATCGACTGATCAATTAACAAGCTTACTAGCGTCATCAATAAGAACATTTACGAGTTTTGGTTAAACCTAATTTACCAGCACTCGATAAGCTGCCATCTTCTGTTTACTTCAATTCTCCTCCAATACTTCCTTCCTTCTTTCCTTGGACAAGGCTTCGAACTTCATGTCCTTTGTTGTCACAACTGCATTTTAAGGTATGTCAAAGGTGGAGTATGATGGAGCTTTAGGCTATTCTATCAGTGGAGAAGGGAATGCTTGCTCCATCACCTTAGCAAGGTCATCTTGGGCCTCCATGATAGATTTAACTTGCGCCCATGAGTGTTGGTTGGAAAGTTTTGGATCATAAGTCGTTGAGGTTTACCTATTGGAATATGCTATTATGACTATCTACTCTGGAGGGATACCGGGGGAAGAAACACAAGATAAATTTAAACCGGTGAAATGGAACTGGCTATGTTTAAGCTCCTGTTGGTAGGTCCTTATTTAAATCTCGGTCAACCATGGGTGGGTGAGTCATGCTTGTGTTTGATACTGTCTAAATGATCAGGTGACCAGCTTTCAGTAGTTGATTCCCCACTTTGACAAGGAGAGTTAAGCTCTTGCCCAACCTAAGAAGGGCAAGACAATGACCCTTTAATGGCTCGGTCATTTCTTCTGGCTCGCCCATTTCTGATCGTTGGATGTTTGGAAGTGGGGCAACTCCCCTCTGTCAAATAAGAAACCACTTTTATGTTACCCATCTAGAGCGGAGCTAAAGGAAATGCCTTTTGAATCCCTCTCTCAGCGGCGCATACAGGCAATTGACCACAACTGACCTATACTTCGGCATGTACTAGCACGCTCCAGGAGTTAACTCAGACAATTGACTACGGGTAAGGTAAGGTGGGTTCAGACATTGGCATTCAGCAGCCACAGTGGATATCCAAGGGCACTATCAGCGAGAAGCACTTCTATGCAATAATTGTTTCCATCCGAACCCGGGAGCTAATCTTGTAAGCCCAAGCCAAGTAAGATAATGTAGTTCTTTCTCCTGGCCTTTGAATCTCTATTGGCGACATTTGAAAAACCTAATCTCTTATGCTAGACCATCAATCACGACAAATATTGCTAGTTTGTTTGTTATATTAGCCACCCTTATTATGGTCAAGAAAAACATATCTTCCTGGTATCTCCTTAAGGAATATTTAACTGGAAGATTTTGCTCTAAGTCGCAACTTCCATATCAAAAGGTTATCCTTTATCTGTGAAGTTGTTGTTGTAATCATACGTACTGTTTGTAGAAGACTGCACTGCATCAGCTTGGAGGAGCGTTAGAATATGCATAGCAACTATAAGTTTTTAAGCATACAATATAGTGGCCATGACATCAACTTATTTATTACTGTCACCTGGAGTAAAAAGCTTCTTGAAGTGATCTGAAGACGTTGTTTATGGCAACAAATTCGTTGTTTATATTGGGTTGCACCAAGCGATGCACACTTACTTCATTATTTTAACTAGAAGTAATCACAGAAGGAGTAATGCGCTCACCATTCATTTCGAGTGGGAATGTGGCCGAGAGTTTAGTTTTTTTCTAAGTAAGAAATTTGACCAAATTCAAGCTATTTCACGAAGGTTTTTGCCCAAAGCAATTCTTTTCATGAGTTCCTCCAAAAGAGAACAATGCTTCAACTGGTTTCCATACAAAAAGGCCCATCATATCGATTGCAGAAGCAAGACATATGGTGACGGTGACATCAAAAGCGGGGTTGTTGATTCATCGTTTGATCTGAGGGAAGCGTTCCTTTCCCTCCAAGCTCTTGCGATATAGATATTCGCATCTATGATTTAGAGTTTAAGCACATGGATGAATTTCTAGTCGAAAACTAGTTTTCTAACCCTATAAATCTTAAAAACTAGCCTATGAAAACTGTCTGAAAGCAACCATTTCTCTTCTTGGATTGAATACATTAATAGCTGGAAGAATGTCCAATACCATATAATCTTGTAGGCTCATGCGTCAAACAGGATCACAATCGATACAAAGGTACATAATGGACATAGTCGATACAGATGGACACAATGGGCGCAGTGTAATGTCAACATGGGAGAAACAATATTGTTTGTTTTTGGTGTTACAATATTGTTTGTAACACAAAAAACAAACACTTTACTTTGTCCAAATTAGTGCAGTTTCCAACACTTTATTTATGCATACTCAATACATTTACTTTGTCCAAATTAGTGCAGTTTCCAACACTTTATTTATGCATACTCAATACATTTTCCTTCGAGCATTCAATGTCTAATGTAATTTCCATTTTTACTTTCACGGTGTAGATCTTAGTTCAGTTCTGGTAATATCCTTTTATGTGCAGAATTTACTTCATGCCAATTATGAATATATGTTTAAGTTATCTTGTCAACGAATGTAGAGATGGGTAGCTGAAAAACATGGCATAAACAAGCATAAACAACTCATGCCAGATCAGGGCCATTGAACAAGCATAAACAACTCATGCAAATATCTCGCAGGGACATTGCCACATGTGGCTTGTTTATAAATATGTTAGTGTTGATTATAGTATTTAATTTATTAAAAATATTTAGTGAGATACATAATAAACAAGGCGACTCCAAAGGAAACAAGTCCCTGCCTTACGGTTCCTAGTTTATAGCACATGATCTCCATGGTGACGTAATATCCCGTGAAAGGCCTTCGATAACACGAGATTACGTTGTATTTCATAATTGATAAAGAAAGACAGACACTTTCGGATGTTCCAACCATCTTTGCTCGAATATTGCCATCGCTATGAAGTTTCTTCTCTTATTACGAGCTGATAAGCTTCATCTTCCAAGGACAGTGTTGTTGTCTTCTTGTTGTGATATTCTCCTTTGCTCCAACGGACTTAGTAGAAGGTGTTACATTTGCCCATGAATTTAAAAGTTCCACTTCTTTCATGTGAATTTTCAAGCATGACTTTAGTTTCATGTACTTCTTCTTCTTGATTTAGACCAAGCATGATAATTTTTAGCATCAAGGCATAACACTTTGTATGTAAACTGTAGTTCACTGGTAGTTGCCATGGTTCCCAATTTTTCAACAACACATCGACTATGATGCTTGATTTTGTAATAGAGAGAATTCAAGTGGATGCTTGGAGGGGTGTGTAATTAATTAAAAAGGCATTGTATAGGTCAGTTGGGGCTACCCTGCCCCCATTCCATGGAAACCAGTGCCCCGAGGAAGGAGTTCAGAGGCCTTCTAGTAGCATAGACCTATTCCTCTCCAGTTCATATGAAGGAGGCCAATCCAAGATCGTACTCTCTACAAAGACAATGCACGGATCTGTACCTCTACGCGCAAGCAAGCTAGACTGGATAACATATGAATCTCATTCGGCTTCACCACCAAAACCCGTTATTCTTGAATCTGCTTTACTTTACCTATTGGAAAACATGATAAGAAAGGTGAGAGCCCATAAACTCTTTTGAAACCTTGCCCTTTAATTCATTTATCAATTCAACATGATAAATCCTAGAGGTAGATATGTAGCTCACTAGGATGTTGGCATTATGAGGAAATACAATGTGATGGGAGAAACAACTCTCTTGGAATGGTACTGGAAGGTTTCCCCTACCCTACGTAATCCCATAGCGAATCTTATAACTAATTAGTAAATGTTAATAAATGAAATCTGTTATCGCCCAACACGCAACATGTGTCACTTGGAATTGAAAGTTCTGACCACTTCACTAGCAACCAATCGAAGGGATAAAAGATGGAAGCGGTAGCCTGACACACGTTTTCTGGAAAAAGACAAACCTTAAAAAGTGTTATTTGCAGGTGGACACGTGAAATTCATCCATCTCGTGTTTGCAAGATGTTTTCTACAGGGATGTCGGTATGGAGAAGTTGTAAGAGCTCAACACTATGACCAAAGCTCATCTCAGGGACAAGGTGACTCGTCCAGAGGCTAGGCATCCCCAAATGGCAGCTATTGAGGGCTTTGCATGTGCAATGAATGGATGTGAGCTTTCTCTGGTCTGGGACGCCGATCCAGAGCTATCAATGTTGTTGGACGATAGCAGGTACAAGGACAACAATCCAACCAAGAAGGACAACTCATCTTCGATACTGTGGAATAGGACGTCGCGATGCTACAACACTGTGACCATAGCTCATCTCATGGACAAGGTGACTGATTTAGAGGCTAGTCATCCCTAGATGGTGGGTGTCAAGGGCTCTGCCTGTGTAATGAATGGTTGTGATGGGAAGCTTATGCAAAATGAGAGAGGAGAGGATATTCTTCCTTGTGAATGTAACTTCAAAATATGCAGAGATTGCTATGTTGATGCAATGAACAATGGGAGGAAATGTCCTGGATGTAAGGAGCCTTACAAAGGTTGTGATTCAGATGATCCATGTGTAGATTCTAACAGTCCTCTGTCTCTTCCTGCTCCTAATGGAGAGCCCAAGTTGGAGAGGAGGATGTCAACGATGAAACCAAACAAGGCTAAGTCCAACCATCCTTTTAAGGATCCAAACTACATATTTTGATCACAATCGTTGGCTTTTTGAGACAAATGGAACTTATGGTTATGACAATGTTTTTTGGCATAAGGAGAAGTCCTTTTCTGAAGATAGGGATATGATGGCTAGGAATCTCTCTAATCTGAATGAGAAATCCTGGAAGCCTCTTACTCACAAGATGAAAATCGCTCTTGGCATTCTCAACCCTTATAGTTACCACTTTTACAATCTCATTTGAATATGTTTATAAACATATCTTTTCTCAGGTGGTGATGAGTAGGCTTTTGTTTTGTGTGGGTCGGATAAATTTGTTGTTGTTGTAATTCACTTGATGAATCAATCACTTATTCCTATCTTGTCTTTTCCTTTTCTATTGAGAATATTTTTTTCTGTCAGCGTGGTAAAATTTTGACCATTAAGAAAATGCAGGTTACTTATTGTTATACGACTGATTGCTTTGGTAGTCTTCCCCACATGGCGAATCAAGAATCCCAACAGTGATGCAATATGGATACGTGGAATGCCAATTGTATGTGAACTATGGTTTGCCTTTTCATGGTCGTTGGATCAGAGACCAAAATTATGCCCCATTAATCGTGCTATCAATCTCAATGTTCTCAAGGAGAAATTTGAGCAATCAGACCCTAATAGTCCAACAGGAAAATCTGATTTTCCAGGGAAGTGGTCATGGCATATCTGTGTGTTGGGCACTCACACTGTATTCTGCATCCATAATCTCTTCGGTAGGAGGTGGAATGCTAAGTAGCGAGTGAGACAACATTGGACCAAGTATAAGGAAATCAGAGCATGGGTATTGTAGTGGCACTTCTCTCAGGTCAGCGCTAGGGATGAGATGGAGGAAATCATGGCATTGCCTCGGTCTCTTCTGGAGGAGCTAGCTACATGTAATGTCCCCACTTTGGGACATCATCACAGGGTAGAGATTTATGATGACCAGAGTAGCTAGATGGATGCTAGAGCGAGTACAGGGGTATTTGAGAGGCATTGTGGGTTCCAGCTTGCATTGATGATCATATTCCATCATTATGAGCCATTCCGCACAGGTTGGCTTTGGTTTCGTTGCATTCCGACGATTTCCATGATTTTGACTATTTTGAGCTATAAGTCAATGGAATTCACTGAAGAGGTCATTTTG
>ML783679.1:8009-23331 GCA_009831015.1 Picea engelmannii
TTTGTTTTCTTGGCATGTAGTACACTCCTTGACATGTTTAATGACATCCTCCTTGAGGCCCTTCCATGAAAACCTCTCTCTCACCTGTCTGTACGTCTTACTAATCCCCTGGTGCCATGCCATTGGTGAGTCATGACATGCCTGCAACACCTTGACCTTGAAGGTCGATCCAGGAACCAAAAAGATTTGGTCCTTGTAATAGATGAGGTCATTGATAATCCTGAAGTTATCATCATGTACATGTTCGTCCAATAAATGACAAGCAAACTGATCCCTTGCATACTCCATCACCAAGTGGTCCTTCCAGTCAACTGATACACCTGTCATGGAAAAAATGGATGGCCTCCTAGACAATGCATCAACCACCACGTTATTCTTCCCTTTGACAAATTCGATGTCAAAGTCATAGGCATGTATTCTACTTACCCATTTCTGTTGCCTTTCGTTTAAGCCCTTCTGCTCCAATAGGTATTTAAGACTGTTATGATCTGATCTGACCACAAATCGTGCACCTACCAGATATTGTCGGAATTTGGCTAGTGCGTGCATGATAGCCAACATTTCTTTGTCATAAATGTTGTAAAGTAGCTCAGGAACCCTGAGTTTTTGGCTCTCATAGGCAAGAGGGTGCTTATTCTGCATCAGTACGACCCCTATGCCTTCTCCTGAGGCATCACACTCCAAGGTGAAAGGTAAGCCAAAATCTGGAAGAGCTAGGACTGGGCACGTGCTCATCACCTTTTTCATCTTATCCATCGTGATTTGGGCTTCTTCATTCCATTTGAAGGCTCCCTTCTTTATCAAATTGGTCAAGGGTGCACAAAACCGAGAGAATCCCTTGACGAATTTACTGTAATAAGTGCACATGCCTAGAAATCCCCTTGGCTCTGTGAGTGTCTTAGGGGTAGGCCACTCCACAATGGCTTTTATTTTCTCTCGATGGACTTGTACCCCTTTTTCTCCGATGATGTGCCCTAAGTAGAGAACTTTTGTCATTCCAAAATCACATTTGGACTCCTTAGCATATAGTGTCTGCTCCTCCATTATAGACAGAATTTGGTCCACATGCCTAAGATGTTCTTCCCACGTCTTGATGTAAATGAGCAAGTCATCGAAAAATACTAACAAGTGCTTCATCAATTGTTTGTTGAACACATGGTTCATGCAGGATTGGAATGTGGCTGGAGCATTGGTTAACCCAAAGGGCATCACCAAGAACTCATAATGGTCGTAATGACACCTGAAAATTGTTTTTGAAATGTCATCCTCCCTCATCTTGATTTGATGGTAGCCAGAACGAAGGTCAATCTTAGTGAAATAGACAGCTCCATGTAGTTCGTCTAGCAACTCATCAATCCTGGGTATAGGGTACTTGTTTTAGATGGTCTTCTTATTCAAGGCTCGAAAGTCAATGCACATCCTCATCACCCCATCTTTCTTCTTAACCAACACTATCAAAGAAGCAAAAGGGCTAGAGCTTGGCCTGATGTGTCCCATGTCCAAAAGTTATTTGATGGCCTTCTCTATCTCGTCTTTATACTTCTTTGGATGCCTATATGGTGTGGTGATGATTGGTTTAGCCCCTGCCTCTAGTTCAATAATATGTTGAAACCCCCTGTCTGGTGGCACCCCTGGTGGAATCGGTCCAAACACCTTGTGGTGCTTGTCAAGGATCTCCTAGATCTCTAGGGTGTAGTGAACCTTACCCTTCTCATCCACACGTGCTGAAATCCTTCACTATGCTGCATAAACTATCTCTTCTTTTCGGAAGATGACCTCCATCCTCTTGGCCATGACCACCTTTGCAGCATTCCCCGTCATGCCCTGGAGTACTACCTTTTGTCCACCCTCCTCTGTAAATGACATCTCCATGGTTTTGTAGTTGGTGGTGATAGGCCCCAATGTACTGAGCCACTGAACTCCAAGGATGATGTTGGTATCTGGGAGGTCCATGACATAGACGTCCTGTACCAGCTCATGCCTACCTAATGTAAACTTCATACCAGGAATGTACATGTCACAAGGCATAGTTCTTCCACCTGCCACCTCCACCTTGAACCCTTCAAAATCTATTGTGGGTATATGCCTCCTTTTCAGCAAGGCTGAATCAATGAAGTTATGAGAGGCTCCCCCATCAATCAGAACTGATACCTTCTATCCTTGCAAGATTCCCCTCATCCGGAAGGTGTTATATTTGGGCACTCCACTGATAGATGCCAAGGTGGCTTTCTCCTCAACCGTACTGTCATGTCCTGTGATCTCCTCCTCTGTTGTCTCAGTGGTTTCAGCCTCAATGTTCTGTATCTGGCTGACCTCTATGTAATGCACCTGACCACAGCCCATGCATTTGTGTGTTGGGTTCCATGGTTCTTTGCAAGTGAAGCAAAGTTGCTTCCTACTTAGTTCCCTCCCGGTGTTCTCATCCACTATGCCACGACCTCTATCAAAACCCCTTGGGTCACATCCCCCCTAGTTCACTGGAGGCCATTGGTCTCTTCCTCCAGTGTTAAGAGGTGGCCTGGGTATACATTTTGGCCTAGCAGTTGGTCCTAGGTGCCTCGTCCTCCAGATAGCATCCTATAAGTTGGTAGCCTTAAAGGCCTTTACCCAACCCTTCAAGGGTTCCATCAGCCCCTCAATGAAGAGAATCATGAGTCTGGTTGGTGATATATCTTGCACCATCATGACCAACCTCTGAAATTCTTCAATGTATGCCTCAGCCATGCCTGTTTGTTTAAGTTGTGTGAGCTCCTTGAAGTGTAGATCAGGATCCCCTTGATCAAATCTATCAATGAGCCTCTGAGAGAATTCTGTGTAGGACATTATCTAATTGTGGCCTAGTGTGGTGAGTCCATGGTACCACCAGTCATGAGCCTTACCATCTAGGTACAAAGTGGCAAATTTGATGGCTTCCATCTCCCTCATGGGATTAAGCTGCAAATAGGTATCTAGCTTTCGCACCCATGCTTGTGTTGTCACCTTGGTTGTACCATCAAAGTATGGGATCTCTATCTTCCCTTCTCTTCGTTCAAACTCAAAATTTCTCTTGTGGTTTGACCTGGGCTTATTTCTGAACTTGAGTTGGCAATATTGATCCAGGGACATCTGCCTCTGAATGATCATATCCAGGCTGTAGTACTCCTTAGTACATTGTGCCATCTGCTCCACAAAATCGTCCACCTGCTCCTATTGTACATGTTCATCTGTAAAGGTGGGCAAGTATGGTCTAGGGTTAGCCCTACTACCCATTTGGCCATATGACGTGCCTCCTCCATGGCTTCCCTCAGATCTGGGAACTTTCTCCGGATTATATCTAATTTCTCTATGGGATCCACCAGATCCACCAACCACTTTGTTTCCATACGAAACAGGGTCTTTCCCCTGATGAGTCATCTGCATCAATAGCTAGGTTGTCATCGTCTGGTTCTCATCAACCTTCCTCAGATTCCCATCTACCTTCTTTAAGGTCTCAGTGATTTCAGCATGTTCTCTTCTGTTTGTCTCCTGGATTTCCTGTAAGTGATGGACCAATTTTCTTTTTGTAAGATTTAAGGTCTTATGGAATTCGGTTGCTAAGTAGGCCAAGCCCTGTGGCTCACGGTCATCTCTTGAACCCTCCATTTCAGTTTCTATTTCACTGGGTTGTTTCTTTCTTCTGCCCATAAAGATCCCACTGTACCTCTGCATGCACTAATCCCCCACAGGTTTGGAGGATCAAAGCTCTGGTACCAGTGTAATGATCCCAAGCCAATTTTTCGCTTGGAATCACTAACTAACCCCTAATTTGATTATTATTTGTTGTGTATGCAGGTTGACCAGGAACATTTTGGTCTTAGAGTTTATTCATTTATTTAACCATGGATTTATAAAAACATCATTGCCATCATTTGAAGATCATCAACACTACACAAGATAAAAACCACAAGAAAATAGTTGAACTTTATTATAAGAAAGCAAGCACCTGATACAATAGAGAAGAAGATCTGAATAGATGGCTTCAAGGCAATACTAGAGTTGTATACAAAATGCTCCTGGAGATACAAATCAAACCTCCCAAAGGCTGCCAATAGAAGATGAACGCTCAACTGCAAGACTAGGGTTTCGACCTTCCCTCAAGCAACTGGTACGACCCTGATGACTGTTGGTATGGCCTGCTAAAGACAAGGACACCAAGGGTTCGACCCTCCTAAAGATATAGACCTCTTGATGCTGCCAAACTCTCCCCAAAGATAGATCAAGGCAAGATAGGCCTCCTCCTAAAGTATGAAGCTCAAACACTGAAGCTTCCTCCTCAATCTGTAGAAACCCTAGGATGGTACGACCCTCCTGAAACCCTGAACATGGCCAATAGTATGGCCTAACTAAATGGGGCCTCAGAATCGTCTGAAACTCTCCTGGATGATAGATCGGGCATCCACAAGCACTTGAGAGAAGTATCAAGATCAGATCTGGCCTATAGCCTTCTAGATCTGAGAATTGTTGAATCTCCAAGTCGTACCCTTCCTCCTGAAATCGTTCCAACCTGCAGTAAATGATGGGAACGTGATAATTCCTCCAAGAAGGCCTCAAACTGATGAGCAAGGGTTTGTAAGCAAAACCCTGATGCTGGAAAACTCTCAAGCTTCTTCCCTTGGCTGGATCGAATTCTTCCTCAACAACTGGTGTGCCCCTGCAAGGAAACCCTAGCTGGTACGGCCCTGCTGATCAAATGGTATGGCCCTGCTAGTCCTCCTGGATCGATGATAGTTGTAGAATGGTGTGGGTGGAGTATTTCATCCCCGATACCAAGCTTGGAGCTAGGTGAGTGGAATCTTTCACCACTGAGCTGCTCACTAGGGTTTGTAATATCAAAACCCTCAAAATTGTATGCTCAAGAGAATCAACAAGAAAAATACCAAAATCCAGAAAAAAAATAATAGGTGCGCCCTATCCTTCCCTTTATACTTTTCTTTTATTTCTCCGTTGAGTTAGATTAACCCCTAGGGTTAACTCCTAACTCAACCTCCAACGCTTCTATTCCTCCATTGAGTTAGCTTTTAACTCTTTTTCACCTTTTCATCAAGTCAACTTAATAATATAACTTTAGTTTGGTTGACCGTTCCCCTTAGTGTGAGACTATGGCCTAGTGGGGATGCCAAGGCCACTGAGTCTTCTCAATACCTCTTCAGCAAGAGGTGGGGGACATTACATTAGTATTGGAATTTCCTGTAATGTCACACACTTATTGTCTGTCAACGATATCTTATTTTTTTGTAAAGGTTCAAGAAGTGTGGTTGAGAAGCTTAATGAAATCATGGAACTTTTTTCCATGGCTATTGGCATGAAAATTAATTTAGATAAGTCAATGATATCCCTTTGGGGTATCTCAGAGCCATAAAATAAACTATATAACTCAATTTTTCCCATAAAATCTGGTGGACCTCGATATTGGCTTGAAATATTTTGGCTTTCAACTAAATCCCAATATGTACAAAAAATGTGACTACGATGGTTGATTGCAAGTGTGGAGAAAAAAACCAAATACTTGGTGTGATCGATGGCTATCTAGAGGGGGTCGCTTGGTTCTTATAAAAGTAGTACTAGAAGCTACTCTAGTATATTTGATGTCACTCACTTGGATTCCAAAATGAGTTTTGGAAAGGATTAGACAATTATGTTTCAGATTCATCTAGTCAGGAGACCAAGGAAAAAAAAAGGTTTGTTATGACTTCTTGGAAAAAGCTAGCTTTACCAAAGCAAAATGGAGGTTGGGGACTAAAGAATCCTTTCATGTTCTCTAAAGCATTAGCTACAAAAAACGTTTGGAGATTAATTCAAGGTATAGGGTTGTGGGTTCACGTGATAAGGACCAAGTATATATCCTTGGATTTAGTAGAGGAATGGGTAAGGAATAATATTAAAATAATTCAATCTGCATTAATAATCAAGAAAACAGTCACCTCAGCCTTTCAACTGGTTAATTTGGCGAGTTGGAAAGGGAGATAGAGTCCAAATTGGACTAGATCTTTGGATTGATAGCAAAGGCATGCACAATTCACCTCCTTGGATCATTCGAGATTTAAGAAGTAGATGTTATTATACACTAAGGCAGATTGTTAATTGGGTTAGGTCTTCTATATGGCAACAATGTTGGTTTTCATAGAGAGAGATTGGATTAAGGGAAGAGGATGCAATTATATGGAAGAGATGTAAAAACATCCTAAAAGATAGTTACACTAGGAAAATAGATGATGATGATCAAATTGTCTAGTCACTAAATCCAATTGGAGACTATGTTCCAAAAATTGGATATAAAGTCCTCGTTACAAAAGGAAGAGAGGATCATTAAGTATGGTGGTGGAAAATTGTTTGGAAACTTAAGTGTCCATTAGAATATAAAATTTTCATGTGACCATTATTGAACAATATAGCCCCATTTGGCACATTTTGCAAAAGAGGAACTTTGTAGGACCCGGCTGGTGCAGTCTTTGTTAGAAAGTATAAGAATCAAACTCCCATATCATCATGACCTACCCATATACAAAGTAGGTTTGGAATGAAGTAGAAGGGATTGTTGGTAAAAAAATTATCTGGGCAAGGGATGCAATTGAAGAGGCTTTTAGGATTGCGTGTACAAAAAGGGAAAACAGAGGGTTTAGAGCTCTCCCACTTAATATTGTCTGGGGAATATGGTTGGCCATGATTTTGAAATTGTTTAAGGATGATGAAACTTTACCCATGAGATGCATTTTTCAAGCACTAAACATATTATATACTTACCCACAAGGCCAGAAAAAACAACACCACTCACCTATTTATAGAAGAAGAAATAAATAGGGACATTACATAGCCATACTTTGACGGTGCGTCACAGGGGATCCCTCCTACAAGTGGAGTAGGAGGATCATACATATCTGTACCAATCACAACATCTCCTTCAAAGTTGGAATTGACCAAGAAAAAAACAATTATTGTGATCAAAGTATCCAGATTTTCACAGTTCCTCATGTAATGTTGTTTTAGAATTCTGGAAATAAACCGTGTATGGAGTTTTTGAAACATTCAACGTTTCGAGTGGACACTCCATTCATCATTAGGGACATTTGAAACAATAAATATGAAAATAGTGTTGAGGTAAGGGATATATAAGGGTGAAGATTAACATGAACGTTGGGGAAATGGACCAACATAGTCGTTATAAATTAGTAGTTATGAAATAAAGAGATATTTTATAGTAAATAATTATGTATTGAGTATATAATTTTAGGGTATAAAAGATGATTAAAGGTCGAGTGAAAAGATGAAAAGTTTAATTTATAAAACTTAAAAGAAAAGTTAATCAATACTAGTTATTAAATTATAATTAGATAATAATAATAAAAAAATGATTAGAAGCTGGGATTTGAGGACACAAATAAGAATAATTGAAAAATAAAGGATTTAGGAGAATTATGATTAACGATTAAAGAATGGAACGCGTGAAAAGATGAAAAGTTAAATTATTAAACTAAAAGAATAGTTAATCAATAATAATTATTAAATAATTAAATTAATTAAATATTAATTAAAATGAATTAGAGGTTGGGAAGTGAGGACACAAATAAGAATAATTGAAAAATAAAGGATTTAGGATAATCAAAATTATCGATTAAAGAAAGGAAATTTTGACAAAGATGGGGGGGTAGTGTAGGAATGAACGAGGAGAGGGGGGGCACGTGAAAGGCAAAAGAAAATTCAATTTGATTGTCTAATGCGATGGATGACAGGTTTCCAAGATTGGCTAAGTTTATACCCATCTTCACAGTTAAAATTGCTAGGATGTTTTTCAATTTCAAGAGCTTCCTCCTCCTCCTCCCCCCATCTCTCATTTCTCTCCCTTACATCCAAGGCAATACTGATCACATATCCAAAATTCTTGCTAAAAATAATATCAAAACCGTATTCAAGCCTTTCAAAACTTTCAAACAATCTTTCAGATTTGCCAAGGATAAATCTAACCCAATGCTTGGCCCATGAGTTTACCAAATTCCTTGCTCCTGTGGAAAATCATACATTGGCCAAACTGGGAGATCCTTCAAATCCCATCTCAAAGAGCACATAGCTAACACAACCCACAATCACATTTTTAATCAGCCATCGTTGAACACTCTTTCAATTCTAAACATTTAATTTGTTTTGACAAGACCTGGATCCTAGCCTCAACATACTCAAAGCTCTCGAAATTGAAAAACATCCTAACAATTTCAACCGTGAAGATGGGTATAAACTTAACAAAGCTTGGAAACATGTCATTCATCGCATCAAACAATCAAACTAAATTTTCTTTTGGCATTCCCATGCCCCCTCTCCTCGTTCGTTCTTGCGCCTATGTCAAAATTTCCATTCTTTAATCTAAATTTTTTTAATTATCCTAATTTTTTTTTTCAATTATTCTTATTTGTGTCCTCACTTCCCAACCTCTAATTAGTTTTATTTATTATTTAATTACTTTACTTATATAATTATTGTTTAATAATTATCATTGATTAACTATTCTTTTAGTTTTATAATTTAACTTTTCATCTTTTCAATCGTTCCATTATTTAATTGTTAATTTTAATTCTCCTAAATCCTTTATCATTCAATTATTTTCAATTATTCTTATTTGTGTCCTCAATTCCTAGCTTCTAATCAATTTTAATTATCATCTAATTATTATTAATTATATAATTATTATTGATTAACTGTTCTTTTGAGTTTTATAAATTAAACTTTTCATTTTTTCACTCGACCTTTAATCCTCTTTCATACCCTAAAATTATATACTTAATACATTAATTATTTATTACAAAATGTTTCTCTTTATTTCATAATGGTTAATTTACAACGGCTATGTTGGTCCATTTCCACGACGTTCATATTAATCTTCACCCTTATATATCCCTTACCTTAGCACTCTTTTCATAATTATTGCTTCAAATGTCCCTGATGATGGGTGGAGTGTCCACTCAAAATGTTGGACATTTCAAAAAATCCATACACAATTTATTTCCAAAATTATGAAACACCATAATTATTGTGAGTTAATGGCACTCAAATTAGTCTTGATGTTGGAATATGGAGGAACACACATTCAAGTCTTTGGTGACTCACTTATTGTAATTCAGTGGATGCGAAAGGAAATGACCTTGAGAAATTTTACATTACATTCTTTGTTTTGTAATGTATAACCTTTACGGACAATTTTCTCACATATCTACAGGGACATGAACATGATGGCATATGGATTATCAAACGTAGGACTAAGACTAGGTTGAGGTTCTTGGCTAGTCTTTGAAACCAAAGATGGGCATATATATTGATTCATGCATGATCCTTGGGTATAACTTTGGTTTAGCTTTTATTACAGTTTTTTGTATAAGCGACATAGAACGTGTTTAGGCAGAGGGATAAATCACTAATGATGGATGGTATAGTTTACATTCAGTGATGAAAGAAATAGGGGAGAATATAAGTCAATAGTTTAATATATTTTTGGACATAGTTACGACTTTTAGGTAAGGGAACATTATAGTTCCAAATATGCCACGGGCTTTATAGGAAATTATGAATGCTTTTTAGCATCCGATATATGTAGTTTTGTTTATATAAATAAAATTATAGGATTTTTCCTTGGAAAAAAAAAACATGATGTTAATGTGACACAGGGAATATTTTTGGGTCATATTTTTTTTGTCACTGAGACGATGCCTTGTAGAGTGTGCATCGAAAAATACGACACATAGTTGATGCAAATCATAATTCCCCCTTTAACATCATGTTTTGTGTCATCCAAACTTGAAATTGTTTCTAAAAAAAGGCATTGGGCGACGACACTTACAACCCCGTTGTGTAGCGGTGCTACCATATCTCATGTTCCTTGGTTATCAGATGTTGCTTCTTTGTTCACTATGTATAGATGCTCCATATTCAAGTGTGGTCTAGATGGTTCATCCCTATCTGTTGTATTAGTTTCTTATTCGTTCACCTTTTTCTTCTATCCAAAGGAACAATGGCTTCCTTTCTCTACTTCCAGGAGAATATGGGTTCCTTATTGGAGCAAATAGTGTCTCTCGTGGCATTGATCTAAGGTCTCCCCAAAAGTACCTTATATGCTTTTGTTGCCAAATTTAAAACTTCAAATGTCATCCATGTCTTGATACCATATGTAACACACCCACCACAGGAACTATAAATTTTCGGCTTTTTCCTTCTTTTCACCGAGGAATAGAATTCCCCGAATCCCTACGGGACCTGATACAGACCTTGCCATCCCTTATCCATACTCATATGATCAGCGGCTATGACCACGGGTCTTACCGGAGAGGTGCTCATCGGCTTTCGCGATTCGGGAAATCACGATACATGTATTTCCTTTTCCCTCTTGTCTCTCGAAGTGCCGAAATCCGAAGGGAACTAATAGTTTGTCATAACTAGAAATGCCTCGGATTAAAACATGTCCTTCCACCTTTCAGGGTTTTACTCCATCGGGATTTCGGGATGTGCGATGACAGGAGGTCTCGCACCTGGGTTTCCCGGGAGTTGAAACTCTGAAAAACCAAACTCTAACATGCTTCACTATTTCGGGAATCCATCCATCGGGATTTCGCGAGTCGAGGGTTTCGAGACTGGTGAACACGTGGGGCCTGCACTTAGGTGCCCCGGGTGCCGAAATACCGAAATATGATAACTTTTCCACACTCCATCTTTCGGGATATCACAAGTCGGGATTTCAGGACTTGCGAGTACAAGGGACTTCACCCTTGGATATTCTGGATGTCGAAACACCGAAATATCGGGATTCAAATCCATGTTAGACCATTTCGAGATTTCGCTAATCGGGATTTCAGGACTGGTGAATACAAGGGAATTTACCCTTAGGTGTCCCGAGTACTGAAATGCTGAAACATCACAACTCATCCATGCTAGTTCATTTCAGGATTTCGCAAGTTGGGGTTTCGAGACTTGCGAGTACGAGGGAATACACCCTTGAGTATTCTGATTCCCAAAATGTCGAAATATCGTAACATGTCCACGTATCGTCCTTTCGGGATTACACCCATCGGGATTTCGGGACTAGAGAGTACAAGGAAGCTCGCACTTAGGTACCTTGGGTGCCGAAACACCGAAAGGTCCTAACCCCTTCACACGTTGTCATTTCAGGTTTTCGTGAATCGGGGTTTCAGGACTTGCAGATACAAGGGAGCTCGCCCTTAGGATATTGCGAATGCCGAAATACCGAAATATCTGGATTTAGCCATACGCTGATATTTCGGGATTTCGCATATCGGGATTTCGGGAGTCGTGAGGACAAGGGTTCTTACCCTCTGATCTCCCAGGTGTCGAAAAGCCGAAATGCTTACCGGGCGCCATGTGTATTCTACAGTTGGATGGTCCAGGTATTCCCATGGGTCTTGAAATCGACGATCCCGATTTCTTCGCTACTTACAAAGGTAAAAAAGGGATGAGGCATTAACGCCTGCGTTCCTTCATTCAATTTAACGGTCGTAACAGACCTTAGTTCCTTCGAAAGGATCTCATTCGTGCATTTAGCAAGAGGGAGGGTATCTTATGTATCGAACCACCAAAAGGTTCTAACTCATCCATACGCTATCATTTCGGGATTTCGCGGGTCGGGGTGTCGGGACTCGCGAGTACAAGAGAGCTCGCATCTAGATACTCCGGGTGTCGAAACTCCGAAAACTCTTAATTTACCCACGCGCTAATATTTCAGGATTTCGCAAGTCGGGGTTTCGGGACTTGCGAGTGCAAGGGAACTCACCTTTGGGTATTCCGAGTACCAAAATGCCGAAATGTTGAGGTCTACGAGGACCATTCTCCCTCGTGCAAGATTTTAAGGCTTAAACTATAACATCCTCCTTCGGGTCCTTAGGCAATTTACACCAGGTTTTGAAGACCAGACTGGAAGGTCTTCTAGAAGGTAAGGGAGTGGTCTCGAAAGGGTGCCTTCGTGGGGGAATATCTATCCAGGGCATCGGGTAAGACAAACACAGGAACAAATCTCTCGAGAGCAGACTTGAAGAATCTGTATTAGTTCAATTTATATATATATATATATATATATAAGTAAACATAAGCCATACGTGGTCATTCCAACATAAGCATGCAACCACCATTCTGATCAAAATACCATGCAGACATTTCTACATAGAAACTATTTATAAGTGTTCAAACCATAAGCATACATTTCAAGACATTTAAATTCAAGATACGAGATATAACACTTATCAGAAAAACACTAGGTGATGCAACTGTTGAGAGGGGTGCTCATTTCCACCCAACCGTAGGCTCAGCGACTCCGAATGGATTTACCACTAGCCACCCCCGAGCTATACCACGATGCTTGAGACTCTCTGTCTCTGTTCTTCAGTGACCGAGAATGAAGGTTACTCTCCTTCCTCTATGCTATCACTCACTCTGTATTTTGTTTCAGAGTTCTTCCGATCTTTTCCTGCGATCTTTCCCTCGCGCCCCCTCCCACACCTTTTACCTGCCTTTTCTTTCCCGACGAGGTTGCGTGTGGCACAAATTCCCCCGCGGTGGTCAGGTCTGAGGCCTCCACGGATGGTCGGTTCACCCCCATCCCTCATTAACTCATGAGGAGCCTCTTCACCTACCATCCTGGTGAGTAATTCATTTAGGGGCTAGCGAGCCGCTCTTGGTTCTCCGGGCCAGTGAATACCAAATACGGTTTGGTTCGGTGGAAGTTAACGCCACCATTCCAGGTGCCTTCCACCACCTTTCTTCCGCCATTGTGGTCTCTTTGTCAGCACATTCCCCTTTTTACTAAGGTCCATTCAAATCACACATTCACATCTTTGAGTTTTCCATAGTTCTTGGCCAGTATAGTTATTTTTATAGACTGGGGGAAACAGGGTGTTACACCATATGCCTCAATTTTCACTGTGGTTAATTCGCCAATTGGTGTACAACTATTGTGGTTGGCTACTATTATCAAAATATCACTAGGGTGCAGTGAGGGTTTCTCCAATTTCTTCCCAAAATAATGAGGAGATGAGGCTTATTTTTGCTCCTTGATCTATTATTACATCAAAGATATTTTTTTCCATAACTAGTACATGAATGCTAATTTCTTAGCTAAAAAATGAACTTATTTATCTTTCTTGGACTTCTTCTAAGTTACCATGTTTGTTGGGGTTGAGAAGGCATGGTAAAAGAGCTTCCACTTTCTCCTATCCTTGCTCATCTTGAGCTAAATATAGTCGCTACAATAGTTCCTGGATATTCTCTTATTGGACCTATCTAATTTCCATGTGGTGCCTTGCTGTGTTTGTTCGCTTGCCCTCACTTTTATGATCCTTGGTGTTCAGAATGACTACTTCATAGATGTCGCTTGGGTGTTTAAGTTATTGTGTTTATATTGTTCCTTATCATTGGATTGTCTCCTTGGGTTTTCATACGAGTTGATTTTACTTGCCATTAGTGACTTCCTTTTTTCTTGCTCTTAAGAGATCGATATCACTTTGCAGTTATTCTCTTGCAACTTTTTAAATGGAATTTGACAATGGCTATTGTCATGATTACCCACCCCACAATTGGAACAAGCCACAACCCCTTGTAAACTATAAATACCATGGATGGTTGAATGTCCCCATTATCCACATGTAAAGCATTTGATCATTGTTTTGCCTCTTGGTAATGTCTAGGTGTTCTAGTTGTTGTGGGCTTAGATTCCGAATACAATCTCATGTTGTTGAGGTCCAATTATTTGGTTTATGAATGTGCTTCTTCTTCCTCTTCTTATGAAATACCTTGTTGATTTATAAGGTTGTCACAACAACGATTCCAAGAATGGTTGGATGTATTGTGTGTCCTACATAAATCGAACCTAGTTAGATTTCTTGAGTCCCCATCTTCATGTTCAGTCTCCCCTGGTTTATTCTTTTGTTGTTATTTAGATGCCTTCATTTTTGCATCTTTAAGTTATTTTATGCTCGCTTCCAACTTTTGCACATGTTGATCATTTTCATTTTTACGTTTATTTATTTGGCTTTTATTACTCACTAGTTTGTTTTCGATGTATATTACAGATTGGACTTCATATTTGTAATCCATTGGATTTATTGCCCTTACTTGTGCTTGGATGGTGTCGAGGAGTCCTGTGATGGACTACTAAATCTTGCTCTTCATTGTTACATCAAATACGAGTTGTCTGATGACTTCTCTCAACCTGTCGTCATATTGGGTTACAGATTTTCCTATCAATTGAAAGATATTTATGAGTTGTGTGAAGGCAAATGGTTTCTCCCCTAGATATCCATATACCTCCTTAGATTGTTCCTCCATGTCTTGAAAAGTTTATCTCTTTCACAATTTCGATACCATGTTAGCACTACTTTTCTAAGCATGCCTTTGAACATGGTCCATTGCCTTTTCTTCATGATCCCATCCATTTTTTTTCCAAAATGACTTCAAAAGGAAAAGGTAATAATCTTCATTCATAGATCCATCGAATAACAATATCAACCCCTTATAAAGGCTAATATGACCGGTTCTTTTCGATCCGGTCCTCCGAGGTTTGCTGGGAGTGATTCTTCTTCCATGTGTTGAGTTTTGTATTGTTGGATTTTGTGATGTTCCTCATTATTTTCCTCTCCGTGTATATTATCTCATGTGGCTTGGTTCCAAGTTTTTGGTGGCATTTTTCTATATGCTTGTTGCTTCCATGGGGAGAACCTTATGGCTACTTGAAATTGGTTTGCTTGCTTGAAGAATTATCAGAGTTCACCTACGAGATGCCACATCATGTTTATTAGTGGTATGTTTCTCCTTGTCATGACAAGAAATATAAATTCATCAGAATGTCCCCCAAACATTGGCTACTAAAAAGTCATAATAGTAAAAAACTTGATTTCAATTGCTTTGCCTTTTTTGCAACATTCGTTTTCTCTTTATCTTTTATCACTTCACTACTTTATCATCCTTCCTTACAACTCACTATAACCTTTTATTATCAATACCATGGTATCTCTTGCAAGGGGATCAATACGTAGTGAATGAATTTCACAATTTAGTACTCAAATACACCTACCCACTTGGAGGTACCGATATTTGACCTACTTTTTTTCTTTGTCCATGCGTGACCCACCCATTGATGACATCGATACCTAATTTTCTTCTTATGAATGCTTTCCCATGCTGGATTACTTTCCTCTAAGTCACCTTGTCTTAGTCTAGATGTATGACCTCCTTGGGATGTCTAGCTCTTCTCTTATCTCTTGTCCTTGGTCATTGATTTGACTATGTTAGACCATTCGGGGCACTCCCTTGCTAGTTAGGATTT
>ML783679.1:65750-120937 GCA_009831015.1 Picea engelmannii
TTTTTTGTAAAAACTCCACTGTAAGACAAGACTATATTTCATATTGGTACTAAATGACAAAGGCATGTTGATGGTTAGATCTTCTTTCATATCTTTATATTTTTCTTTTCTTATTTCAATACATTTATTCTGTTGCAATGCATATGATTCCTTGATTGTGAGTGACACAGTGAAAATTTTACTGTTTTTGTTCATAATGTTTATATGAACAAAACAATGAAATTATCTTAAATTATATTAATGATCTGCATAATTACATATACAAAATCAGGTTCTTGGCCTTTAACTCCTAGGCTCTCCGACCTAATACACACATAAGCCCACCAACTTATATACACTTGGCTCACCAAACATGTTTACAATACATAGACATAACTGGGGCTTTTCCTTGGGGTATTACAATCCCCTCCCCTTATTTTTGCACTGTCCTCATTGCAACTTTTACACAACATCAACAAGATTTCCAAAATCTTCAAAAATATGCGGGTATTTTGCTCGCATAGCATCCTCATGCTCCCATGTCACGTCCTCAGGACCGTACCAGGTCCACTGGACCTTTACAAGCCCTATGGCTCGATTCCGGAGCTGTTTTCTCTTCCTGTCCAATATACACACATGATGCACTTGCAAGACACCTTCTTGCTCCACCTGAATCACATTCCAATCAATTACATGATTAACATCAGGTATATATTTCTTAAGCAGTGAAACATGAAACACATTATGTACAGTTATGGATGTAGGAAATGAAAACATATATGCAATTGGCCCAATCCTTTCTAGTATTTCAAATGGTCCACAAAATCTCACTGCCAACTTCGAACAGTTTCCCAGCCTCAGGGAAATTCTATTGGCTTTCACTTTCAGGAAAACATGCTCTCCCACTTTAAACTCTCCGTGGGTTCTGTTTTTATCAGCATAACTTTTCTGCTTGTCTTAGGCAGCCTTTAAATTCTGCTTAATTTTTAGCATTTGCTCTTCCATTTCCTTGAGCAACTCTGGCCCAACCACTGCTCTATCAGCTGGATTATCCCATATTATTGGAGTATTGCACTTTCTACCATAAAGTGCTTCAAATTGGCTCATCTTCAACGATGGTTGATACCCATTGTTGTAGGCAAATTCTACCAAGTGTAGGTAGTCTTCCCATTTAGATGGTTTGTCCATTCACATACATCCTTATCATATATTCTATCACTTAGTTCACACTCTCTGTTTTCCCATCAGACTTAGGATGATAAGTAGTACTAAAGTTCAGATTCATTTCGAATCCTTTGAACAACCCTTTCCAAAATTTTGAGGTGAATTTCATGTCCTTGTCAGACACAATTGTCTTGGGAATACCGCACAATCGTGCTATTTCCCTCATAAAAATATTAGCAACATTACCTGCCTTGTGAGTAGTCTTTAACATAATAAAATGGGCAACTTTCATAAGTTTGTCCACCACCATCATGATTGAATCATGCTGCTTGCCTGTTCTAGGCAATCCTGTGATGAAATCCATTATCACTACCTCCCACTTCCACTCAGGAATGGGTAAAGGCTGTAGCAACCCTGCTGGGTGCCTATGCTCAGATTTAACCTTCTGGCATTCCATACATCTGGCGATGTATTTTGCAATCTCTCTCTTCATACCTGGCAAAACGTAATGGCTCTTGACTGCTGCCACAATTTTCTGATATCCAGGGTGCCCTACATATGGCACATTATGCATTTCATTCAAAATCATAAGTTTCATGTCCTGGAGATTAGGTACATAAATTCTGTTCTTGTACATAAGTGCTCCATCGGCTTCTAATTTATAATTTTCCACTTTCTATGGCATCTCACCTTGCTTTAGCTTTACTACCAAATCCATGAACTACAAATCTACATTTGCAGCTTTCGAAATTCTGCCTTTAATATCAATTCGGTACATGCTAATGGTTGTAGCATGTAATTCATGCACTCTCCTGCTAAATGCATCAGCCACTTTGTTCTCTTTTCCTTTGACATGCTTGATATAAAAGTCATATTCACAAAGAAACTCCAGCCACCTACTCTGCCTAGCATTCAAGGTTGGCAGATCAAAAAAATACTTCAGACCGTTATGGTTTGTCCTCAGTTCAAACCTCCTTCCCATGAGGTATTTCCTTCATTTCTTTAGAGCTTGAACGATGTCCACCAACTCCAAATCATGAGTGGCATAGTTCTTTTCGTGCTCTTTCAACTTCATGGACTCATAACATATTACGAATCCATTTTGGCCGATGACTCCTCCCAGTCCTTCTTTGCATGCATCTGTGCACACTACAAAATCTTCATTCGGATCTACAATCCTCAGGATTGGAGCACTGGTTAGTAGCTACTTCAATTGCTAGAAGCTTTTCTCACATTCTTCTGTCCACTGAAACTTCTTCTCCTTCCTTTGCAAGGAAGTGA
Source organism: Picea engelmannii (assembly GCA_009831015.1). NCBI lineage: Eukaryota > Viridiplantae > Streptophyta > Pinopsida > Pinales > Pinaceae > Picea > Picea engelmannii. Next base: position 68,175 of record ML783679.1, read on the forward strand.
TAGGGAGAGCTATCCTTGAAAACCATGCAATGAACATTCTGTAATAGCCCACTAGACCCATAAAGGATCTGACTTCTGTCACATTCTTGGGCGCTGACCATTCTCTAATGGCCTCTATCTTCTCAGGATCTACAACTATCCCATCCTTTTAAATGATATGCCCCAAGTAATGGATCTGCTTTTGATAAAACGAGCATTTGCTCAACTTGGCATACAGTTGGTGCTCTCTTAGCACTTGCAGCACCATCCTCAGATGCTGTTCATGCTCTTCCTCCGATTTGGAATACACCAGGATGTCATCCAAAAAGACTGTGACAAAATTGTCTAGATAGTCCCTGAATACACCATTCATTAAACACATGAAAACAACGGGTGCATTTGAAAACCCAAAAGGAACCACTGCGAATTCATAATGACCATACCTTGTTCTGAAGGTGGTCTTGCGGATGTCTTCATACTTTATTCTTACCTGGTGATATCCCGATCTAAGATCTATTTTCAAAAATATATTGACATCCTTCAACTGATCAAAGAGATCATCGATCCTTTGCAAAGGATAGTTGTTCTTTACAGTCACTTTGTTCTATTGTCTAAAATTGATACATAATCTCAACGTCCCATCCTTTTTCTTCACGAACAGGACCGGGGCACCCCAAGGTGACACACTTGGGCGTATATACCCCTTCTTCAAAATCTCTTCAAGCTACAATTGCAGTTCTTTCAGCTCTGGTGTACTCATTCTGTAAGGAGTTTTTGACACTGGAGCTGCTCTAGGCATCAAGTTTACAGAGAAGTCAATATCTCTTTTCGAGGGTAATCCGGGTACCTCCTGAAATACATCTTCAAACTCTTTTAGTACCACATGATCTTCAATCTTTGATACTTTATCCTTAGGTGCTTCCTCCATGTGGGCTTCAAATAATTGACAACCTTTCCTGTAGCACTTCTTTAGCTATATTGATGAGATTTCCTTGATAGCAACAACTTTGGGAATTCCTTGGACTGTTTTCCGATTCCCCTCCTGATCCAGGCAAGTGAATGCTTTGTTATGATAGTCTAGGATGGCATGGTGTTGGTCCAACCAATCCATCCCAATTAGACAATCATAAGAACCTAAAGGCAGAATGTTCAATTCAACCTTTGTGCTCAGTCCATTCATGTCCACATGACAAGACTTAACCAATTCTGTAACCTTTCTCTTGGTTCCTGTAGCCAGCTGCACTAACTAAGATTTTCCATGTTTTGTTATTGACAATTGCAAACTTTCCACCACTCTAGGATCTATATAACTATGGCTAGCCCCTGAATCAATTAAAATAGTAAATGGTTGGTTGTTAATCATACCTTCCACTTCAATCATGTGTTATTTAAATTCAACTTGGTTGTTGTCCAGGGCTGCATAGATCCTGTGTATTCTACTGCCCATGTCCTTCACTGTTTCAACTTGCTGAACATTATGGAAAGTTCTCACTTTGCCATTTTTATGGGGACAATCTCTGTACTTGTGGTTCCTCTGAAAACCCCAACACTGAATGGGCGTCTGCCTTGGCCTTTGTCCCCCTACGTCAGCCGTTCTCGGCTCTCTAAATGATGGCTTTCCTTGAGGACTGTTTTTGAAAAAGGGAGGTTTGTTTCCCTTCTACCTTTGCTCTTTCTTAAACTTCTTCTTTTTGTCATAATATCTCTTAGTCAAGTATTTCTTTTCAAAATACTTCTTGAATTATTTCTAAGTAATATCTTTCTCTCTAATGTGCTGCACCTGCACAAGTTGATCCCACCACATGGATGCTTTTCCTTTTAGTTGATACATCACAATTCTTTCTTCTGCATGAGAGGAATAATTCTGCAGTTGGAAATATTTCCTCATGCCAAGCAACCATGTTTCGACATCTTCCTCCTTCTTGTGTTCTCCATCAAACGTTGGAGGCTTAATCTTGTTCATTTCTCCCTTTAGTTCATCCACTCCAGATCTCCTGTGCTTTCTGGTAGGATATGGGCTTGAACTACTGTGTGCCCTCCTCTTGGAGCGACCTTGGGAGTGATGATGGTGTCTACCAACACTCATTGATCTTCTTCCCTCAAAAGTTCGGTGACTCCTTGTTTTTCTTGAGTCTCTCTCCTTATGCAATTTCTTTTCGATCCTTTCCAGGCTACGCATCAAATTTAAGTTGAATTCACCCTATTGTTCCTTATATTTCATGAGCTTTCTGTTATCTACTTGGTGAGTCTGGGCATCTCTCTGCAATCTTTCAATGATTTTCATCATATGCCCTTCCTTATCTATCTCTTCTCCATTCCCATTGGAGTTCGATCCTTCAACTCCATAATGAACATCCATTCCTTTTGCTTCATTCTCTAAACTAGAAGTAGTCCATGCCTCTTTCATATCTTTGCACTCAGTGGAAAATCTTATTTGGTTCTGGCACTCGTTAAACTTCTGCAAACACAATGTCCATACAACCATAATTTTTCAGGTCATCATTCCTTAACAAATCCTACAACATTCATAAACAAATCTGATTCAAGAAAACTTTCAAACTCCATTTCCTTTCGGGGCTTTTCTCTGTGAATTTTTCGGGCACTAGCCCCTTTCTCTCAGTCCCCCAACCCACGCGACCAGGGGTTGTGACCAAGTGCTAGATCAATAAGTGCTTACTTGAGCCTTCGACCTTTGGCTTAAGAAGATTTTCAAAGCACAAAACAACAATCTCTCAGAGTTCCAAGTTACCGAACTCGTGAAGTAGAGTGGATCAAAAGTTCATGTCTACCCAACATCCAATGGCTGACACTTACTATGGAACCTCAGGTGTGTGAGTTCCGGGTCTTCGGAGCTTCGAAGAATATCACATTCGTACATCCAAACTATTAATCTCCAAACCTTCCTAATTACCTTTGGTGACGTCATTACGTCACATTACTTAATGTTTTTCCAATTGTAGGGGCATGCAACAATGGTTTGGAGCAACCCGCCTTTCGTCCCGCAATTCTTCTGACGTTGAAAAGTAACCCCTCAGTGAAACCGCGGTTTGGATTGCGGGATCGCCTTGGAGAATTAGCTTCCGTGAAACTTGGGTCCCCCCAATGTCTCCTGGGTGTTGATCTTGATGTATCATGATCAACGCCACTGTGGGTGCTCCGACCTTTAACTACATTACGTAACCTCGGGCTCCACTAACCTTGCTCATACAGGAAAGACACATGGCAGAATAATAGCGGCTGATACGTGGTCCATTCAAATGGGTGACACTCGTCACGTTCCAAATGCCATCTCAATATTCCACGGTTCAGAATCCACTTACACTTGGCACACAACCCATGTGTCCATGCCACCTCCAGGTGTCATCATCATGACTCACCACCTCGACTCTTCGGGAATTTCAACTTCTCTATGCTCATTTTTTTCCTGGAGTGCTTTCTCCCGGAGTTCACGATCTACCAACGCGTATCCTCCTTCACGATCAACGAATATGAGTGACTTCGACACTTCGGGCTTTGGGAGTTTCAAACTCACAATGCTTGCCTCCTCACGAAGTAATTCCACTCGAAGTACACGATATATTGACGTGTGTCCTTCGCAACGGACGATTGCGATCTACTTCGGCCTTTGGGATTTCGGGAGTTTGTCACACTCCACACTTGAAATCCCATGAAGTGACTTCCCTTTTCCTTCCTGGACACAGATTTAACGGTCAGGCTCTTTTCTTACGATCTACGGTGTAGATCTCCTTCAGACTTCAGAGCTTCAGGTTTCATCCTTTCTCTTACCTTTGCAGTCAGTTTCACCGTCGTCGCGAAGTCCGAAGTGCTTCCATGTTACCCTTTCTGCACTTTCTCCATATCTAACGGTCGTAAAGGTTTTTCCTCTCCTTCCAAATAGATCCTATGGTCCAACATCCCAAGTGTTGAGCTCTCTCTCTCTCTCTCTCTGTGGTTAAATACCACACCGACTGCAGTTTTATTCTACCGCTACTCGTCTTGAGCTTTGTAACACGACCAAGTAACCCCTTGGCACTCAGAAACATTCTAAGGTTCGAAATTTGTTCCTTCGAACACCATTTCCACTCGAAACCTTGGGTCCAAATACCACTTATCCGACCCATCCTGGCTCAGTGTTGAAACCATGGATTTGATACCATATTGTAACATGCCCAACCACCCACAGGCCTGGAAATTCCACTACTACGAAATATACACTTATATATAATATGCATTAAATAAAATTAACACATTTAACATACAATTACTGCCATCATATAGACCTTAATAGAATTAACAACAATTCATACATGGAGCGGTATACATGAAAACATACAAGCATCACATACATTCATTTTAATTGAAATTAAACACATAATGATACTTATCTTTGAAACTGGAGTAACTCCACCAACTATGTGCATACCTTCCATGAACCTCTGAGCCTTAGACCATGCTCCTCATCACACTCAACAGTGGGTCACCCCCGAGCTGGGACCAAGCTCCACCCAGGGCAAGGGAATCCTAGACTAGGCCAAGGTTATAGGAAGTTGCACAGTACCACCGGAAGGATTCTCTCCAGGAGTCTTCTTATGCCCACTACTCACAAACTCTCATTCCCTACATGCCTGTTCCACTCGGGAGTATACACCTTCATTGTCACACAATCCATCGGCTTCTTTACCTCCCTCTCTCGGTCTCAACAACATGATGGATTAGGAATTCTCAGAGCTCCGTAGCTAGTGTTGGACTCTCTCTGGGAGAAAACCACTTCCCAACAAAATCTCTCACCTGGAGAGAGCTGCTCACAGGCCTGACAACCTGCCTCTTCAACCATGGGCCTGACAACCCACTTCTTCAACCAGTTTCAGCCCAATTCCCGCAAAGTGAGGATAACAACAACAACAACTCGTCAATTCCACTCAGGAAAAACAGAAGGCAACAACCCAAAGATAGTTCAGGTACATACTCGTCTCTGCAAGAGAGGATAGACTGGGCTCACAGGACACACAGGTGACATGGCTCATTCCACGAGTTTTCCACTGGTTTCAGGGTGTGCGACAAGGAATCAACGCAGAGGTCGAACACAGAGCTCAACAAAATTCATGGAAGATGCGTCGGCTTCTCAGGAAAACATCATCGTTTTCTGGTTTCAGCGCTGCGTGAGGGTATGCAGAGATCAAACGCAGATGCACAACAACACAAAGAGTGGATGCTCGAATGGATAAAAAACCCACAACACGAGCTGACTCTTTCCCTTTAGCTGCATGTGCCCAGGTCGATACTTGTCTTCCTGGAGCTGCATGCGTTCCCTTTTGCACACGTTGGAGCTGCATGCGTTGCCTCTCCTAGGACTTAGGATAAAACATGTCTTTCACATAGCTTTGGAATAATAATAAATTATTATTCTCAAGGACTTAATCCCCCTAAGCTTAGCCCCCTTTCCAACCTTTTCCCTTACCCACTCCATGGAAGCTTAGTCCCCCATCACTCTTTCTTCGTGGTCAGCCTGCACACAACGATGTTTATATATTATATTAATGATCTGCATAATTACATATACAAAATCAGTCTCCTGGCCTTTAACTCCTAGGCTCTCCGGCCTAATACACACATAATCTCACCAACTTATATACACTTGACTCACCAGCCTATAAAACATGTTTACAATACATAGACATAACTGGGGCTCATCCTTGGGGTATTACAACAGTGAACATTTTTTTTTATCATTTCCAGTTGAAATCAATTAAAAGTCTCCATCGTATCGTGATGAAGAAGATTTGATCATTCATGAAACTTTCTCTCATTCTTCTTTTCAAGGAGAAGTTTTTCAAGATGTTGTTGATGATAATGTCATGGATAATATGACAACAAATTTATTGGATTGTCATAATGGATTTTTTGTTCCAAAAGACCATGTTGTTCATTTGTGTTCTTTCTTTGAAGAGCACAATGAAACAAAATTTTGTGAATTTCAAAATTCAGAATTTTTTTATAGTCAACCTGTATATGATGAATATGAAAATGGAGAAGAGCAGAATTTCACATCAGCATTCATTGACCTGTGCAACAATGAGCCCATTTTTGAGGAGTATGAATATGATGTTGGAGAAATAGATGAAGGAAATCAACCTATCCAAGATGTTGTTGTTCACTATCATAAAACAAGTGATGTTCATGTGTTGTTTCAAGGAAATCAAGTGGATTATGGTCTCCCAAATACAACATAATTGGCAGGGGAGAAGTTTGGGTTTTTTCATTAGCTCGAATTTTTTCATATTATATATGATCCAATAGCCGTCTACATGGAATCATTGTTTCTAGAGGTTCAAAATTTTGCAGCATTTGGAATTAAAGCAAATTGTAGTTGTAAGTATGGGCTGCCCATTCATTTTTTATTGCAAACATCTAAGTTTTTCTACATTTTCTTATTTACTTGCAAGGAAGAAGAGTATTTTTTCATTCAAATGCTTTCATGGCTGCATTGAAAGTTTTATGTGACCTGATCAAGGAACTGATTGGTTAGTTGTGTAGGAGTTGTACATAAATAAGATTTATTTTTGAGCATGTTGGTTTCAGTTTGAATATCAATTTACAGTATGAGAGTAGTGTCAAGTTTCCAGTATGCAAGAATAAGGACTCTATAGCCCAATGGAAGGACTACTTGCAGTTTTGTGGTTGTTATTTTTGGATTGCAAATAAAGGAATGGCTGGACATGGAAATAATTATAGTAAAGTTGATGATGATGAGGGATGTGAAGGCATTGGTCAACAAGTTCTTAAAGTTTCATGATGAAACTTTATCCCCAGAAGGATCCAATGTTAGTCCTTAACCTTGTTTTTTACTGATTGGGTATCCTTAGTCCCTGTTCTACCCATTTTCCATGATTTTTTTGTTAAACTCTATTTTTCCCTTCTTGGCTTGAAAGCTTATTTTAAATATTTTTATGTACATTTTAAATGTTTTTTAAGTTTTCAAAGATTAGGATATGATATGAAAGTTTTCTATCACATCACTTGTCCTTTCCTCGTTTGAATTTTCAATTGTTTTCAAAGTGGAAAGGGTGCTACAAGAATAGTGCTATTCTTGTAGCGTCGGGAGTAATGATAGTTCTGCATGCGCCACCTTACCTAGATCGTGTTCTAACGTTCAAAACCATTGCTAGAGGATATACATATCTCTGTATGATCTATATCGGGTCACAATTCTCATAATGGAATTTTCCAGAAAACTGTCATGGCCATTTTTAAAAATGACCAATCATCACTTACAGATTCAACAAGAAAAATCAATACTTCAAAGGATTCTACAAAACTAAAGGAAATCTCCCCTGTAGCCAAATCAACCATTTATGGAGAAAAGTGCGCAATCATACAAAGAGACTCTGTTTTGGGGTTATATTAATTTGCATTGGTAATTTTTGTTGAATTGAATCAAAATCCTGGGAAATATAATGCAACAAAACACCATAATTGTATTTATTGAGATAGAACAACAGATGGATGGGGTTTTTCTGAATTTATTTTTGGTTCAATAGCGCAAGAAATCTCTTGAAAGAATCTAGATGCTGATTGGAAACAACAACGCTAATGATAGAATGCTCCACACATATATACATGGATCATTTCTCAAAGATGCCATAAGCTCTTGTGGTGTCTATATTGACTACTCGAAACTAGTTTCAGATCCTACAGGTCATGCTACAACTTGGGCATCTGGAAGCAGGTAGTAGAATCCCAAACTGCAAGGATGCACTTAGCATTCGATAGCATAAAAAGATAAAAAACACGAAAGAGGGACAAATAGAAATAAGATCAAAGGTTAAATCCTTTCCAGGCTTGAAATCAACAATCAATCTCTAGATTTTAGGCATAATCAAACTATATTGGCATAAAGTAGTTCTCAAGCCAAGATAAAGTAGGAGTAGACCAAAGTTTCCTCTTCTACTCCATAGTGAAGGTTCAAGAACTAGTGCAACATACAATTTTGATTTTTGTCAAACAAGAGGAGTACCTATGTTTAAAATAAATTGGAAATTTAGAAGCTGTTTTTGAAGGACTATACACAGGTTGGATATTTTTATAGTTGAAGGAGAATACATGCAAATATAATGATGAGAAAAAATGAGTTTTTTTCCAGAAAAAGATCAACTGCAAGATCTTCCAGAAACCAGAGACTCAAAAAGCACTGGAAAATAGGATTTTAGCACAGGGCTATCTTCAAAATATAAAATTAAATTGAGAAAGCCCTGAACCTCCCTAATCCAGTTGAAGAACACCCAAAGTTTAGGATGGAAACAAAAAAAAGAAAGACAAAAAATCAAATACAGTAAATACTTTGTTTTTCCTGTTTTAGTCTTTATCTTCAAGAGAAGTTTATGAAATGATGGAGATGAAGTTTTTCTAAAAAAACAGAGGTTTTTGTTGGGAACATGCCCTTTCACAAAAACCTCTCTCTTGTTTTACACGACTATCACCGTTTAAGAGATTAGAATATATATTTGAGGCCTATTTTTCAAAGATTTTCACAATAAATGATTTCCTATTTAGTGACCAATTTTGGGTGAGGTTTAAAAGCAGCTTGAGATGAATTTTTGGAAACAAAAAGAGGTTTTTGTTGGGAACATGATTATTCACAAAAAACGCTCTTGGTTTTCACACAACTATCATATTTTGGGATATATGATGATATTTATGGACCCTATTTTTCAGGAATTTGCCAGATTTATCTTCCAAAAAAATCTCATGGACAACAGTTGACAAGCCACTTCATCAATTCAACTTGGAGATCAGATATGATATTATCCTTGATTATTTGAAACAAGAAACTACATATAGATGAGGAGGTTTTCATATCCATTTCTTTTGGATCTTGATAAATATGTATTTTTTCTATATAAACAAGGTAGAAGGAGAAGTAATGGTGGATTAGTTGGGAATTCAAGGATCTTTTTTTGTAAAAACTCCATTGTAAGACAAGACTATATTTCATATTGGCACTAAATGACAAAGACATGTTGATTGTCAGATCTTCTTTCATATCTTTATATTTTTCTTTTCTTATTTGAATACATTTATTCAGTTGCAATGCATATGATTCCTTGATTGTGGATGATACAATGAAAATTTTACTGTTTTTGTTCACAATTAAGGTTGTTTTCAAGTACATGTTCTTGTTTCTTAATGATATTTTGAAATAATAAATCCATGTGTGAGTTGAAAAACTAGATACTCACATACCTTCCTTTCTTTATTTGCCTTACCATCTGATCTATTAAAGTGTCTATCATTTAGTAAACCAGTGGGATGTTTACTTGCTTTATTATTGAGTTATATGTTTATTTGAATCCTTGAACCAGATTTCAACCATTTTCTAGAAACCTATTCAAAAAACCCTTAATAAATACCATTACAATAACCTGATGATGCTCTAGCTTTCCCTCTTACATTCAAGTGAAAATTTATGGACTAACAAGCCCCATCCCAAAACTCTTAAAAGTTTAAGATTTTTTCTTGGTCTCACTGGTTACTACTAAAAATTCATAAGTAACTATGGTAAGATTGCAACTCTCCTCACATACTTGCTTAAAAAATTACTTTCACTTGGAATTATGTTGTAGAATAGGCCTTGGAGGATTCAAAGGATGTTATGTGTACAACCCTAGTACTTGCTACACCAGATTGCACTAAGACCTTTTTTTTTGAATGTGATTCCTATGGTAAAGGAATCATAGCAGTAATCGTGTAAGAGGGATGACCATTGGATTTTACTAGTAAACAACTCTATGAGAGGCACTTGGAAAAACAAACATATGAAAAAAAAATGATGGTTGTACTACATTTGGTGATATCTCGTGTCCATACATGCTTGGGCAATGTTTCCAAATTAAAAAAAATAATCATAGCCACATATATAAGAGAGATGATATATTGGTTCACATTTGAGAACCCTAGATCATTAGCTATCGATGCAATCTATCATAGAGAAATAAAGTTGACAAGCATAAGCAATCAAATCAATAGAGATGATATTTCTTGTTGGGATCATTGTATTGGCTAGTGTTGGATTATTGTAGTGGGATTTTTGGGGTTCAAGTCCTACTTTCTATACCCATATGACTTTACTTGAATCACTTTCTAGAGAAAATGATTTAGGTCCCTGAGCAACAAAAATGGGTCACCAAAATATTGGGATATGACTATAATATAATTTATAAGAAGAGCACTGAGAATGGGTAACAAATGTTCTCTCTCAAAAGTATGAAGAGTACAGGTCCCTATTTTCACTCTCCTTGATAGTAGCATAACGATTGAATGACATCCACAAAGAATGGTTAATAGATCCCAAGATCACTTGCCTGATACAATAACTTCAAATGGAACCCCATGCATATCAGGGATACACTTGGAATAATGAAGAGATTTTCTATAAAGGGCATCTTTATTTGAACAAGCAATCGATATTTAAATCAATGGTGTTATCTGAAATCCATACCTCTCTAACAACAAGTCATTTAGGATTTCATAAAACATATTAAAGGATCAACTGTTCATTTTTTCAGTAGGTACCAAAGAAGGAAATTTGCACCTTTGTGGAATAATGCAACCTCTTCCAAAGACATAAGTGAGAAATAGTGAAACCTATAGGATAACTACAACCTTTATCCATTCCCTTGCTGTATGGACTAACATTTCTGTGGAATTCATTGTGGAGTTGGTTGATCATCCAAATATAACAATAAATTTGTCATCATGGTTGTGGTTGATCACCTTTCCAAATATGTTCATTTTTGTGCTCTACAACACCCCTTTAAATCCTCCATAGTCACTCAAGTATTCATGGATAATAATGTTAAACTCCATGGTATGTCGTTATCTATTGTGATGGATTGTGACCCCAATTTCACTAGCATTTTCTGGCAATATTTTTTTCAACTTTAGGGTACTCAATTAAATCTTAGCATTGCCTATCATCCCCAGTTTGATGGTTAAAATGAAGCTATAAACAAGTTCTTGGGTACTAAGACCTTTTTTTTTTGAATGTAATTCCTTTGGTAAAGGAATCATAGCAATAATCGTGTAAGAGGGATGACCATTGGATTTTACTAGTAAACAACTCTATGAGAGGCACTTGGAAAAACAAACATATGAAAAAAAAATGATGGTTGTACTACATTTGGGGATATATCGTGTCCATACATGCTTGGGCAATGTTTCCAAATTAAAAAAAATAATCATAGCCACATATATAAGAGAGATGATATATTGGTTCACATTTGAGAACCCTAGATCATTAGCTATCGATGCAATCTATCATAGAGAAATAAAGTCGACAAGCAGAAGCAATCAAATCAATAGAGATGATATTTCTTGTTGGGATCATTGTATTGGCTAGTGCTGGATTATTGTAGTGGGATTTTTGGGGTTCAAGTCCTACTTTCTATACCCATATGACTCTACTTGAATCACTTTCTCGAGAAAATGATTTAGGCCCCTGAGCAACAAAAATGGGTCACCAAAATATTGGGATATGACTATAATATAATTTATAAGAAGAGCACTGAGAATGGGTAACAAATGTTCTCTCTCAAAAGTATTAAGAGTACAGGTCCCTATTTTCACTCTCCTTGATAGTAGCATAACGATTGAATGACATCCACAAAGAATGGTTAATATATCCCAAGATCACTTGCCTGATACAATAACTTCAAATGGAACCCCATGCATATCAGGGATACACTTGGAAAAATGAAGAGATTTTCTATAAAGGGAATCTTTATTTGAACAAGCAATCAATATTTAAATCAATGGTGTTATCTGAAATCCATACCTCTCTAACAACAAGTCATTTAGGATTTCATAAAACATATGAAAGGATCAAATGCTCATTTTTTCAGGAGGTACCAAAGAAGGAAATTTGCACCTTTGTGGAATAATGTGACCTCTTCCAAAGACATAAGTGAGAAATAGTGAAACCTATAGGATAACTACAACCTTTATCCATTCCCTTGCTGTATGGATTAACATTTCTGTGGAATTCATTGTGGAGTTGGTTGATCATCCAAATATAACAATAAATTTGTCATCATGGTTGTGGTTGATCACCTTTCCAAATATGTTCATTTTTGTGCTCTACAACACCCCTTTAAATCCTCCATAGTCATTCAATTATTCATAGATAATAATGTTAAACTCCATGGTATGTCGTTATCTATTGTGATGGATTGTGACCCCAATTTCACTAGCATTTTCTGGCAATATTTTTTTCAACTTTAGGGTACTTAATTGAATCTTAGCATTGCCTATCATCCCCAGTTTGATGGTTAAAATGAAGCTATAAACAAGTTCTTGGAAGTTTATTTGAGGTGCTTTACTTCATAATGACAATCAAAATGGGTTTAGTGGTTATCTATAGAAAAATGATGGTACAATACAACTTATCATGGTGCCATTGGAACGACTCCCTTTGAGGCTATTTACGGAAAAAATCCCCCATTAGTAATATCCTACTTACCCAGAGTCTCTGAGGTGCGGGAGGTAGACAAAACCCTCACAACTTGGGATGACACTCTCTACACTGTCAAGGATAATTTGGTAATGGATCAAAACATGATGAAGTAGTAGGTTCATCAACATCATTCAGAATTCCATTTTGAAGAAGGGGATCAAGTGTTAATTCATTTGTAGCCTATATAAGAAGAGGTTGAACCCTCTCTTCCCCTCTTCAGCCTATATAAGAAGAGGTCAAACCCTCTCTTCAACACAGTTATACAACACAGTTTTGAAACACAGTTTTCATATGCAGGTTGAGGGTGAAGTAATAGAGGAGCACATCAGTGATAAAGAGGCATCATATCAGAGGTGTATTTCAACAAGGTATTTTAAGTCTTTGTTAGGTCAGAGTAATCTTGGCAAGCTCTTTGAAAACAAAACATTCATGGTGGATATTTGTAAGAGATCTTACATTATTAATGCAATAAATGAATATTGTTTGCTGGGGTTTTTCTCCTTGTACATGGTTTCCCCAGGGTATATGTGATATTGATGTGCATGTTTACTTATCTAGATAGTTATTTCTATTCGATTATGATTTGGAATTGTTGAAGTGTATTAAGATGGAATCAAAGTATTGAAGAAAATAAAAGAATTAATCTGCATAAGACATCAAGCTCATAATTTAACATGGTATCAGAGCTTAGGGTGTGTTAAATGTGTTGAAGTGCAACATAAGGTACACACAGATCCAAGCAAGCTTGATTAAGTTTCTAGTGTGAGGTCCATGGCATCCTCCATTTCAGTCAGGGCCAAGGATAGGCTCGAAGGAGCTACCAACTTCAATGTGTGGAAGCTCCATATAACAAATATATTGCAAGAGAATGATCTTGAGCAGTATGTGACCACATTGGTGGAGGAACCCACGAATAATGCAGGAAGAACGATCTTCAGGAAGAGTCAAGCAAAGGCCAAGCGAATCATCTTTGACTCATTCAAACATAGTATAATGCCTGCAATGACTTCATTGATGACTGCCAAGGACTGTATGGATACATTGGTGAATCTGTTTGAGAAACAAGATCCAAGTCAGAAGAGGACACTTAAGCACAAGCTTAAGTAATTGAATATGGAGAAAGGTGAATCAATGGCATAATTTTGTTCCAGGATAGCCTAGATCAGAGATCAACTTTTGGTCACAGGGGTGAAAGTGGGCGATGATGATTTAGTGCAGGCCATTTTTGACATTCTTCCTTCTTCATGGGATACCTTCTTATCTAGTGTAAGTGGGAGAGAGATTCAACCCATGTTTGAGAGGTTATGGCATGATTGACTCCAGGAGGAGAGTCACACAACTACCAGGAGTGAGCCAACGAAATAAGAGCACTCAACTTTAGCATCAAGATTCAAGGGAAAGAAGAAAGATACTTTCCAGAAAGGCTCTCAGTGGAAGCCAAACACCAAAGGTAAGAATATTGATACATCTAAGATTAAATGCTTTAGTTGTAATAAGTTGGGTCATTTTTCTAAAGATTGTTGGTTTAGAAAGAAATATCCTAGGAAAGGGAAACATCATGCCTCAACTTCTGAGGATGATGAATCCAAAAGAAATCAGAAAAGTCTTTCTAATGAGAAAGAAAATAGAAAAGAATATTATTTGGTTTCTGCCTTATCCAGCTCGGTTTCCACGGGGCCGAAAACTTGGTTAGTAGATAGTGGTGCATCAAATCACATGACAGGGTACAAGGAGATACTCTCAGATTTCGAGACAAAATCTTTTGCAGAGTAGGTCTAGCTTGGGGATGAAAAATGTTACAAGATAGAGGGAGTAGGCTCTATCTCCTTTAGATTGGAATCTGGGGCTGGACTTCATGTTGATGAAGTATTATATGTTCTAGGGCTCAAGAAGAATCTACTATCAGTTGCAACCCTTGAGGACAAGGGATATTTTGTGATCTTCAAGGACAAGAAGGCACTACTATGGGCTAAAGGTATCCACCTAAGTACAACAGAACCCATTGGAACTCGTAGTGGAGGATTGTACGTTGTGTCAGGACAGTCAGTTTGGGCATTGGTTCATGATGCGGCTAGCTCCAGTGAGTTGTGGCACAAAAGACTTGGACATATTCATTAAAAATCTCTTTCATATCTATAGAACATGGTATGTGGCATGCCCTCTATTTCTCTTAGTAAAAATTAAATTTGTAAGGGATGCATGCTAGGTAAAAATATAAAGAAAGCATTTCCTAGTAGTGACAACAGAGCTCGGGGCATCTTAGATCTGGTTTATTCTAATGTATGTGGTCCCATGTCATCTCCCTCACTCAGTGGTTGTTTATATTATGTCATTTTTATTGATGATTACTCAAGAAAATGTTGGATATATTTTCTTAAAGCTAAAAGTGTCACATTTGATAAATTCAAAGAGTACAAAGCCTTTATTGAAAAGCAGACAGGGAAACACATCAGAATCCTTAGAACAGACAATGGAGGAGAGTTTGAATCTCTTTAGTTTGAGGATTTCTGCAAATCAACAAGAATCAAGAGACAGTTGACCATTCCATATAACCCTAAGAAAAATGGAGTTGCTGAGAGGAAAAACAAGACAATTTGTGAGGCAATGATGTTTGACTAGGATATGCCAAATTATTTATGGGCAAAATCTACCTCCACTGCCATGTATATTCAGAATAAGTGTCCTCATGCTATCTTAAAGGACAAGACTATTGAAGAGGTCTTCTCAGGGATCAAACCTGAAGTAGGGAATCTAAGGATATTTGGATGTCCTGTGTATATTCATGTCCCTAAGAAAAAGAGGACAAAGATGGAACCCTCAGGCAAGAAAGGGGTTTTTGTGGGGTACAATGAGAACTCCAAGGCTTACAGGATTTATGTACCAGGTCAAAGGAAAATAGAGGTAAGCAGAGATGTGACTTTCCATGAGGAAGCTGCATTTAAGAAATCTAGAGAGCTTCAACATGATTCAGAAGCAGTTCAACCAGCTTCACCCTCTTCTGAAAATGAAGAGTCGGATGATTAAAGGGAGGAACCTTGTGAAGGGCCAAGTAATGATCCCCTAGAACCCGCTAAAGTGTTAGAAGTAACTCTTGAAGAACCTCCAGCCAAAAGGAAGCCAAGGTGGATTAAAGAAATAATGCAGGAAGTAGAAAGGATAGCTGCTCCCTAAGGAACTTTCAGGGAAAGGAAGAGGCCTCATAGGTTTGGAGGCTATGTTTCATTGATGAGAAGAATTAGTGATGCCGAACCTTCTTCATTTGAATAAGCATATAAATTACAAGTATGGAAGGATGCCATGCTTGAGGAATACATGTCTATTATAAAGAACAATGTTTGGGACATTGTGCAAAAAGACAAATCAATGGTTTCTTCCAAATGGATCTATAAGATCAAACATGCAGCTGATGGAAGTGTGGAAAAGTTCAAAGAAATATTTGTAGCCAGAGGCTTCACTCAGAAAGAAGGAATCTGCTATGAAGAGAATTTTTCTCCTGTAGCTAGGTATACCTCCATTCACACTATTATTTCTTTAGGCTTTGTTCTTGGTTGGAAGCTACATCAGATGGATGTAAAAAAAACATTCTTGAATGGAAAGATTGAACATGAGGTCTTTGTGGAACAACCAGATGGTTTTATACTGCATAACAAATGCACTCATGTATGCAAGATAAGGAAGGCCTTGTATGGTCTTAATCAGGCTCCCAGAGTTTGGTATGACATTATTGATGGCTTTCTTAAAAGCTTGGGCTTTCAGAAAAGTGATACTGATGAAAATATGTACTTCAAGGTAAGAGGTAACCGACCTGTTATACTAATCTTGTATGTTTATGATCTCTTTATAATGAGAGATGATGGGCTAATAGCCTGGTGTAAGAGGGAGATAACCTCAGAATTTGAGATGAAAGACTTAGTCTTGATGCATTACTTCCTAGGATTGGAAGTGTGGAAAAGATAGGGTGAGATATTTCTGGCACAAGGAAAATACACAGTGGATGTACTAAAGAGGTTTTGTATGATGGATTGCAAATCCATCTCTACTTTGATGGTTACCAACTTAAGGAATCTGCACGATTTTGATATAGGTTTAGATTTGGTGGATCCCACCATGTATAGGTAGTTGATTGGATCATTGATGGACATGATCCACACTAGGCCAAATATATGCTATGCAGTGATTGTAATGAGTCAGTTCATGACTGAAACAAGACAGAGACACTGGGTGGCAGCAAAGCACATCTTGAGATATCTCAGAGGGACCATTACTTATGGTCTGAGATATACATCCAGTGGTGGTTTATTTCTGCATGGGTATGCATATGCTGACTGGGAAAGAAGCCTAGTGGATCAGAAGAGTACTTCTAGATACTTCTTCAGTTTAGGATCCACTATTATGTCTTGGTCAAGCCAGAAGAAGGGATCCATTGCACAAAGTACAACAGAGGCTGAGTACATTGCAACAAGTGATGCTAGCAAGGAAGCAATATGGCTCAGAAAATTGGTTTCTGGAGTTGTTTGGTGACAAGATTGAGACAACGGTGGTTCACTGTGATAATCAAAGTTGCATAAAGTTGACAGAGAACCTGATATTTCACGATAGGTCAAAACATATTGACATGAGGTACCACTACATCTGAGACTTGGTCCATAGAAAAACTGTAAAGTTACAGTACATAGCCACGAGCGAGCAGGTAGCTGATATCCTGACTAAGCCTATGACCTCAAGACAGTTTGTGCAACTGAGAGGAAAGCTTGGTGTGGTTGAGAATGACTCCCTCGCTGAGAGGGAGTGTTAAATTTGGTAGCATTGACGGTCATTCTCCAATGAGAGGCCATATGGGCCACCCTGAGGCTAGCCAGGGAGATTTGGAGAATCAACCAGTCTTGTGAGGTATTGACAAAAGCCAGGGGGAACGTACAACCTTTGTGAGTCAAACCAAAAGTCAGGATGAATGAGATGCTATGTGAGTCTAATGCAAAAGTCAGGGGGAACGTACAACCTCTGTGAGCATAGACAGTCTAGTGCAAAAGTCAGGGGGAACGTACAACATCTGTGAGCATAGATAGACTAGTGTAAAATTCAGGGGGAACATACAACCTCTGTGAGCCTAGTCAAACCTTGTGAGCCATGAGCAAAAGTCAAGGTATCTAGAAAAAGTTAGGTTGAATATAAAATTCCTATGAGCTAGAAAAAAATGATATTCCTAATATTGCAAATGATGTAATTGTATTGATCTAGTGTGTTGGAACGTGTAAACATTATCCACCATGAAGAGAATTTCAAATTTCCTTGTCAAGAGTTGTAACTAGAGTCTTAAGTCTAGTTGTATTTTAGAACTAAAGTGTAATGTTGAGTTGCAAGTCTAGTTCTATTTTAGAACTAAAGTGTAATGTTGAGTTGCAACTAAAGTCTTGAGTCTAGTTCTATTTTAGAACTAAAGTGTAATGTTGAGTTGCAAATAAAGTCTCGAGTCTAGTTCTATCTTAGAACTAAAGTGTAATGTTGAGTTGCAACTAAAGTCTTAAGTCTAGTTCTAATTTCGAACTAAATCATGTCAGTCTCAAGTCTAGTTCCAAGTTCAAACTAAAGTGTAATGCTGAGTTGTAACCAATCTCAAGTCTAGTTCTAAGTTCAAACTAAAGTATGAAGCTGAGTTATGATTAAAGCATGCAATCAGGTTACTATTTTGAGCCTCTCCTCTTCCCCTCTTCAACCTATATAAGAAGAGGTCGAACCCTCTCTTCAACAAAGTTCTACAACACAATTTTGAAACACAATTTTCATATGCAGGTTGAGGGTGAAGTAATAGAGGAGCACATCAGTGATAAAGAGGCAACATATCAGAGGTGTATTTCAGAAAGGCCTTTTAAGTCTTTGTCAGGTCAAAGTCATCTTGGTAAGCTCTTTGAGATAAAAACATTCATGGTCGATATTTGTAAGAGATCTTACATTATTAATGCAATAAAGGAATATTGTTTGCTGGGGTTTTTCTCCCTGTACAGGGTTTCCCCAGGGTATATGTGTTGTTGATGTGCATGTTTACTTATCTACATAGTTATCTCTATTCGATTATGATTTGGGATTGTTGAAGTGTATTAAGCTGGAATCAAAGCATTGAAGAAAATAAAAGAATTAATCCGCATAAGAAATCAAGCTCATAATTTAATAGATAGAACTATATAAATAAGTAGAAGCATTGTAATGGGATGTCTTGTAAAGCATACTGAAATCAGAGCTCTGCTCATTCGAGGGTTTCCCCCTCAAAGAAGCAAGTGAACATTTCTCTCATAAAAAATGTAAAACATTTTGTGGTATTCTGGTTGTTTTATTTCCTATTGCTGTTGTAATATGTGATTTCTACAATAAATCTATGTAAATTTTATTATTTCCGCTCTAAATCTTCCAATTTACTAATAAATAACACCACAAAGAAAAAAAACATGATTAAGGAAGCCTTCTACATTGGGTTAAAGAATATTATGTCTAGTCGTACTCAACAATTCCCTTTCACTAGAAACAATGTATGCACTATCTTTTGAAAATTGCATAGGAAAACATTATGCAACACCTTGACTCTTGTAATAAAACCAATTTGAGATTCATAGAAATATACCTTTAGGAGAGTTGAGGGTATCCTCCCTCTGGCTTCAAAATCAACTTTAAGGATAGAGTGGTGAAGGAATGTGCTCCTATAGATTATTCCTTAGAATTTACTCTTATGAGAGAAAGGACAACCTAGGGGACAACATACAAACTAGCATCATTTCCATGGAGTCTATTTTGGTACATAACATAAGGTTTACTTCCTAGTTATAGAGGAAGTAGGCTAATAGATGTACTATGAGAGATACTCTAAACTGTCTTAAGTCCTACTACAATAAGGTGCTACATCCTCATAGAAGAGGTTTCATACATTGGCCATCCTTGGCAAGGATTATTTGCTTTAAGCCAAGGAATTTTTTCGAGAAGGTGAATCTACTTAAGTGACTCCACTAGGGAGGAGATTCCTTGGAAATATGGATTTGAGAACTATATTTACAAGGTATAACTTAAGAAAATTGTTAGAAACTCCATTATTAGTGCTAGTTCTCACCCAACAAAGAAGACATGTTTTTGAACTCCACACTCGGTAGGCTACCTGACTTTTTTTATTTATATCTCCTTTGTTGTTTGTGAATTTGATAATATTCCTAGTATGAGTTTTTTTTACCTCTGGGATATCTCCAACTCACTTTACTGAATCTGTTGCCTAGCCTCGTTCATCATTGGTTGACCTATCCCAAGTTTTGGGTATGCGTTATACTCTTTGCATGTGGGGGGTGGGGGAGGGGCATTGGATTTTGATAATCCCTTCACCTAATGTGGAGGGGGGGGGGTGCGTTAGTTTTTCACTATTTTTAGTGGTTTCCTAATTTAGTCTTAGATTAATGGATTAGGGTTTTGGAAGCTTCAAAATACCTAAAATATTGTATATATTGTATTGTGAATGGTGAAATTAATAATGAAGAGTTGATAGGTGTGGCACCAAGGAAGGATGTTTTTCTCCTAGTTAAGGGTTTCCAACATAAATCGTTGTGTACTATGTGTATGAGCCATTGATTAATTTCTATTCCGCGTAAGAATATGTATGCATAGTTTAACTTCACATGTTTAAAACTTACATGTGGTATCTTAGCTCATTTTTGTATTCAAGGGGATGCCTTTATTGCTAAGGTTTTGGTTCAGTGAGAGATTTGCAGTGGTGATTCACGTCTTGAAATTAAATGGTGAGCAACTCTAGTATCGATATCAAGAAATTCGATTGTCAAATCTTTGAGCTATGGAATCTCAGATGGAGGACCTTCTTGTAGACAAAGAATAATGTATAACTATGGATCCTAATACACAACCTACTGGTATAACAAAAGAAGATTGGGAGAAGCTGGAAAGAAGATCAAGGAGTACGATTCGACTTTGCCTGGTAGATTTAATTTTACTAACTGTCTTGAGAGAATCTACAACCAAGGAACTATGGAAGAATTTAGGGAATTTGTATCAGTCAAAGTCCCTAGTAAACAAGGTTTTTCTTTGAAAGAGGCTATATCATCATAGGATGGAAGATGGATATTCTGTGACAGAGCATATAAATGCCTTCAATACCCTGGTAAGTCAACTTGTNAAGAATTTAGGGAATTTGTATCAGTCAAAGTCCCTAGTAAACAAGGTTTTTCTTTGAAAGAGGCTATATCATCATAGGATGGAAGATGGATATTCTGTGACAGAGCATATAAATGCCTTCAATACCCTGGTAAGTCAACTTGTGTCTATTGATATTAATCTCGAAGAAGAGGATAAGTGTATTACCTTGTTATGTTCTTTTCCAAACTCCTGGGGTAATCTAGTTGCAACAATTGGTAGTATCACTAAAAATGCATTGGCGTATGAGGATGTAGCTACATCCTTGTTATCGAAATAGATGAGGTGAAAAAACATGCATAGTCAGATCACATATGCTTTATTTGTAAGAGGCCATTCTCGAGATAGGAATAAAAATAAGTCTTTTGGGGGGGGGGGGATCTAAAGATAGAGGTAGATCAAAATATACATGAAAATATTTGAGGAAATGCTAGAAGTGTGGTAAATATGGGAACTATAAGAAATATTATAGGTCTAAGAATGTTGATAAAGAAAAGGGAGCTGATGATACCTCTTCCTCAAAGGAGAAAACACCCACAGAAGAAGCGAGTGATGTTTACCTGGAATCTACATGCACACATGAATATAATGGTGTATGGTTGATCAAATCAGGTGCATGGAAGGGTTAAGTTGTTGCTAAAATATGGAAGGATTAAGACTATTCTTGGGTTTCTAAACATTCCAAATCTAGACATGAGCTTAATATCTATAAGAAATTTGGATGACACATGTGTATATACTTTATTGGGAAAGGGAACTTTCAAGATGGTACAAGGAGAAATGGTATTGATGAGGAGAGTTCGGTGTGGAACTTTGTACAAGTTGTTGTGAAGCACTTATAATTATGGGTGTAACAATTATATTATTCCTAAATAGAGAAATAAACAAGACATGATCCATACTATCCCTGGAAAGAAGACCATGTCGTGGCATCAAAGATTGGGACATATTGGAGAAAAGGGCCTTCTAACACTACTCGATAAAGGTATGGTTTAAGGTATGCCTAATTGCACCCTAGATTTCAATTTATGTGAACATTTCATATATGGTAAACATAATTAGGTAAGATTCTCATCTGGTACTATGAGAGAAAAGGGAATCTTAGAGTTGTACACAATAATGTGTTTGGACCCGTGCCTGTTCCATCACTATGTAAATATGTGTATTATGTTTCTTTCATAGATGATTTCTCAAGGAACACATGGATTTATTTTCTTAGGAAGAAATATAATGTATTTTATAATTTTAAAGAGTTTACGGATTTGGTAGAAAATCAAATAGAGAAGAAAATAAAGGTACTAAGGACGGATAATGGTGGATAATTTTGCTGAAATGAATTCGAAGAATTCTGTAAGAAGTGCTGTATAGAAAGGAAGAATACTACTCCATACACACCTCAAATACTACTCCATACACACCTCAACATAATAGAGTTGCAGAAAGGGTGAACAAGACACTGATGAAAAAATAAAGGAGCATGATCAGTGGTGTCGGGTTAGGAAAATAATTCTTGGCAGAGGCAACGTGTACTACATGTTACTTGGTCAATCAATCACCGTCATTAGCATTGGATGAAAAAAATCCACACGAGGTATGGATTGGTAAGAAAACCTCCCTTGAACATCTCAGAGTGTTTGGCTATGATGCTTATGTGCATGTTCCAAAAAAAAATATGAATACGATGGATACTAAAGCTAAAAGGTGTATCTTTGTTGGTTATGAAGATGGTATAAAAGGCTATAAACTTTGGAACCTTGCAAATAAGAAGGTTGTATATAGTTGAGATGTTGTTTTTAGAGAGGTTAAATATGTTCCCAAACATGAACTCCTACCAAGACAAGAAGAACTTGAGAAAATAGAGTTTGACCTGGATGATGCAAAATCTGACTCAACAAAAGAAGAACCTCATACTCTAGTATTGAGGAGATTAGTGAGGGAAATACGGAAATAAGAATGATATAGTCCACCAGATCTTTGTACTAATTTTTCTTTATCTATTATTGATGATGATCCCAGAACTATCAGGGAAGCATTGAATTCAGAGGATAGTAAACTATGGAAGAAGACCATGGTTGAAGAGTTGGATGCCTTGGGATCTAGCTGCATTTCCAGCTGGAAGAAAATATATTGGTAGCAAATGGTTGTTTAAAAATAAGTTGAATGTAGAAGGAAAAATGGATAAATACAAAGCTTGGTTAGTAGCAAAAGGTTATTCCCAAGTAGAGGGAATTGACTTTGGTGATTTTTTTTCTCATGTTGCCAAGTTAAATTCTATTAGATTTCTTTTATCTGTTGCTGCTACTTTTTATTTTGAAGTAGAACACATGGATAAGAAGACGAAATTCCTACATGGGTATCTGGAAGAAGAAATATACATGAAGCAACCAAAAGGATTTGTAGTGAAGGGGAAGAAAGAGTTGGTCTGTAAGATAAATAAGTCACTATATGGTCTGAAGCAATCACCTAGGATGTGGTACCAAAATTTTGACACATACATCCTTGGACTGGGATTTGTGAGAAGTAGGGATGACCACTGTGTATATTCTAAGGAGGTTGGTAATCACTTAGTTTATGTAGTGTTTTATGTTTATGGCATGTTGCTGGTAGGTAACAACATGAATGTTATCAAGGAGGTGAAATCACAACAATCCTCCAAATTTGACATGAAGGATCTCAATGTTGCTAATTTCATTATGAGAATGGAAATTAAAAAAGATCATACAAATAGGAAACTCTGGTTGAATTAGAGAAAACATATCGAGAGAATATTGTAGAGGTTTAATTGCAGGAGTGTAAACCATTCAAGGTTCCTATTCCTGTAGGTGTAAATTTATCTATAGATCAGTGTCCCAAACGGAAGAAGAGGAATATGACATGTCCCATGTTTTGTATGCTAGTGTGGTTGGAAGTTTTATGTATGCAATGGTATGTGCTAGATTGGACATTTCACATGTAGTGGGAGTTTTTAGCAAGTATATGTCAAAACCAGGGAAGGATCATTGGATAGTAGTAAAGATGGGTTTTAGGTATTTTCTTGGCACTATAGAGTGTCGAACATACATGGGTTTTTTGATGCATACTAGGCTTGAGTTATGGATAAAAAAATATCTAAAAGTGGGTATGTGTTTAACCTATTTGGAGGAGAAATAAGTTGGATGAGAAAAATACAGTCTGTAGTGGTACTCTCAACTATAGAAGCTGAATACATGGAAACCACTCATGCAAGAAAGGAAGAAATATGGTTACAAAGTTTGCATTTAGGTATTGGGTTGGTACAACAAGAAGTAAGAATAGATTGTGACAGTCAGAGTGAGATCTTTATGGAAAAGAATCCCACTTATCATTAAAATACAAAGCACATTGATGTTTAGTATCACTTTGTGAGAGACATGGTAGAATACAAGAAGGTGTTGCTGGAGAAGGTTGACACCTTGAAGAATGTTGCATAATCCTTGATGAATTCTGTTAGTACATAGAATTTCTCTTGGTGTAGAGAGTAAATGGGTGTTGATGCCCTTAATTTGTGATTGTATCAATCACTGGAACCCCACGCTTACAAACAAAATAGCAAGTGGGAGAATGTTGGGTATGTTTTATATTATTTGCATGTCGGGGGGNATTGGATTTTGATGACCCATACACCTGATGTGGAGGGGGGTGGGGTGCATTGGATTTTGATGATCCATCCACCTGATGTGGAGGGGGGTGGGGTGCATTGGTTTTTCACTATTTTTAGTGGTTTTCTAATTTAATTCCTGATTAAGGGATTAGGGTTGTAAACTAATCTGGGTTAACGATTAGGGTTTTGGAAGATGCATAATACCTAAAATATTATATATATTGTATTTTAATGAGTGAAATTAATACAATGAAGAGTTGAAATGTGCAATAACAAGGAAGGTTGGTTTTCTCCCGATTAAGGGTTTCCAAGGTAAATCTCTGTGTACTGTGTGTATGAGCCATTGATTATTATTTTTTTTCTTAATTTATTAAGAATGATTATGCATAGTTTTACTTCATAGGTTTAAAACTTAGACCAAGGGCATATATATTTTATCACTTGGGTAGACACTCTTTTCTCTCATTAATCTCCACTAGGAAGATGAGATATTCTATGTTTTATCCCATCACCTTGTAGTTCCACATCATCACTCCATGTTGTAGTCATCCCTACTCTTCAAGTATTTTTCCATTATTTGACCCAAACCATAGTAGATACCCAAGGTAAACCTCTAATTCAAAACACACATACTAATATGGTTGGAACGAACCCCACATAATCCATAGTTAGCAATAAGATTAAAGGCTTAATTCATACCACTTGCAAGAAAATTATGGGATCTCCCTAATTCTACGCCAAGTTCAAGCCCATAGTCAATGAAGAGAATGACCTTTATATTGAATACCATCTCATTTCCTTGCAAAACTATGCAGATAAATTTTCTATGGAAGTTGACAATGTATTTTTCTAAATTCCCACCCATTCATTAGAGGGGGAGGCTAGGAAGTGGTTCATGAATATGTATAATAAATCCATAGGGTATTTGGTGACAACCCCCCTTCCTTTTTTCCCTCCTTTGGGGTTGGAACAACCTCCTGGTCTAGGATCATTCAAGTCGTCGAGTCAAATGAATCGTCGGTCTCCTGATGGAACTGATCTCAACTTGACATAGACCCTCTTTACTTCCTTGGCACCCATGATGTGGCACCTGTGGACCCTCTCCTTTAGCGCTTTTAACTCTTACGTCAACGACCTTAGCTCTCAATGCTAGGCTTCCTCATCAATGTGACCACGGGCTATGACCATGGGCCAACTCCCTTCATGATCCTGCACTTCGGGACTTTCGCGAGCTGCTTCCTCCTCCTTACTGACTTCTGAATCGACGAATGTTCTGGGACCAGATCTACGATCCTTGTTCTTCCTGCGATCAATGAATGTGATTGAATCACGAGCTCGAACTTCACGAGTCCTCTCTCCTCCCGACTCTGTTTTTCTTACTTTTGAATCAATGATGCGGTGATCCTTTTCCACGTGTCCTTCCAGATCCAATGGTCTGGATTTGAAATCGCTCTTCATGACTTCGCGAAGATCCTTGTTTTCTCTCCGCAAAATTTCCGAAGTTCCTCCTCCTGAACCTCTCGATCTTATGTCACATGTATCCTCCTTGATAATGGATGACTTCTTCGTCTTCAGGACTTCAACAAGTCCTCGAATCCTTTGCACACTTAGCGCAATTTCAGCTTTCGAGACTTCGACTGTTCTGCAAATGTTTTTGCACTCCTTGCATAAATCTGTGCAACTCTCCTGCAACTTTGCTCGGCTTGAAAACCTTCACAGTTCCCAGTTCCTCTGCAAGTTTCCCATGCTCTCTTGGTATTTTATCGCTCTACTTCCTGATCTTATAAGGAAAACTTACAACACCTTAGATGCACTCCTTGCACTTGGCTCAGTTCTTCGACGACTTCTACCTCTGCCTTATGGAAAGGTTTAAGGTATCTCCTTTCCTTTGTCATTGCAGTTCTTGCAAAGCTTTCCTTCACCAAAATCTTCAGCAATTCTGGGATTCTTCAATGCCTTCAACTGCATTGCTCTTGAGAATCTCGCGCTATCTCGATGCCCTCTTGACAGAGTATTCTAGAGTATCCAGTAACTTTGGATTGTGCCTCTCTCCACACAGTCTTTATTTTCAAGGGACTTAACCGCCTTGAAATTTCTTCTTGAGTTAGTGAATAAATCTGGTGTGCCCTCCTGACAGCTTCTCTTTTGACTCCACTGAGTTCAGACATGCACTCCTTGCATCGACTTACAAATTTTTCCAGCTCTGTCGCGCACTCCTTGCACTTAGCCTAGAGAACCAGACTTAACTCAACACACTCGTGGATAGAAAACTGTATCTGTATCCCTGCAGACGATTTCTAACATTTATATACAATTCAAATGCATGTAAAAGACATTCATAACACAACATCCATTACACATAAAGATAAAACAGGAAAAACTGTCATTTTCTATTAATGGTGGAATGTCAAATTACAATGGTGGAGTCCAAGCTGCAATTGAGTCTCGACTTTCTCATCAACCTCTATCCTACCAACCAATCCAACCTTATACTTTGCTTTCAATACAAAGATTTATACAAGAGGGGATCAAATGAGCTTCCCTCACAAGATAACTAATGGTGTCAAATCACGATCCCCAACTCCTATCAAAAGGGAAAATTACAATGATGGAAATTCTGCTCCAAATCAGACACAGATCCATTTCGCCGTCAGCCTATTAATGGAGACCTTATCTCTAGCTTGTGCAAAAGCACGATTTTGCTTCTTCAAGCTTGTCTTCAATTAATTCCTGGATCACGCCTTGGATTCTTGAGGAAAAAATGAGAGGGCGACGCCTCTCCTTCCTTGAATGTGCACCACACGTGTTGATTAGCTGGCGCGTGCTAAGATGGAGTGATGCTTTTGCATTAGTATTAGGGATAGTTCCACAAGGAGTTTATGAAGATATGGGGTGTCAAGGTAGATACAAAATATTATATGATAGAGTTTAATACCTTTAAGATGAATAATGGTGAGATTGTTATTGAATTCATTAATAGATTATGCAAGCTTTATTATCGAATTCCTAATATTGTTAATCCATCTAATCCAGGTGCCATGGTAGCACATGTTTCTACCTTTGAGTCTAAGTTTTTCTTACAACATAGTTACCATCTTGATGAGAACTGTGACCTCAAAGTAAGAACTCTATCCCTAAAAACCCATATTTTGTGTCAAAAACACCAAAATCAACCCTTGAATAAAAAATTGGTGCTATCGAGATCACCTTTTTTTTTGACATTAAAATTATAAGAAATTTCCACCATGGCCTTAATTGTAATCCTTGAGATATTTCCTGTCTAGGGAAACAATGCCAAGCACATTTTGAATATCATGTGGTTGGAGTTTTGAAGATCTTTCAAAGAAAAGAGGATATGATATTGGTTTTGACTGTGATATTTTATGACAAATTTAATTATTAATAGTCAAACCATAAAGGGCTTATATCTTAATGCTTTGGCACAATTCAAATTATCGTTGAATAATAGTGAGATAACAACATCAAAGATAAAAAAATGTATCTAAAAATAAACATCGAAATGATCTTATATATAAGAAAACACAGATAAATATAAATGAGCTTTATTTGCTCATGTGAAATTACATTTTAACACAACCAAATTTCAAGATTAAAGAAGAAGGTCATGGTTTTAACTTATAGTTGAAACAATGAAATTTGTAACCTTAACCAATGCTTGATGTAGACAATAGTGGTTGTACTAAATTGTCTTGATTACCAACTCATATTCATTTGAAATAAAGGAAGAAAAACATGAATAACAAATTATTGAGAAGGATCACATATTCCAAAGATCAAAACCAAGAATCCCTTACTACTTGCAAAACTAATTTTTATTAAAACCTAAAAAAGTATCCAGTTCAAAATCCAACCATTACTACATCGAGCTTCTTTCCTTCTACAACCAAAATTGGTTGAGATACCTATCTTTCAACCTCGAATTTTATAGGTACAAACCAACTATTACAAAATAAGAATCTTTTATATTCGATAATAGAATAAGTTCGAAAAATTTAGTTGATATGTTGAATCTTTTGGAACCAACTATTCATTGATAAGTTGAAGAAGCAACTGCCACATCTCATTTTATGGGTAATGAAATGACTTCATTTTTGTGAATGTAATATTCAAATCTGTATACTTTTCATACGTGGGAGMAACAACAAACAAATATTTCAATTGACATAAAACATAAAAATCATCAACCAACATTTCCATAATAGTTTTCCCACTTATCGTCTCCTYTGACCTTGAAAAGATGTTGCCTGTATGTTTCAAAAGGAAAAAAGTTTACCCTTTTCACCCYAGATAGTTGGTAAACCCATATTTACCAATCTGTCAAATCTATTATTGAAGGTATCTATATTCTTTCTCAACATTATGCATATATTTTGAGTTTTTTGAATGAGATTCCTTTTGGTAAAAATCCTTTCAATCTCCAGAACTATCYGCGTTCTATTATTAATTCCTTTTGCTATCAGTGCATCTCTAGAATGAGTATTTAGGAACTTGATCATTCGACCAACTATCTGAGGACTGTTTCCCAAATCCAGTAAAGCTTGTTGCATAAATTTTTCAGCTTCATCTATTAATGTCTTTTCCTCATCTACAACTTTGAAGCATTTCCATATTTTACCTATTTATGTTATAATCTGATCCCAGATCAGATGTCTTGCTCCAATTAGATAATATTTACCTACCTTTTTGTGCTTTAGTTGCTCAATTTCCGCCAATATATTGGCTTTTATCTTTTGATATTCACTAATAACTTTATCTTTGTCTTTGGCCTGATCTTGTAAAGTCTCAATTGTTTTCTTTAGTTTTTCAATATTAACTCCTTTTTGGTTAATGGATGATAAGGATTTGGATAGTTCAACTAAAACATCTGCAGGTTGAGTGTTGGAAGCCACCAATTCTGTCAAATTTTATCTGATTAAAAGTCATCACAAAGAGATAAAATCTTTTTGTAGCTACCTCCTCCTTACATTTATAAATGTTTCTGTCTTTTGGCTTCAAGGATATTTATTGGGCTAACTTATTATATGATTTTTTTGTTTAAATTTACATTTGTTTTGTTTAATTTCATGACTGCAAGCATGAAATTAAAACATAAACTTGGATAGGGTAATCATTCTGCAGTGCGTGATTTTTTTTTTCTTTTACCAAAGAGATTACACCTTAAGGGGACCTATATGTTTATAATTTTTAAGTTTTATAATCTTATTGATTAAACCATTGCCACATTTTTATGTACTATGGGAAATTTGACTTGATCGTATCTATGGTTGATTGTATGGTTTTAATTTTTGATATGCCTAATCGTGCAAAACCTTGGATTAACATTCAAAATGTGCTCCTTGCTCTTACCAGTAATATCACTTTCATATCAACCTGGTACAGGATTGATGTACTCACAATTACACATCGTCCTATTGTCCTATACATTTAAGGATTTCATTCATTATTCGAATAGGAAGCTGATAATGGTTGGGGTTTAATCTTGATTGTGCGTAATGGTTCACAATCCTGCGCGTCCTCTAGTTTTCTGTCACTCCAAACTTAAATTATCAAACATGACAACCTCCCAAGTTCGTAGGTATTTGCCGTTTCAGTTTTCACATACCTCTCCTTGTTATTTGTATATTGGAAGACGAAGCCTCCCTCTCGTGGTAGTTACTGTGTCTGTTTGATAGAAACCATGGCCCCAATGGTTAGAATTGAAACTAATGGCTCTCAAGCCCTTCTCGTCCACGACGATGCCATAAACAATTTACAGGCGCATGGTTGGCACATTTTCATCCGAAAATTCGAGGGTTATAACCTGACGGTCACACATGATTTTTCTCAAGTGTTTGATGGCTTTAGAGACAAAGTTGGGGATCTGCAATTGGAGGTAACAAAGGACTCTATAGTACGAGTAGCATGACTATCACAGGAAGGAGAAAAATGGTTCAAAAACGCCAAGCTAGAAGGCATGCCTTGGAGCCTATTCACGGTCTCTAGGAAATCGACATGCTTCCCTAAAGGTATTCCTATTACCCTCTTGAAACCTCGATGGAACGACCTACTTCTGATTCTAAAATAGTTTATAACATGCGAGGGTAGGTATGGTTTAGTGTTTTTCTATCACATCCGATTATTTATGTTGTTCCTAGGGTTTAAACTAAACATGCCATTCTATTTGTTGATGAGCCTACATAAGATGTCAAAGAGTTATAAGAAACAAAGTTTAAACCCTCTGTCTAGCTTCTTCCACCATGGGATTATACGAATTTTGCTGTTGTTGCACTTGGCTCAAATTAGGGACACTTGGGAAGACTTCCCGTGTCGAAACAATTTTTCCCTACCTGAGAGCACATTGAACTCACCTCTACATTCAAATATAAACCCCGATACTTGTAACCCTATGAATGAAAGTCAATGTGTCGATTCACATAATTATTGTGAGCTCATTGAACCAATTTTTGTTGCTATGCAAAACCCTATGGGTAAAAAACCACGATATAATTTTGTACCCAGAAAATCGTTAGAAGAGGTAGTGGATGTATTGAAGGAAAGGGTTTCTCCTACTCCTGCTATTGAGCCGAATCAGGTTTTGCATGAAAAACCAACTGTTAATAAAAATCGTAAGAAGAAGAAAGAGGGTAACTCAGACATGAGTTTCGTAAACAAAAGACAAGGTAGGTTAATTTCCAGGAGTCTGAGAAATCGACAGTAGGATCATCTGAGCTCGATCTCGGTGATCGAGGTTGATGATCACTTGACGGATGATGAGATCAATGATTTCCTTGCCCGAGAAGATGTGGATAACCAGTGTCTTGGAAATGAAATCGTTAGTGAAGCTACATAATAGGATTTTGGTTTCTAGAATACCTCCATTTCTAAAAGATCAAAAGGGCTTTGCTGGCATAGGCCATGATTTGAAACAAGCTATAGGAAATACCAAAGCACCCATTTCTGAGTACACTCAATCTCTGCCTGCTATAGCACCGATACATTGTGACAATTGTTTGGACTGGGTAGAACGCTACTACAGAGACGTATCGTATTTACATGCACAATTAAAACATTTGGCAGCTCAAAATTCTCTGCTTGAACGAGAAAATCAAGAATTGAAGGCATGCGTAGATTGGGCAAGTAAAAGGCCCTAAAGAACCGATAGTTTGATTATAAAAAATGCAACCAATTTCAATGCCATCATTAACTCAAAATTATCTGACCCTTCACTATCTAATTTCTAGAATGGTAAAAGTGGTTTTGTTTTTCTTTGATTTTATTATGTTGTAAAAGTCAATTAGGAAAATTTGTTTTGATTTTCTTTGTTAATATAATAATAGCTACAGAATCTCATGATTCTATAGCTATTCTATTTCTAAATGTTAGTTTGTATTATTTTCTAAAAATCGATTTCATTTTGTCATTTACAGGAAAATAATAATTATGGTGCTGTTCACAAGGAGAAGCCATCATGGATTATGCAATGTATAGTTTAGTAGTTTCTTTTCTGTTCGATAAAACTATGCAATTATGTAATTAATTTTGAAAAACAAACTCCTACAGGAGTGGTTCCCTGTTTTACTATTTTGTAAAGCAATCTATTTTTTTGGGATTACCCTCTATCTTGCATGACAAGAGGTTGTCAATCCAAGACTAGTTTAAATAATGATTGCTGTTAGTAGTAAGAACAACTTTTGCTGGGATACAATATGGACATGTGATTTTCAGAACTGATATGGGAAATACATTCACCATCGACTTTAGACCTGTGTGATGCTTATTCCATTATGTTCTTCTATTACCTCGATCTTATGAGATATTATTATGATTGATTTAKCTTTAGCCTCGTCATCATATGGWATTTCATATTGTTAAATATTTAGATGYTGTCCATAATTTGTCATTCCATTTMRTATGTGTGATCAATYTGTCATWTGATTATTATTGATTTATTCCTAATGTTAAATGATGAATAATATYRATACTCAGAATTGAGTTTTCTCTCGTTCTTAAATATTGATTATCATAAGATCATAGGATTTTAATCAGTTATTATTTTGTTCTATTCTCGCTCCAACACATTAAACACTTCTTTGAATTTATTGTGGAAAGTATTAGTTTTTTTCTGTCACARGTTTCCCGTACATGCAGGACACGTAGGAGCTCAAACATCACACAAATAAAAGCTCAGTTTCCCTGATCAGTCATAGGTTAGTCTATGTGTTATTTAGTTAAA
Organism: Picea engelmannii; assembly: GCA_009831015.1. Lineage (NCBI taxonomy): Eukaryota > Viridiplantae > Streptophyta > Pinopsida > Pinales > Pinaceae > Picea > Picea engelmannii. The sequence goes on from ML783679.1 coordinate 100,689, forward strand.
TTATTTATTAATGAAATCATGATTGCATGAATTAGCTTTGGCTGATTATGTATTGTTGTTCCAATTGTATTTGCGTACTATTTATTAGTTTTAAATCTTTAAACATTCAAAAAGAAAACAAAAAAGACTTATGTTCTTTCTTTCTTCTGTTTAGAAACACTATTGCAAACATTCATTTCACAAGATTTCAAGTAAACCTTGCAAGATGTATTATAAACTATTTATAATCATTTGTATATATTCATGTTTCTATTTGAATATGTGTAATTAGTAAATATGTAGTTAGTATCTTAGCTCTAGATTAGTTTATTTCTTTGATCATTTTTTAGGACTTAGTTGGCTAACAAAGCCATTAAACCCGTCGGGTCAATTCATTCCAAATGGCTTGTGTTATTTAGACAATCCTGGTCCGAATCTGACCTTCCAGTTGATGGTGTGTCACTTATGCCCATCAATAGATGGCACTAGAAGGAGCGCCTGATTTTAATTGATGGCACATGGAGGTCGTAAGACTCCCCCACACACTCACACTCCTGTCATAATGCGTAGTCGCTCCGACACAAATGTTACAGTTGAAACAACTAATACCTAAAATGATAACCTCGATATTCATGTCAAACCAGTGACACCACTCCCTTAAGGGATTTACGTTCAAGAAATTGCCCGCCAGTCACTTATAATAACTCAAAGTGCCTTATCCTGTATTAGACATCTTGGTAGACAACTCAATCAACCCCTTGACTATACAAATATTCATGAACAACTTCAAGGTACTGGTCTACCTAGAAACACTGTAGGGACTGATAATATTACCAATCCTACTGAAGCACTTATCCTTGGTGCTGGAGGATCCGATATTCCACCATCCCCACATGGTTCTTCTCCACGTTCTTCGAGAGGTGAATCCTCAGACGAAGGCAGTTCTTCATCTGAACCATATCAAACTTCAACTCCACCAACTCTCATGGAAAAACAAAATAATCCTACTAGACCTTGGCTCGATCAAGATGTCGTGGCTGTACTTGGACCCCAACACCCACTACCTAAACATCCAGAAAAATGGTTGCCCAAATTTGATCCATATTCAAAGAAATCGGCTGAAGATCACATTAAGAAATTTATGCTAGCCATTAGACTTTGGAGTGTCGAACATGAAGATGTAGTGTGGAGATTATTTCCTTATACTTTTGAGGGAACTGCCTCAACCTGGTATTTTTCTCAACAACCTCAGACCATCGTCTCTTGGGACAAGTTTGAAACTTGTTTTTTGGAAAAAATTGGAGATGATAAATCTCCATAAGTCTTGGTTATGGAACTCTCTAGCTTAAAAATGAACCCTAAAGAAAAAGTGAAAGACTTTAACCAAATATTTCTAACATTAAAAAACAAAATCCTTGTAGATTCGATGCCTGCAAAAAGCTTAATTTTTGCATATTATACTAAGGCCCTGCATAATAACATAGCCATATGGGTTAAAAGGTCCAAAAAGAACACGTTTTTAGAAGCCTTTGAGGAGGCAAGTCAAATTGAGAAATATATATTGAGCTTAAAAGATAGTCTAAGTAGTGAAGATTAAACAACTTCATCTTCTAAGAAGAAAATAGAAATTCTCACTAGGCCTCCTCCACTTAAAAATCAACAAGAAACATTAGACTTGGAGAGCTTGCAGAAAGCTTCCCAGAAACTGTCAAATCAGGCCGTTGACTTTAAAAGATCCGCCAAGGAAGCATCTACAAGAAAAGGAAGTTTCAAAACTCCTTTTGGAAATCCTTTCCCTCCAAGTCGGCCAAGCCTGACCACAAAAGGTCTAAATTTCGAAAGTTTACAGTATGTTTTGCAAACAATATTAGAAGCGTATGACAATTCTGTTTCTGTTCCTCCTGAAAATCCCGATGATACAGTTGAGGAAGAGGTACTAGAAGAGGAGGATTGATATCCTCCTATTTTTGGGCACTTATCGTACAGTATTTTCCAAGCAAATTTCGAAACTGTCCACCCCTACAACACTACAAGCAAAACAAAAAACAAGCCCGCACCCAAAACAAGTAAAAATGTGTTTCCAAAACAACCAAAGGAAACTGAAACTAGACAAAACCTAGCTTCCCCAGTTTTAGAATATGATTTAATTGAAGATTTAAAAAATTAAGGGAAAATATTTGAGTTTTTGAACTGTTGAAATTTCCTCTTATTTTGCAGAAAATGCTTCAAAGCATCGCTGAAAACAGTAAAAAGAATGACGTTAGCAACAAAAAATCAGCAAAAAATGGCTTAAACGCTGCTAAAAATGTCCCAACTAAAAAGACATCTGAACACCAAGACAAAAGGGACTTAGCAAAAAAAAATGTATGAAACTTAGATAAAACTGTGTCAAGGACAACAATAAAAAATCAACAAAATTCTGCTGTTTCCACACGAAAAAATGTCCCCCCTTTTTTATCGACTTCTGAAATTTTTAATAGGAATGTACATAATTGTATGGTTGACTCTAGTACATCATCAAATGTGATGCCTCTGTCTTTATGACAAAAAATTAATGCATAAGTAAAACCTTCTGATTTAAATCATTCAATGAGATCGAACAAATGTTAAAGTGATCGGTGAACTAAAAAATGTGTTGATTAGATTATCATCCAATCTCAAATTTCATCAAATAATTGATATTATCGTTGTTGACATCCTTGAAGTTTATGGTCTATTTTTAAGCAGAGACTTGTTAGAACAACTACACAGTTATTTTTCCACATACTGGTCTCATTTGTGGTTGCCTGAAAATGGACAACCCAACAAGATTAAAGTAAACAGAGAACGCTACCTTAAGCACACCGTGACAGATTTGAATGATACAAACGAGCATTTTGTTACCACCACAAATTCGATTGAAACGTAGGGGATGGATACCTTTTTTGGTAACTTCATGACTGAAATTTATTCTATCATGGATCCATAACAACAATCTGAAGTAACAGTTTGTACTCAGGCACCTGCTTCGCCAAATACGCCAAATACTACTGATGACGCAAAAATTTGGTCCTTGTATTTTGATGGATCCAAATCCCAAGAAGGAGCAGGTGCTGGCTGTGTGCTCATCTACCTTATAGGTAATAAAACATTTATTGCTTGTCGATTAGAGTTTGAATGTACTAACATCACAACCGAGTACGAAGCACTTCTGCAAGGACTTAGGAAAGCACTTGACATGGATGTGCAAAATTTGATAGTATTTGGTGATTCATAAATCATGGTCAAACATGTAAGAAACACAATACATTGTTTGTCACCGCATATGAAGAGTTACCAAACCAAGGTATGGAGTTTAATGCAAAAATTTCTATTATTTAATATAAATTCCATTCCTAGGATTAGTAATTCAGAAGCTGATTTACTAGCCAATGTTGCTTCTAAATTGTTACTCGCTTAAGGTCTTTCTCCTAACGCGTTTTAGATCGAATTGTTATTCAGACCATCTATTCCGGACAAAATAACTAATTGGAGGGTATTTGATGATGATCAATAGATCATCAACTTTATGCATATGGAAGACACCTTCCAGGATGCAGTTATTGATGAAGCCACTCACAACGAGAATTTCTGAGATTTCACGGTAATATCCGATCCTCGTTCTCTAGAATCATCATCCAAACTGGTAAAATATATCCCCAAATATATTGTAAGATTAGATAATTTTTACGACCCACATGACAAGTTTAGAGGGGTAGTTAATTGGAAAGCTAACAATTCCTCTTTGCTCTACGAAACCATAAATTTAGGAACATGAGATAATCCTCAAAATATTAATCTGGGAAAGGGAGGTTCTGAACAAGAAATATCCGCTTTTATAAAATTATTTAAAGAATATAAAGATGTATTTGGTTGGACATATGACGATCTAAAAAATTTTGACCCAAATATCATACAACACGTAATCCCTATGAAACCCCAAACTTAGCCTTTCAACATAAATTGAGGAAAATGCATCCTAAATTAGAACCTACCGTTAAAAATAATTGAATAAATTACTAACTGCAAAGATAATTTTTCCAGTTAGAAATACTCAATGGGTATCTAACTTAGTCCCTGTAAGGAAGAAAAGTGGTGAAGTTCGACTTTGTGTCGATTTTTGAAATTTAAACCGATTATCTGATAAATACAACTACCCTGTTCCTCCAATGGAACAAATTCTACAACAGGTGTCTGGTTCCGAGAGACTATCTTTATTAGATGCTTTTTCAGGATACAACCAGGTCCTTATGTCTCCTTCGGACCAGCTTAAAACCACCTTTCATACCCGTGGGGCACTTACACCTACATGAAAATGCCTTTTGGAATGATAAATGTCGGTGCCACTTTTCAGAGAGCAATGGATATTGATTTTCGTGGCCTCATTAACCATTCAATAGTGGTCTATATTGATGATGTCACTATCTTTTAAAAAAACAAGAAAGATCACTTGTCTCACCTCAGGGCTGTTTTAGAACGATGCCGCAAGTTCGACATATCTCTCAATCCCAAAAAATCAGTCTTTGCAGTAGAACAAGACAAATTGCTTGGTTTTATAGTGTCTAAAGATGGAATGATTATTGACCCCGAGAGAACTCAAGCCATTGCTAAAATTACTCCTCCTTCTTCCAAAAAGGCCATGCAATCCTTTTTGGGTAAGATTAATTTTGTCAGACGATTTGTCCCGAGTTTCTCAGAAATGGTTAGACCTCTACAAAATCTAATTATAAAAGATGTTTTGTACTGATGGGGACCACAAGAAAGTCAATCTTTTGATTCAATTATAAAATCAATAATATAAGCACCTTCTCTGATGAGTCTTGATTTTTCTCAGGATTTCACTCTTTACACTTTTGCATCTGACAGATCCTATGCTGCTGTGCTTACACAAAAAAACTATGAAAGCAATGAAATACTCATTACCTTCACGAGATCTGCTTTTAAAGGAGAAGAACTTAATTACCCCACGGTAGATCAGCAGGTATATGCTATTTTTAAAGCAATGAAACACTTCAGGTCTTATCTGTTGAAATCTAGGACCAAAGTTGTCGTTCCTTACCCCGCTGTGAGAAATCTGTTAGTACAAAAAGAGCTGGGTGAGAAAAGGGCAAATTGGATGACATCACTATAGGAATATGATCTTGAAATAACCCCTGCCCAAATTGTTATAGGTCAAGGCCTGTGTAAATTAGTGGCCGATTTAGTTGAGGAATTAGAAAGTCAAATACATACATCAATTGTAAATCAACATAACAAAAAACAGATCATATGTGCACAAACTGTTGGAAATATTGTCATTGATGTCAATAGTCGATGTGATGATCTATTTTTAATGATGAATAACCACAACTGAGATTGTCATTGATGTCAACAGTCAGTGTGATTATATATTATTAAATGACAAATGAGATTGTCATTGCTGTAAAAAATATATCAGTTAAAGCAAGAGATGTCAAACAGTGTGCAGAGATCGAAAGAGAGAACAGGAGAAGCGAATAATCAAAAGATCAAAAGATCAGAAGAAATAAGACATTGCACATAGAGGAAAACCATGAATATTGTTGATCACGATAGGATCAACAATGATTCAATGATCAAAATTTCTGAAGGAAGAATGGATTGTAGAGATGTCGTCGGGATCAGTGAAAATACTGAACAGTTGATCAGTGCACAGAAAATGCGAGAAGCCTCAGCACCCATCCAATCAAAATGAGAAGCTCAGCAGCTGTCCAATCAAGAGTTTGACCATGTTGACCGTTTGATACAACACACATTAGTCATTTGAGTGACCGTGGGCTTGAGGGCCATTGAAAGATCGTGACCGTTGATCTGCTTCAAGAATACCCGTCAGCCGTCGGATCCAGTGGAGCTACAAGGAGGATAAGCCCAGGAGTTAGTTAACACTCCAAAGTAGTGAAATGATTTGATCCATTGGATCAAGAGGACACATGGCAAGTGATTGGAATTTCGCTGACTCATAGATCGGGAAAGTCAAAGACAATGTTGCATGAGCTCACGAAACGCGAAATTGCGATATTATCTGGACCATTGGATCATGGAGGATCGTGGACCGTCGATCCAAAGTAAGCGGATGTTAGGAAATCAGATATCAGGAGTCAAAAGAAGGGAGGTTCTCTAACCTATGAAATACTGAAACACGAAATCGTGATATGATCTGGACCATTTGATCATGGAGGGTCGTGGACCATCGATCCAATGTAAGTGGATATTGGAATATCAGATATCGGGAAATCAGGAGTCGAAAGAAGGGAGGTTCTCTAATCCCCGACATCGTGAAATGCGAAGTCCCGATTAGATCCAGACCATTGGATCAAGGAAAGTTGTCGACTGTTGATATGCTTCGACAACCTCAACAACTGTCGGATTAAACCTGATTCCTGTCAGTCGTCAGATCATCTCAATGTGGAAGGATAGGATAAGTGAGGTAAAGAGGTTGTGAGTTAAAAGTACCAAAACCCCGTCATCCATCGAATCACCGAGGCTATGGACCGTTGATCTATTATGAAGCATTTTCAGAGTTTCACGGCCTTTGAGTGAGGCAACTCATATCAGGAGTTTTCGATATGCGAAATCATGATGCACTCCTCTGGCTTGGCCCCTGGTCACAAATAGTGGTCACGAGAAGGGAAGGAGCTAGTGCAACCAAGTTCTATTTCGGAGATCGCGACTTGGAGTGTCGATACCCTTCATCACAAGAACGCCAAAATCCTAGCAGCCATCCATCTCAACACCTGATCAAGTCCTGGCCATCAGATTAAGGAAAGTAAGGATCATTTTAAAGTGTAAAGTAGACCATTGATCTGTCTCCGCTAAATAGACGTGAACCATTTGATCATATCGGCGATATCATAATCGGGATTTTTGAGATGTTGGAGGTCATGAAGACTCGATGAGAAAAATTTCGAAATTCCGACAACCATCCATCTCAGTGGGTAATATGAACCGTTCGATTGTTTCGACGAAATCATGATCGTGAGTTTTGTAATATTGGAAGTCACGATGACTTGAAGGGAAAAGTGCCAAAATCCCGTCAACCGTCCATCTCGTCAGGAGATTGAATTGTGACTGTTGGAATGATAAACACTCAGGAGCGCGTCTCACCTAAATGTGAGGTTACCTCCATTGGTCATATGGTAAAGAGGTTTGACATTGCATATTGTAATGCGTTGACAAAATTTCTAAGCCTGTGGTTTTATTCCATAGGTCATATGACATAAGAAGTTTTAAAAAGAAACTGTTATACATCACAATATTCGGTAAGTCCGTGGTTCTGTAACACATGGTCATATGAAAATGGTTTGAAGGAAGCACCTTCACGGAATCCAGTCTCTGTGAATATAACAGATATTAGGGATCGAGTATAAAGGATTAAATTGATCCATGACTGTGATCAATTTATCACAAAAATGAACCGATACACAGTCATGATTAAAAGAGAGTTAAATCATGAAAAAAATGAACAATGAATAAAAAAAGAAAAATTATATTAATTAAAGTTTAGATTATCATTTTAAATGAAAAGGTACAATGGTTCAAATAAAGGGACATAATGTTTTAAATTTCACACCCGTTTGAAGATTATATAAACGAGAAAAAGTGGTGAGAAGAATGTGTCTCTGTGGTTGAGATTAGAAGATCAAAAACAAAAGCAAAGTCAAATATGGATAACTATTCATTCTAAGGTGTATGTCAATGTTTTATTGAAGATAAAGAGAAGAAGAAGACATAGCAGCAAGTATGCAATCCGGTACATGACACAAAATATCAAACAAAGCAAAGGATGCAGCAGACAAGTAGAAATTACAACAATGGATGTATGAGTCAAATTCAGTGAAGTACATAAGAGATTGTATTGCATCATAAACTAAGGGTGGTTGGGTGGTGCAAGGGCAGGTTGGAGGCTGCAGGGGAGTTGGTGCTTCCTTGTGAGTTGTTTCTGACTAAACAGGGGGTCGAAGCCTCCTTCCAGTTGGTGCTGGTGAACAAAGGGAGTTGGTGCTTCCTTGTCAGTTGTGGCTGACTAAAAACATGGTTGAAGCCTCCTACCAGTTTTTGCTGGTGAATGACAGTGTGGGTGAATCCTTCTAGTTGTAGATGGTAAATGGGCTGTGGCAACATCCTTTCATTTTAAACTAAAGAAACTTGGGGAATGTCTCTCCATCAAGTTGTGTCTTGAATACAGTTTTGTAAAAGAACTTTTTATTAATGAGAAAAGAGTTGGTGGTTTTCCCAATTGGGTTCCACGATAAAATCTTGTGTTCATAAGGGTTTGTTGTTCATCATATATTGCTTAATTGAATAATTAACATGTGTGCTTAATATGGATGAAGGTAAAAAGTAAAAGCAAGAAATACTGATTCACCCCCCCTCTCAGTATTGCTGGATATTCCATCAATTGGTATCAGAGCAAGGTTCCTTCAAGCACAGTCTAACAAACTGAAAGGAAGATCAAATTAAGCACACATGGATGGACAAAAGATTTACAATGAGAATGGAACTCCAATACTTAGACAAGAATAATACATATTTTGGAGTATAAGAATGGAAAGTCATCTGAAGGTATTGGGACATGATGTATGGAATTCAATGATCACTGATTATTTCCCACCAAATAGAGTAAGGACTCCAGCTCAAAAGAAATCCAAGAATATTAACTCAATGGCAATGAATACAATCCTTGATGGATTACCTGATGATATCAAAGAGAAGATAGGTGAATATAACTCTGGAAAAGAAATCTGGGAAAAATTAAAATACCTCTACTCAGATGAGAAGTCAAATGAGGCATTTCAATCAAAACAAAGTTTAGTCTACAACAATTCTAGTGATGAAGATTATTTTGAAGAATACTCAGACATTGAAGCAAAAGTCAATATGGAAGCTAAGCTTGAAATTTCTTTGGACGAACTGAGAAAATATAAACAAAGGTGTAAACAACTAAAGGATCAACTTAAGACTGTTGAAAAATTAAAGAAAGGGACTGAAGCCCTTAATAAATTTCTCAGTCTAAAAAGATCTCCCTTGAAAAAATATGGCCTTGGATATGACCATGCACACATAATTAAAGAATCAAGTCCTATTACTTAGATTAAGGTTGAAGATGGCATGTCTAGTGATGATACCTCCAAATAATCTGCTCATCCTCCCAAGAAGATGTATCAAATCAAAAGAGAAGAATCAACCATCAATAAAGGTAAAGACTCTCCACAATATTTCGATTGCAATAATGTTGATATTGAATTATCCCCTGCAAGTAGAGAAGAAGATTCAAATACAATAACATGATGTTCTGTTAGCATCTATCCCATGGAATAAGAAGAAGAAAAACTATCAAAGACCAAAGAAAAGGTTGATTGGAGTCTCTTTGAATACCTCTATCACCATAATGAACCAGACTATATCTATCTTCATGACTACACTTAAGAATTTCTTGAAAAGAGTCAAAATCATGTCTTGGAAATAAAGGAAATGATCAAGGAAAATAAAAAGATAATATATGAACAAGACATTCAGTTAGAAGAGAAAGAAGAGGAGATCAAGAGACTGAAAAGTGAAATCAGTCAAGCAAAAGAAGAAAAGAAGGAAGATGATGATCCAAGCAAAAACCTTGCAGATCTAAAAGAACTAAGGGAAAGCTATGTCAATCTTAAAATCCAACTTGAAGAATCCATAAGGAGAGAAGAGGTAGTAAGGAACCAGTTGGAAAAAAAGGAATAATCTTGTCATAATATGGAAGCAAAAGTTGTGAATCTTACAAAGAAGGTTGAGAAGTTAGACACCCAAATCAAGTTCTTGAACAACTCCACATGACAAAACCGGTCTTGGTCACAACAAGGAAGAAATTAGTAATCTCAATAAAACTGATGCAAGTCCTTCATTTGTCAAAAGTGAAGACAGGTCTGATGCAAGTATTTCTTTTATAAAAAGGGAAAGCAAGTATGATGCGGGTTCTTCATGTTCAAAGAATAAAATAAACACTACAAAACTTAGAAGATCAGATCAAGGAAGACATCCAGAAGCTACTCATACACCTCAAAGCAAGTTCAGAAGAGAGAGACCTTCATGGATGAATCACAAAAGGTATGAGAGTGTCTTTAATGGTTATTGTTTTTCTTGTAATGAATATGGTCATAAATCCTTGGATTGTAGGCATCATGGAAGAAAACAAGCCGATAGGTTCAACAACAATATAATATGTTGGAACTGCAATCATGTTGGACATATTGCTGCACATTGTTACACTATGAGATGCTATAGTTGTGGTGGATATGGCCACAAAGACTATAACTACTGGAACTCAAGAAGACAACCAATAAGAAATGATTCACACAATATGACAAAAAGAGTAAATAAGAAGACATGGAAAATAAAATCTGAAGTAGCAAACAAGAAAGATGAGGAAAATATTGTTCCTGAAACTGATGAAGTTAATGATAGGATTTTGGAGGATGAAACTACTAATAAGGAATATTCTCAAGACAAGAATAAAGAAGCTAATGGTGCACATAATAATGACGTTGATGATGAATCTCCAATGGTAGAACAACAAAAACAATTGAGTGATGATTATCTTAGAAATATTTCAATCCTATTTTAATGGTACATTGAAACTCCTTCTAAAAGAAAAAAAAAGAAAAAAGATCTATGTCCAGAAAGCTGCAAAGACTATGCTCAATGAAGCCAATTATCTGATGGATATTCCATCAATTAGTATTAATATTGGAGGGAAGCTATAAACACATCAATATTCATATTGAACAGAGGTCATCTCATGATTAATAGTAGTAAAACTCCTTGTGAACTCCGTTTTGGAAGAACTCATTCGGTAAAATCCTTCAAAGTCTTTCGAAGCAAGGGTTACATCAAAAGGCTTGATGAAAATCTTGGAAAGTTGATGCTATATTTGATGAAGGTATCTTTCCTATATATGCTTCTACCAAGAAATCATATAGATGATACAATCTTAGGTTACATAAGATTGTTGAGAGTGCAGATGTCAAGATGGCTGAAATAAAAACAATTGGTATCCTAGTTAGAGATCGATGAGAATCGATGGACAAAACCAAGGGTTGTTTGAATAAAGATGAGCTACAATTGCGCAGTGTTCCAGTAGGACAATGACATATGTAGAAAAAACATTCTGATGTACAAAATGAGGTAAATGACATTTCGTAAAGATAACAAGAAGAGAAACCCTATCAAGAAATACTATCATTCTAGAAACAAAGAAGGAGAACAGTCAGTACAAACTCAAGGGAAGTTCTGGCTAAAAAATTGAAAGTAATTAGATTAAATCTTGAAAAGACTCAATCACTACAAAAATTTGTATCAAGAAGACTACTCATATGAAACAAAAAAATACCAAGCAACTGAGATAAGAAGTTAGTAAATCAACAGGGGATGAAACCTTGTCAAGAAGAGCTACCTTTTCAGATATAAAAGGGGAGAGTAGTTAGAAGTAGAGAGAGAGCATATTGATAGGGAGAGTCATTCGTTTATGAAAGAAAAATGTTGATTACAGGAGGAGCTACTAGTGGATAGATAAGTACTTATACAGACAAATCATAGGAAAATAAACCCTTTTCCATTGATGTCAAAGGGGGAGAGAAAATTCATGTAAAAGGAAAACTTCATATAAAGTAAAACTTCATAAAAGGAAAGTATCAACATAGGGGGATTTTTTGTATATGAAGTTAATGGGTTGACCTCAATGACAAAGGGGGAGATTGTTGGAAATATTGTCACTGATGTCAACAGTCGATGTGATGATCTATTATTAATGTTATAACCACAACTGAGATTGTCATTGATGTCAACACTCAATGTGATGATCTGTTATTAAATGAAAAATGAGATTGTCATTTATGTCAACAATATATCAATTAAAACAAGAGATGTCAAACAGTGTGCATAGATCAAAAGAGTGAACAGGAGAAGCAAACAATCGAAAGATCAAAAGCTCAAAAGGAATAACACAATGCATAGAGAGGATACCCGTGACTATTGTTGATCACGATAGGATCAACAATGATTCAATGATCAAAATTTCTTAAGGAAGAACGAATTGTAGATGTGTCGTCGGGATCAGTGAAAATACTGATCAATTGATCAGTGCGCAGAAAATGCGAGAAGCCTCAGCAGCCATCCGATCAGAATGAGAAGCTCAACAACCATTCGATCAAGAGTTTGACCATGTTGATCATCTGATACAATGCACATCGATCATTTGAGTGACTGTGGGCTTGAGGACCATTGAAAGATTGTGACCATTGATCTACTTCAAGAATACTTGTCAGGCATAAGATCCAGTGGAGCTGCAAGGAGGATAAGCCCAGGAGTTAGTTAACACTCCAAAGTAGCGAAATTATCTGATTCATTGGATCAAGAGGACATGTGGCAAGTGATTGGAATTTTGCTGACACGCAAATTAGGAAAGTCAAAGACAGTGTTGCATGAACTCGTGAAACGTGAAATAACGATATGATTTGGACCATTGGATCATGGAGGATCATGGAACATCGATCCAAAGTAAGCGGATATCAGGAAATCAGATATCGCGAAATTAGGAGTCAGAAGAAGGGAGGTACTCTAACCTATGAAATACCGAAACATGAAATCGCGATATGATCTGGACCATTGGATCATGGAGGGTCGTGGACCATTGATCCAATGTAAGAGGATACCAGAATATCGGTTATTGGGAAATCAAGAGTCGGAAGAAGGGAGGTGCTCTAACCCCTGACATCATGAAATGCAAAGTCCCAATTAGATCTAGACCATTGGATCGAGGAAAGTTGTCGACCGTTGATCTACTTCGAGGGCCTCAACAACCATCGGTTTAAACTTGATTCCCATCAATCGTCAGATCATATCAATGTGGAAGGATAGGATACGTGAGGTAAAGAGGTTGTGAGGTCAAAGTGCTGAAACCCTGTCAGCCGTCAGATCACCGAGGCTATGGACCGTTGATCTATTATGAAGCATTTTCATAGTTTCATGGTCTTTGAGCGAGGAAACTCATATAAGGAGTTCACGATATGCGAAATCACAACGCACTCCTCTGGCTTGAACCCTAGTCACATATAGTGGTCACGAGAAGGGAAGGATCTAGTGCAACCAAGCTCTATTTCAGTGATCACAGCATGGAGTGTCGAGACCCTTCATCACAAGAACGCTGAAATCCCAGCAACCATCCATCTCAATGCCTGATCAAGTTCTGGCCGTCAGATTAAGGAAAGTAAGGATCATTTTAAAGTTTAAAGTAGGTCGTTGATCTGTCTCCTCTAAATAGATGGATACCGTCTGATCATATCGGCGATATCATAATCAAGATTTTTGAGCTGTTGGAGGTCATGAAGACTCGATGGGTAAAATGACAAAATTCTGACAACTGTCCATCTCAGTGGGTAATATGAGCCATCCGATTGTTTCGGTGAAATCATGATCGTGAGTTTTGTAATAATGGAAGTCACAATGACTTGAAGGGAAAAGTGCCGAAATACTGTCAGCCGTCCATCTCGTTAGGATATTGAATCGTGACCGTTGGAACGATAAACGCTCAGGAGCTCGTCTCACCTAAACTTGAGATCACCGCCATTGGTCATATGGTAAAGAGGTTTGACATTGCAGATTGTAATGCATTTCCGAAATTGCTAAGCACGTGGTTCTATGCCATAGGTCATATGACATAAGAAGTTTTAAAAAGAAACTGTTATACATCGCTATATTCGGTAAGTCTATGGTTCTGTAATGCATGGTCATATGAAAATGGTTTGAAGGAAGCGCCTTCACAGAATCTGGTCTCTGTGAATATAACATATATTAGGGATCGAGTATAAAGGATTAAATTGATCCATGACTGTGATCAATTTATCAGAAAAATGAACCGATACACAGTCATGATTAAAAGAGATTTAAATCATGAAAACATGAATAATGAATAAAAAAAGAAAAATGATATTAATTAAAGTTTAGATTATCATTTTAAATGAAAAGGTACAATGGTTCAAATAAAGGGACATGATGTTTTAAATTTCACACCCGTTTGAAGATTATATAAACGAGAAAAAGTGGTGAGAAGAATGTGTCTCTATGGTTGAGATTAGAAGATCAAAAACAAAAGCAGAGTAAAAGATGAAGAACTATTCGTTATAAGGTGTATGTCAATGTCTTATTGAAGATCAAGAGCAGAAGAAGACAGAGCAACAAGTATGCGATCCAGTACGTGATACATAAGATCAAACAAAGCAAAGGATGCAACAGACAAGTAGAAATTATAGCAATGGCTGCATGAGTCAAATTCAGTGAAGTACTTAAGAGATTGTATTGCATTATAAACTAAGGGTGGTTGGGTGGTGTAAGGGTAGGTTGGAGCCTGCTGGGGAGTTGGTGCTTCCTTGTGAGTTATTTTTTACTAAACAGGGGGTTGAAGTCTCCTACTAGTTGGTGCTGGTGAACAGAGGGAGTTGGTGCTTCCTTGTCAGTTGTGGTTGACTAAACAGGGGGTTGAAGCCTCCTACTAGTTGTTGCTGGTGAATGAGGGTGTGGGTGCATCCTTCCAGTTGTAGCTAGTAAATGGGGTGTGGCAACATCCTTTCAGTTGTAGATGAAGAAACTTGGGGAATGTCTCTCCATCAAGTTGTAGCTTGAAAACAGTTTTGTAAAATAACTTTTTATTAATGAGAAAAGAGTTGGTGGTTTTCTCCGTTGGGTTCCACGATAAAATATTGTGTTCATAAGGGTTTATTGTTCATCATATATTGCTTAATTGAATAATTAATATGTGTGCTTAATATGGATGAAGGTAAAAATAAAAAGTAGGCAATACTGATTCACCCCCCCTCTCAGTATTGCTGGATATTCCATCACAAACTACACCCGATTCTTGGTATGAGAACATTAGATTTTATTTAATGCATGGATCAGATCCTCACAATATTGACCCCAAAAATAGAAGAGCACTTAGGCTTAAATCTGCATCTTTCCAATTAATCAATGATATATTATTTCGAAAGAACTTTGATGGTGTTTTTCTACGTTGTTTGGAAAAAGAGGAGTCCGAAAAAGTGCTGGATGAACTTCATTTTGGTGGAGATAAGACTACCCACAAAGTGCTAAGGGCTGGATACTATTGGTCTGCCTTGTTTAAATATGCCCATCTGCTGTCACACAAGTGTGTAATCTATCAAAAGGGTCCAGGATGGGTGAAAAAGGAAGCTTTTGCTTTGCAACCTATTACTGTAGATGCACCTTTTCAACAATGGGGTCTAGACATTATAGGTCCAATTAATCCCCCTTCTTCGCAACAACACAAGTACATCCTCACAAAAATAGACTATTTTACAATATGGTCGGAAGATTTACCTTTAAAAGTGGTCAACACAAATCAGGTAGTTTCATTTCTGAACTCCCACATCATCGATCGATTCAGAATTCCTGAATGTCTGGTTTTTGAGAATGCTTCGTATTTTTCTTCCCTAGATATGAATGTTTTCTCTCTTTAAAAATGAATTAAACTGAAGTATTTTTCCAACTACTACCTTCGAAAAATAAGAATTTAATCAAGATTATAAAAATGACAGTTTCAGAAAACCACAAGAATTGACACAATGCATTATACAAAGCACTTTGGGATGATAGGGTAACTCCAAAAGCCTCCATTGGTAATTCTCCTTTCTTCCTCATCTACAGAAGAGAATCCATCCTCCCCCCACATGTATTACTTCCTTCTTTGCAATTATCGCAGAAAGTTCAAGAATAAGAGTGTCCTCATCTAGAAAACCAGATAAATGCTTTATTAAAATTAGAAGAGGTGAGAAAAAAAGCAAAGCAAAAACTCGACCAACACCAACAAATTGTGAAGAGATGGTTTGATGCAAGTTCATATTCTGATAGGAATTTTGATGTTGGATATTTGGTTCTCAAGTGGGACAAATAACATGATGGTAAGGGGCAACATACCAAGTTCCAAAACCTGTGGCTGAGACCATTTGTAATTTTTGAAAAATTGGGTCCTAGTTCTTTTCCTCTGCATAACTTGGAGGGACAGCTAGACACTTTCCCAGTGAATGGCTAAGTTCTAAAGAGATATTTCGCTTGATGATTTCTGATCAACCCTCTTGTAAATATTATTTTTAATTTTCTTTTCTGTTTTTGATTTTGGTTCTTTTCATTTTTCTTGATTTGGATTTGTTTTCTAAATAATCATATCTGAATCACCATTCATTTGTTGAAGGGAATCATAAATCTTATTCATTAGTAGTAGTTGGTAACATTTCAAGCACCTGAACAGTAAATGCTAAACTCAGATCAACGGAAGTAAGTTTCTGTGCAATCAATGTTTCTGGTTTCTCATTAAAATTATAGGAAGACACGATTATCCTTAACAAACTTCTAACACCGTACCTATTTTAATGAGGACAACTCAATTGTGCTTCCCCATCCTAGAGATGATTTCTTAACATAAATCTAATTGTCCAAATCATGATGAAAGTCATCAGAATAGAAAAATGATTCTTAGATGATCAATATTTTCATTACCAATGAGATCTTCAGTATCACCCAGCTCTCTTGAATATCATGAAGTTTATACAAATTTGTAAACAAATTTCAGAGAGTTGGAAGCACTATAATGTGTGGGAATTGTATGTAAACTTACTGGGACACTGAACAGGTCTGCTGGCAGTGGGTAAATTCACACATGATACCAAGCCAACTTCACTGGGGAACTAAACAAGCATGCTAGCAGCGAAGCAATTCCGGGTTTAAGAAGATCCTCAGGTATTTCTTTTAATTTGAACAAATGTGAAGATGTTTTTATCATGAATGGACAACTCTTGGACATGATAGAGGTACTAGAGTGGGTTAAATGACATCCCTGTCGAGGCTATGGATGCCTGCTGGGAGCAGTGGCCCTGTCAACGACATTTGAAGTCACCTGTATAAACATCACCACACATGTGATCTAAACACGATACCAGATTACAATTTCGGACAAAAATCCATCCAATGCTATGAATGTGTTATTTCTTGAGTTATTATCAAAACACTTGATCTGTCGTTAACTGTCTCTAAAATTTATTTAATTTGTGCCTCTGATATAGATTTTCTGGTGATGGAGAGAAAACTGCTTCACCCAGTGTGTCACCATTGTTGGCAGCCACCAATTCTGTCAAATTTTATCATGATTAAAAGTCATCACAAAGAGATAAAATCTTTCTATAGCTACCTCCTCCTTACATTTATAAATGTTTATGTCTTTTGGTTTCAAGGAGATTTATTGGGATAACTTATTATATGAGTTTTTCATTTAAATTTCCTTTTGTTTTGTTTAATTTCATGACTACAAACATGAAATTAAAATGAAAACTTGGATTGGGTAATCATTCTGCAGTCTGTGATTTCTTCTTTTCTTTTACCAAAGAGATTACACCTTAAGGGGACCTATATGTTTATAAGTTTTAAGTTTTATAAGCTTATTGATTAATCCATTGCCACATTTTTATGTACTATGGGAAATTTGACTTGATCGTATCTATGGTTGATTGTATGGTTTTAATTTTTGATATGCCTAATCGTGCAAAACCTTGGATTAACATTCGAAATGTGCTGCTTGCTCTTACCAGTCATATCAATTTCATATCAACCTGGTACATGATTGATGTACTCACAATTACACATCGTCCTATTGTACTGTACATTTAAGGCTTTCATTCATTATTCGAATAGGCAACTGATAATGGTTGGGGTTTAATCTTCATTGTGTGTAATGTTTCATAAGCCTGTGCATCCTCTGGTTTTCTGTCACTCCAAACTTAAATTATCAAACATGACAACCTCCCAAGTTGGTAGGTATCGGGATGTTTTAGTTTTCACAGACCTCTCTTTGTTATTTGTTTATTGGAAGATGAAGCCTCCCTATCCTGGTATTTACTGTGTCTGTTTGATAGCAACCATGACCCCCGTGGTTCGAATTGAACCTAATGGCTCTCAAGACCTTCTCGCCCATGACGATGCCATAAATGATTTACAGGCGCATGGTTGGGACATTTTCATCCGAAAATGCGAGGGTTATAACCTAGAGGCCACACATGATTTTTCTTAAACGTTTGATGGCTTTAGAGAGAAAGTTGGGGATCTGCAATTGGAGGTAACATAGGACTCTATAGCATGAGAAACAAGACTATCACAGGAAGGCGAAAAATGGTTCAAAAATGCCAAGCTAGAAGGTGTGCCTTGGAGCCTATTCATGGTCTCTAGGAAATTGACATGCTGCCCTAAAGGTACTCCTATTACCCTCTTGAAATCTCGATGACACAACCTACTTTTGATTCTGAAACAATTTATAACGTGCGAGGGTAGGTATGGTTTAGTGTTTTTCTATCACATCCAACTATTGATTTTGTTCTTAGGGTTTAAACTAAACATGCCATTCTATTTGTTGATGAGCCTGCATAAGATGTCAAAGAATTATAAGAAACATAGTTTAAACCCTTTGTCTAGCCTCTTCCACCATGGGCTTATACGAATTTTGCTGTTGTCGCACCTGGCTCAAATTGGGGACACTTAGGAAGACTTCCTATGTCGAAACAATTTTTCCCTACCTGAGAGCATAGTGAACTCGCCTCTGCATTCAAATATAAACCCCTATCCTTGTAACCCTATGACCAAAATTCAATGTGTCGATTCACATAAATATTGTGAGCTCACTAAACCAATTTCTGTTGCTATGCAAAACCCTCTGGGTAAAAAACCACGATATAATTTTTTACCTAGAAAATTGTTAGAAGAGGTAGTGGATGTATTGAAGGAGAGGGTTTCTCCTGCTCCTACTATTGAGACGACTCAGGGTTTTCATGAAAAAACAACTGTTAAGAAAAATCATAAGAAGAAGAAACAGGGTAACTCAGACCTGAGATTTGTAAACAAAAGACAAGGTAGGTTAATTTCCAGGAGTCTGAGAAATCGACAGTAGGATCATCTGAGCTCGATCTCGGTGATCGAGGTCGATGATCACTTGACCGATGACGAGATCAATGATTTCCTTTCCCGAGAAGATGTGGATAACCAATGTCTCGGAAATGAAATCGTTTGTGAAGTTACACAATATGATTTTGTTTCTATACTACCTTCGTTTCTAAAAGATCAAAAGGGATTTGCTGGCATAGGACATGATTTGAAACAAGCTACAAGAAATACCAAAGCACCCATTGCTGAGTACACTCAACCTCTACCTGCTATTGCACCGGTACACTGTGACAATTGTCTGGACTGGGTAGAACGCTACTACAAAGAAATACCGTATTTACAAGCACAATTAAAACATTTGGCAGCTCGAAATTCTCTGCTTGAATGAGAAAATAAAGAATTGAAGGCATGCGCATATCGGGCAAGTAAAAGGCCCAAAAGAACCGATAGTGTGATTATAAAAATGCAACCAATTTCAATGCCATTATTAACTCAAAATTATCCGACCCTTCACTGTCTAATTTCTAGAATTGTAAAAGTGGTTTTGTTTTTCTTTGATTTTATTCTGTTGTAAAAGTCAAATAGGAAGATTTGTTTTGATTTTCTTTGTTAATATAATACTAGCTACATAATCTCATGATTATGTAGCCAGTCTATTTCTAAATTTTAGTTTGTATTATTTTCTAAAAATCAATTTCATTTTGTCATTTACATGAAACTGATAATTATGGTGTTGTTCACAAGGAGAAGCCATCATGGATTCCGCGCTGTATATTTTAGTAGTTTCTTTTATGTTTGATAAAACTATGACATTATGTAATTAATTTTGAAAAACAAACTCTTACATGAGTGGTTCCCTATTTTACTGTTTTTATAAAGCAATCTATTTTTTTGGGGTTACCCTCTATCTTGCATGATAAGAGGTTGTCAATCCAAGACTAGTTTAAATAGTGATTGCTGTTAGTAGTAAGAACAACTTTTGTTGGGATACAATATGGACATGTGATTTTCAAAACTGATATGGGAAAGCTATTCACCATCAACTTTAGACCTATGTGATGATTATTCCATTATGTTCTTCTATTACCTCGATCTTATGAGATATTATTGTGATTGATTTAGCTTTAGCCTCGTCATCATATGGAATTTCATATTGTTAAATATTTAGATGCTGTCCATAATTTGTCATTCCATTTCGTATGTGTGATCAATCTGTCATATGATTATTATTGATTTATTCCTAATGTTAAATGATGAATAATATC
>ML783679.1:143980-162639 GCA_009831015.1 Picea engelmannii
TTGATTGGAAGCACCAAATTCCTTTGTTTTCTAGTTGAAACTGGAAGGAGGATCCAACCCCGTAGTTTCTCAGGCTACAAGCTGAGGGAAGCTCCAAATCTCCAATTCTCTGGCTACAACCAGAAGGAGGCTACAATCACCTATGTTCTTCGGCTACAACTGGAAGGTGGCTACAACCACTTGTCCTTGCTCTGTCCAACCGACCTGACGTATAAGTAGAATGATGGAACCACTTCCACACTATCAATGTGAGATATACTGCTATAAACCTTTACTAATCAACCTGCACCAAACAACCTATACCAATAACCTGAACCAAGCATCAACCTGTACCTCCACATGTACCATAAACAAGTGCATCAACCATGCACCAACCTGTACCAAACAACCTGTAATAAAATTGTACAATAAAAAAGTGCATCAACCACGTACCAACTTGTACCTCAACTGATCTAGGTGTATATCGATGGCCACCCACCTTTTCCAACTGGCTCAAAACAATTTTCTGGCAATTTTGGTAATTTATTATTTTTAGCAGTTTTTAACTTTCGGGGCCATTTTGAGGGCCTAAATGAAGGTTTTCTGGGACATAGATTCTCAATGATATAAAAAGGATCTAATTGATCCCCCTAAATGAATCTCCTAGACTATACCTTTCCAACGAGCTATCGTCTGCCTAAAACGAAGATCGTATGCAAAAGTTACGACCCCGAGAAGTTGATGTACTAACTTACCCAAATGGGGCCCACATGACTTTTGACACTTCATCTTCTAGGGTTAGGTTTTTGGATGTCTAGGGTTTTTGAAATTCCTGTTTATTGTAAAAAGGCCTTTATATCCTCATTGTAATCATCTTCTTGCGAATGCGAGTAGCCGTCACATCTCTTCTCATAGATAAGCTGCCACAATTCTAGTGAGTCTTTCACTCTGTATTTTTACAGTCTCTGTACATTTCCTTCATTAATATAAATCATGTATTATTGTATCTTTGTGTTTATGGTTGCATCTCTGATACAATTCTATTATATTATTGGATATCCACGATATCTCTGTGCATTTATTTATTGTATCTCCGCTCTCATTTTGTGCCGAAAATAATCCAGATCAGTGGTATCAGAGCAGGCTGCTCTTGATCGTTTTTTTCAACGCATGTCCCCGACGAGGTCTGAGTATAGAAAGTTGGGTCTTGAGCTTATCTATCTTGAAGACAATCTCTCTCACATGCCCAAGAAACCCTCCATGGTGGAAGAAAAGAAAAATGATGGAGCAGACGATTCTATCAATCTGTTGCTTGAGCAAGCTCTCACGCGACAAAGGGATGAAATGATGGAGAATTTTTCCCACATCCTTCAACGCCTGCTGATAGAAACATGTGCATATTCATCAAAAAACCACTTTGGAAACACCTCTCCTTTCAAGGTACATGTTAATTTTGATATTCCCATATTTGAAAGTCAGATAGATGCGGATGCCCTAGACAAATGGTTAAATCTGTTAGAAGGTTATTTCTTTGTTCATAATTTTTTCGACATCGAAAAGATCACCTTTGCACTCCTTAAATCTCTCCCCCATGTCAAACATTGGTGGGAAACTTATTGGGAGAAAAGTTCCATAGAGGAGTCTAGAATATATGGGGTCGAGCCCACTTGGGATTTTTTTGTGGATGTGGTAAAGGAATAATATTACCCTGTTGGCAACTATGAGGACCATTACATGAGATGGAACACACTGCGGAAAGAGAGGGGTCGAGAATTTTCAGAGTTCACCAATAAATTCCATACCTTTCTCACCAATCTAGGTATCAATAACTCTGAATGACATTTGGTTCTAAAATACCGTGGGGCTCTATACAGATACATCCAAACTGAAATGGATTTTCTGGACATCTCATCACTCGGTGTTGCTTATCGATATGCTATTAAAATCGAGCAGAAATTTAAGCACCAGAACAAATGGGAGTTTGGGTCTGCAAATATGCAACAACCAAAGTATGATAAAGAAGGCCCTAACAAACAGTCTCCCGAAAACCAGTCCAAGCCACAAGAAAAGAGGGGTCACAGAAAGACAAAGAAGGAAACTGGAAAATGGTGTGATTTCCACAAAATCCCATTTCACAACACTGAGAAATGTCACTAAAAAACATCATTGGTGGCCAAGATCAAAGACAAGGAGCCGAACCCTGATTCAAAATCTCATTCTGAAAATATTGGTAAAAGATAGATCATCGACGCAGACCCCACTGCTATTGTTGGGACCGCAACAATTCAACCATAAGAACCAACAGATCCCGAAGAGGGGGAGTGCCTTTTTCATTCACAGATGTGGGTGAAGGGGACCCCACTACATTTTATTGTTGATAGCGGAAGCCAGAAGAACCTCATCTCAACATAGGTCGTCAAACAGTTGGGATTGTTGACAAGACCACACCTGCAACCATACAACATCGGGTGGTTTCGCCAAGGACGAGATATATGTGTCAATCAGCAGTGTCGATTTTCATACGACATCCAACCCTTAAAGGATGAGGTATTATGTGATGTATCCTCACTGAATGTCTGTGATGTTCTCTTGGGCCAACCATATATGTGGAAATGCCATGCTGTTTATGAGTTTCGACCCCACAATGTCATTGTTTCTCTAGGGTTCATCTCTACAAAATACCAGAGGTAGTTCCAACTACTGTTCCAACTAAACAGTTCCTCAAGGTAGTATCTCATTCTACAAAATTCATATTCTGCACAATATGTTCAAAATGTGAACATAAGGATACTGCAACCACTACAACCTCAACCCAAGCACCTTCTATCCAACAAAAGCAGGTCAACAAGATTGCAACAAAGTGTAAAGATTCTTTCTACACACATGCATCTCATGTATCCAGACTGGTTAAAAAGGTGCAACCCTTCCAGCCACATGTTCATGATAACCTTCAACAAGCTAAGCAGCGCAACTTCTCCAACAAGGCAAGTAGCTCATCAAGATGCAGATTCAACAAATGATTTTCCCTCTCCCCAGGGAACTCAATGTAATGGAGACCATTTCTTCCCAAGGAGGGAGGATTGATCCAAGTGGATATCGATGGCCACCCACCTTTTCCAATTGGCTCAAAATAGTTTTCTGACAATTTTGGTAATTTACTATTTTTAGCAGTTTTTAACTTTTGGGGCCATTTTGAGGGCCTAAATGAAGGTTTTTCAGGATCGAGGTTCTCAATAATATCCAAAGGCTCTAATTGATCCCCCTAAATGAGTCTCCTCGGCTATACCTTTCCAACGAGCTATCGTGCGCCTAAAACAAAGATCGTATGCAAAAGTTACGACCTCGAGAAGTTGATGTACTAACTTACCCAAACGAGGCCCACATGATTTTTGGAGCTTCATCTCCTAGGGTTTGGTTTTTGGATGTTTAGGGTTTTTGACATTATTTTTTATTGTAGAAAGGCCTTGAGAGCCTCATTGTAATCATCTTCTTGCGAATGCGAGTAACAGTCACATCTCTTCTCAGAGATAAGCTGCCACCATTCTAACGAGTCTTTCACTCTGTATTTTTACAATCTCTATACATTTCCTTCATTAATAGAAATCATGTATTACTGTATCTCTGTGTTTATGGTTTCATCTATGATACAATCATGTTATATTATTGGATATCCGCGATATCTCTGTGAATTTATTTCTTATATATCCTCTCTCATTTCGTGTCGAAAATAATCCAGATCATCATCCTTCAAACCTTCCTTAACTTTAACAACAAGAGACTAGCATTTTCATCAAACTTTACTTTAGTCTCACATGACTAGTTTTGGATTAGTCAACAACCCTAACTTGAAATAATCATAACTATGTACCTGTAATGAATGAAGATCTAAAAATAGTACACAATGTTCTTCAATGTGTTTTATGCAATTCCTCTAGGTGTCACTACTTGGAACCTCTCAGAAAAGGAGTTATAGAAAAAATGACACACCTTGTTGAATTTTGGCTTATTCTAGAGAGCAAACTTGTAGAGCGTGCCCCACACAGAATATTTGTTTTATGGATCTGAAAATTGTACACATAATACTAAAGACTTTACTCTAACCAACACATTTAGTCTTACTGAATTTGGATATGTTGTGAAGAAGTTATGACGTTTTTACCCGAAACACCTGTTTTAGACTAGTTTCAGGACTATCCACAAACCCTATTTTCCACGGAGTGTAACTCCAAAAATACAATGACCCACAAGATGAAATTCGTACCACAACTACTTGAATATGTTTCCGCAATGGAATCCCAATTTCACCGTCTGAATCATTCTAGAAAAAAAGTTATTGCGAAAATGGTGAGATGACCTGTAAATAACATACCTTAGAAAACATCATCAAAATTTTTTATCCTCCCTTGAATTTCGACCTTCTTTACTTCACCTTCCCTATGAAATTCGGCTTAGATATCCTTTGATTACCTCAATCACCTGTAGATATTCAACATACTCAAGTGTGATTGAAATGAGAGAGCCTTGCCTCTTTTTATACTTTCATGTAGCTTCCTTAGAAGCATCTTCTAGACCACTTTGTCCACATAGTCACCTATGCCCAACTTTGCCCAATTCGCCACTTGTCCATATATCCAATATCCACTTGACTACTTAACCCATTTTCCTCATTTTAGGGTTAACCTTATTATAACCACTTTCCATAATTATAAATTTCTCCATTTACTTTATTATTTAAATAATCCTCCTTGACTTTGGCACTTCACTTTATTATTTAAATAATCCTCTTTGACTTTGTCACTTCAATTTATTACTTAAATAATCCTCTTTGACTTTGTCACTTCACTTTATTATTTAAATAATTTCTTCTTTGCAAGCACTTTGACTTCTTTGACCTTTTGGGACTTCAAACCAACATATGAGGGTCCTCCAACTTCGTAAGGCCATAACTCTCAAACCGTGAGGAGTTATGTGACGTTCCACATACCACCAAAAATGGCATGACATGTACTATCCATATATCATAGTCTTACCTACAAATATATCAAATCTCATACCCTTATACACAAAAAAACTTGGGTCCATTACCCAAACCTTTGTGCTACCAAAATTCACTACCGGACTTTCTTCAAGGGTTGACATCAATGGAAAGCAACCCAATTAATCAACAGTTGTGACGGATCATGAGCCGACATTTCTATCTCCTTCCCACATTGATAACTTCACCAATCCTCATGACTTTATTCTCACCATATAAAAAGGTACTAATTTAGAGATTCATATTTTTTCCCCACAGGGTTTACAACCATTGCTAGATGTACCAATCTATGGGATATTTGAAACACTTGAGCCTCTCCGACCTCCTGGAGAGACACAAGAGTATCCTTCCATTTCCACAGAGAGATATAAGTTTGGTGTGCTTCAGTGGAACACCGAGTCTGGCAAGCTTATTACAAGGGCGATGGGAGATGTCTCAGATCTTTGGGCATCCTACAAACATTGGACAGATTGGTATTATCGATCCAGATTGTAGGATCATTGGACTCCACCTCTATGATGGCTTGTTCAAGGTTACAACTTTCGACATAAGGGACAACTTAAGGAAGATTTCAACCTTAATCTTGAGGATCTTCAGGTTTTTGGAGTTAAAGTTTATTTTTGTGGTTGTGAGAGGCCTACAATGGCTATGATATACCAGGAACATATAATTGTTTATTGTAGAGAATCTGTATTCAAAGCAATACCTTTAGATGGTCTATCACTAAAGATTATGGCCAAGTTTATGTGGATGGTTCTTGATTCCTACTCAGTGACCACACATGCTTTCTTATTTTACTTGTCTTTACTCATGAAAGGAAGGGTTACTGGTCTCAAGGTAGAATTGTTGGGTGAGACATTTGCGGTTTCGACAAAACAAATTCTTTTAATTAAATTAAATTAATTTAAGGAGCCTTATGATTGACTTATGGTTCGCTGGGTAACCAATTAGTTATATGATGATGTTAGTTAGTGTTAAGATCCTTTAACAATAGTATGAGGTAGATAAGTTGAAGGGTTACTAGTGTTCTCACCTTATTTAATATTTAAGGAGTGATATCATTAATATTATTACGCGTCAATGCTTGTAGTCATTTATATACAGATTTACTAATTACTTGTCACCTGGCATGGTCATTGAATTTTATTGTGTAAACGAGTGAAATTGCACTATGTGTAGGTTAATATAATTGTATCCTATCCTGCCTTCATGTCATTGTGACCTTCAAGGTTTGTGAGGGTTCTATCTTTGAGTTCTTTTAATTTTGTGTTAAGAAAACAATTTTGAGTTAAACCGAGGTGATTATTTATGGTAATGGGGAATTTGGGGTTGTTGCGACATCCTTAATTATTGACATTAATTGGAGAGTCAATTTAGCCTTTAATATCTAGCGCCTTTAATTGTAGTTGAAGTATAATTGACTTTCAAATTACATTCTTTTCGCCTTGCAAGAATAAGCCGATATCTCATGCACCTTGGGTCATTGAGGTGTAAATGATGGGATTGATTGAATAGAATTCTTGTGCGCAATTTAACAAAGTGAAGCATGATTAGATGAGTAATTGGAATTGGATTTATGATGTAATGAATGATAGTCATAGAGTTTAGACTTCATGCACAATGGATTTTTGTAATAAATGATGGTATTTGCGCAAATGGAGGTTATGTAATAATGATGATTTTAGCTTGAGATTCTTGCGCTTTAGGATTGGTTTAGATATTAGACTTCTTGTTCTTATGGATTTTGTGACATGTTGATGGTTTAAAATTGTTTATCTCACACCTTGGAGTATGTTAGGTTTATATAATTAGATATTTGCACGTGAGGAATTTATGATGTGGTGAATGCATTTTGGACCTTCGATCCCTTGCACAATGAATTAATTGATGATACACTTGCACCTCAACTCTAGGCGATGTATGATTTATGTATATGATCAGATTCCTTATGCAACAATTAAATACAATCATTACCTTGTGCCTTATCTTATGTTGTCATTGATTGATTAACAAATTTTATTGCGCCATTGATTTATTAACGAATGACTGCCGTAGACTTCAGACTGCTCGTGCAAATTGAAATGATATGATATTTGATGAGTTATGTGAATGAATCTTCGTGCGCCTTGTTAATGGATGTTTAGGATTGATGGATTGATGTGGTTGATGATGTCTCTCTTGTTACGATGTTTTAATTACCTAATGCGTTAGCAAAATAAAATAAAATTGACATGTTGTACGCCGCTTGTTGTCGTAACGGTGGGGCCGTTACATGACTAAAGATAAATTTAAAATGTTGGATGTTATCAGTTAACACACTAGCATGCATGCCATCACTCCATTACTCTGCATATAACTATCATAATCATTCCACCAATTTAAATCCACAATTGTCATTATCTAGAAAAAATGATGTTTAATGAAATATGGGATGTGATTTGTATTTATAATGAAAAAAACGTGCTATTTATGAAAATGAAATAAATGATTACTGTTCTAAATAAGACCCATTCTTTCCCAAACTCAGTTTAATAATCATATCATCTTCAAACTCGATTGTAGATTTCATTAATAACGTTCACTGTTCCAACTCAAAATTTCCTTTTCCAAATTACATGGCTTCTATATAATCACATTTTCTTTTAGAATAGATCATGGAAATAATAAAATGATTTTGGGAAAAATGAGGGCTGTATAATTTGCATAAAGTAAAATTATGGAGGGAAATGATAATGACCAATGTTCTTTCTGCATACAACTATTGTTTATCAATCCTCAACTAATGTGATTAATCCCAAGTATTCAAATTATAACCTTGTATTTTTTCTTTTGAATTTTCGTAGAGTTTAATTCATTCAACCAAATGTATCAACAAACAACTTGAAAAATTCTCCTTATAATTTCATGTAGGAAGGATCGTATCTAAACTCTTAAAACTTATCCATTTGAACTCTGTTTTGATAAAATATTTTATCCATATCATTCATCACAATAACATAATGAATCAAATTAAACATTAAATCAACATGGCACAAGCTAAGTTTGATCGAAATATTTGAACTAATTCTCATCTCTGTTTATATATTGATTGTTAAACAATGTCAAAATTCTAGGTTTTTTGATATATTTGTAAACAATGACCTTTATAACCAATATGCGAACAAATACAAACCCAATAATATGTTTCTAGACTACTCACAATATCAACATTTATAACCCTATTCTGTACAATAGATTTACTTGTAGAACCAAATACTAATAAGCAAGCCTATATGTCGATGATAAAATATAGAAAATTAGGGTTTTAAATCTTATCCCTCAAACTATAGTAGCTTAAAATAATCTTGTGAACCAAAATAGTCGAGATAGAAAGGCAAGTAGAAACCCTAAATTCAAATTCATTTAAAACCATCAAAACATAACCCATTAAATGAAAGTGGGTTTGAACAAACAATAACAAGGTATATATCAGAGTGAGCAATTCGAAACCCATCCGCATACCCCAATAGTTTTCATGATAACCGAGTTGGTATTATAATGAGATAAAAACATCCGATTGGTATTTTATTTTGAACCAAATACAATAGCAGTCAAAATAAGAAACTTGGTAGCATACCCTGTATATTTTCATTTGTTTTGTTTTGAAAAAAAACGTCAAAATAGGTGTAAAAAAAATCAATGGTGGATGATAACATGCCATAACCCAAACCAAACCATATAAGTATGACAAGAAGACATCAACAATGATATGAATTCATTGTAAATTCCTTGTGTTCCTTTAAAAAAAAATGAAGCTGTATGATATTTGCAATACAAAACCCAAGTCAAGAGTATCACTGGTGTTCAAAATTAGTCACCGTTTTATTTCAAAATAGCTCAAATAATTACCAACTCGCTATCCTTAAGAATCTATGCCCAATCAGAGAGTCACACTCATAACAAACACACAACATGCAAACCAACTTGAGCCAACATTCAAAATTTATCATAGAAAAACAACCCATCGATGCCAGAGAAATAAAAAATGCTCATACCTGTCCAAATGAGCTAAATAGCCACGAGAGAAAATCCCAAAGATCGTTATCCAACCACCAAAACTTTAGAGGCCAAAAATCTCGACTAACAACCATAAACCATTTCCAAACAAAGCAATGCGAAAATGTGGTATATAATCCAGATTTATGAGAAAAACGAAATGAATAACAAATTGAGTACAATAACATAGAGATACAGAGAACAACAATATATATCCAGTGAACAATAACTTTTATTGAATAAAGAAAATAGGCTGAAACTGTAAAACTGCAGAACTGAAAACAACTTTCTCGAATGGTGGTAGCTATCTCTGAGAAGAGATGTGGCTACTACGTGCATTCGTCTGAGTAGAATGAACAAGAGAGAAAAACACTGTATAACACAAACTGGTAGAATGGGGTAGCCTATCTCTGAAAAGAAAGAGATGTTGGCTACACTTCATTCACAACAAGATTTACATCACAATCCATTGCCTTCTTCACCTTAATTATATATGAGAGAGTGAGAGGAGAACAATTCCCATGATGCATGTGGGATATATTGGACTACGTTTATAAAATTCCATAGGCATGTGAAACACTATGACTTCCCAGTCAGTCACCCATCCCAGTACTACTCTAGCCTAAGCGCTCTTAATTACAGAGTTCTAATGGGATTCAATGCATTAACGCTATGTTGTAGGCATGTACATAAGTCCACTAGGAAATCATTACATAATGTC
The DNA here is from genome assembly GCA_009831015.1 of Picea engelmannii. NCBI lineage: Eukaryota > Viridiplantae > Streptophyta > Pinopsida > Pinales > Pinaceae > Picea > Picea engelmannii. Next base: position 153,751 of record ML783679.1, read on the forward strand.
TGTAATTAACAAATGAAGATGACATTACATTTCTTTCCCCATCAAAAGGGTGAATATCATGGTTTATCAAAACCATAGGCTCAAAATGGTGATTTAGTGAAATAGGTGGATGGCCACCGAGATCCATCTAGATCAGTATACATTAGGAGGGAAAACCAATTGAGAGTGCATTAACTCTCGATTAATTCACGTCACCTCAACTCAACCCAAAACTCACCAACCTTTTACGATAGCCAACCAAAATTTATATGGTGGAAAACACTTAATCGCTAGCTCAGACTCCAAATTAAGCTTTGGTACCATGCATATTACACTATCGAACTTACAACCATATCATATATCACCACTATACCACATTCATAACTATTATAAAGTGACACTAGTTTATAAACGGACCATATCAACTTACCAATCAAGCAACGTAATAAACGAAAACCATAACATATATGAATTTAATTTTAAGTTGGGTTTGTTCATAGTTATATGTGACAACCTTGTACAAGAACCTCTATATGATATCATCATGTTATATGATATATATGTGCAAGAAATGAAAGTTGACCACCTTTTTTTTTAAATATCTCACAAGACATACTAAGATGATAAAATTTTAAAACCTATAATCATAAGTGTTATGACTCTGGCACAATAGATCTTCCATGCTTTCTTTTCCTTTTAGAACATGGAGACTCTGCAATATGAAGATGAGGAACATCATAGATCGCCGTCGAATATATCATTCATGCATGTGAACTAGAAAAGAGTACCAGTATGTAATTTAATTTAGTCATTTGTTCGCAGGCTGCATTTCTTTTTAGAGAAAAAAGAGCGAAATCAACTTAACATAGTTTCTCTAAGGGGTCCCACCTACTAGTTACATAATATAATAATATCATAAATATATTGCATTGCAATATTTTGCAGGCAAGATTCCTATTACACATTTTCATTTGAACAACTGGCGACTCCAGAGGGAAGTCTGCTTGTAGCAGAATAGAACTCATGAACTCCGGTCTTGATAAAATCAACAGGGGTAGGTAATGGATCAGTTAGGAAAAGTTATACAACATGGGGAAATTAAATGAAAATTAAAATGATATATGAAATGTGAATTTGTGGAATATTTCCTGGAAAGTGATACGTATGAGGGGGTTTGGTACTGTTTGTATAACAAGTGTAAAAATAATATTATTTACTCAGATATATTATTTACTTTGAGATTTATAAAACTTATATGATATGCTCTTATTTAGAACAATATGGAGGGTATAAAGGGAAAGGAGAAAAAGGGAGATTCATGACCATCAAGTTCCTAGCAAATCATTTAATGAAGGTACATGATATATCTCATACAACATTTAAAAGAAAAGAGAATCATAATATCTTCGTTGTGTATTTAGCTTCAAAATTGATTGATAATATTTGAAGACAATGATCTGTCTAATGATTTGACTGATCTAGTTGAATCTGTCTTGACAAAAGGGGCTTCAAATAGAAAACGTAAATACAACTGATAAAATAAAACACCAAAATGTACTGAAAGTAATCAAAGCAAATATGTACAAAATAAAAGTATTTACAAAGAACTCAATTAAAAATCAATTTGGTTCAACATAGTGCTTAAGATGCGAACCATTAGTGTTGTAGGAGAATAATCGCTCATCAATATTATTTAATAAGTACGAGTTGATACCAAGGGCAGAGGAAATCTTAAAAGGACCTAGCCACACTTTTTGAAATTTGGAATGTCTTCCTCTTTCAGTATTAGCGGGATCCCAGAGTAATACTTTCTCATCAACCTTAAAATCAATAGATTTGGTCTTTTTATTAAAATATTTCTTGACTGTTTACTGCCTTCTCTTTATATTATCTAGAGCATGACTTCTCTGTTCTTCTAAATCAAGTAAGGCATTCATTCTCTGAGAAATATCAATAGAATTCAATTCTTCAGTTTGCAATGCCAAACGTAAAGAGGTAAGCTCTAGTTCAATTGGCATAATAGCCTCTTGACCATACAACAACTGAAATGGAGTAAATCACGTACTAGAATTAATAGTAGTACAATCTTCCCAAAGCGCATAAGTGAGAAGTGTATGCCACTGGCGAGGTTTATCCTCCATAATTCTTTTCAAGATCTTTACCAGGTTCTTGTTAGTTGACTCAGCTCTCCCATTTCCTTGAGGGTAATAGGCAGAGGATATAAAGTGTTTAACACCAATCTTACTAAGAAACAATTTATTTTTGCAGAGATGAAAGTTGGTCCATTATCTGAAATGATTTCCAGGGGAAGACCAAACCGAGAAAATATATTGGATTCTAAAAAAGAAATAACTTGTTCATCTTGAGCATGCTTAAGAGGTAAAACTTCAACCCACTTTGTGAAGTAATATGTAAACATGACCCACAAAATATGGTGGATTAATAGGACCAAAAAAATCTAAATCCCAATTTGAAAAGGGAAAATCATGAAGGACAAGCTGTAAGGGCATGGAAGAAAAATGTTCTCTACCAATAAACTTTTGACATTTATCACAGGCCCTTATGAATTGATAGGAATATCTAAAAATATCTGGCCAGTAATAAAAAATTCTGAGGATTTAAAAGTAGTGGATTTAGTAGAAAAATGACCACCAATATGAAGAATAGGCGTTGTTGATCCATGAATCTCATTTAATATTCTTTGGGCTACATTATCATCAATGCATTGTACTATCAACCCATCAAAAAACCTTCTAAACAACGAGTCTCCTAGAATGAGGTATTTAGAATCTTCAAGGCATATTCTTCTTCTTTGATGCGAATTCAAGTGATTTGGACACTTTTGAAATTCCAAGTAATGAATGAGATATTTGTACCAGGGGTGTTCAAAAAGAGTAAGATTTTGATTTTCAATGTAAAATAATGCTGATAACGAACTATATTTTTCTTCAGAAAATTCACTTGGTTCAACATGTTGAGCTAAGTGAAGGGTTAAGTCACATCCCTTGATCATTTTAGATGTCATGATCGTCAAATCATTCTCCTGAATTTTCACAAGCCAATGTGCAAGCTTAACTGAAAGATGCATTTGTGAAAGTAAAAACTTGACAATAGGCAAAGGGAATTTTACCTATGTGTACTTGACTAGAATGAAATGGTGAAATTTTTATATAGCTTTTACAAGAGAGAAAACATGCTTCTCAATGTAAGAATATTTAATTTCATCATCCGATAAGCTCTGACTCATGTAAGCTACAGGTTTTTCATTATTTTGATCATCATTTTGCAAAAGAATTGCAGAAATTGCTTCTTTTGTAGCATTCATATATATAATGAAGTCTTTTTCAAAGTCTGGTTTTGCCAAAACCGGTGCATAAATGATTTCTTTATTTATCCTTATGAAATCCCTTTCAACATGATCTTTCCAAGAGAAACGATGGTCCTATTTCAACATATTATGAATTGGCTTAACTATGAAAAACAAATCAGGAACAAACCTCCAGAAATTTTTTATAGTGCCCATAAAAGCTTGCATTTCTTTCTTTGATTTAGGGGTAGGGAGATTTATGATCGCATCAACCCTCTCAATATCTATGCTTATTCTTGAATCATAAACAATATGACCAAGAATTTTACCTTGGGTGACACTGAAAAATAGACTTCGAATGATTCAAAGAAATGCTAATTTTTCTACATTGCATGAAGACCTTTCGTAGATGATCAAAATGATCTGATCGAGTTTTGGAATAAACTGTCAAATAATCAAGATAGACCTGAATTATTTTTTCGATTAGATTGTCGAAATCTAACTGCATATCTCTCTGAAAAGTGACACCTACATTAGACAAGCCAAATGTTATACGTTCATATGCAAAAGTGCCCCAATGGGTTGTAAATGTGGTTTTATATTTATCGACCCTCTTGACTTTAATTTGATCATAACTGGAAAAACCGTCAAGTGAGGACATCATTTTAGATCTTGCAACTCGCTGTAAGATCATTTCCATATCAGGAAGTGGAAAATTGTATTTTACACTTGGTCTATTTAAAGCACAGAAATCAACACAAAGCCTAATCATATCTGGAATAAGTATTTAGGAACTTGATCATTCAACCAACTATCTGAGGACCGTTTACCAAATACAAAAAATCTTGTTGCACAACTTTTTCATCTTCATCTATTAATGTCTTTTCTTCATCTACAACGTTGAAGCATTCCAAGATTTTATCTATTTCTGTTATAATCTGATCCCAGATCAGATGTCTTGCTCCAATTAGATAAGATTTACCTGCCTTTTTGTGCTTTAGTTGCTCAATTTCTGCCAATAGATTGTCTTTTATCTTTTGATATTCACTGATAACTTTATCTTTGTCTTTGGCATGATCTTGTAAAGTCTCAATTTTTTTCTTTAGTTTCTCAATATCAACTCCTTTTTGGCTAATGGATGGTAAGGATTTGGATAGTTCAACTAAAAAATCTACTGGATGAGATGATGAGTTTCCTCTCTTTAAGAGTTCAATTTGTCTTTCATAATTTTCTAATTGGTCTTTCATCTGAGCCATTTGCTCGAACAATGTATATTTTTCCTATTGCATAACTTGTAACTCTGGTGTTTTCACATGATCTACACTAGGGATTTTGAGTTTTTTCTTTAATACTTGAATTTCTTTGTCCATTGTGGAAATTAAAGCTTGTACAGATGATGAGTCCTTTGGATTTCCCCCCAGGTATATCACCCATTGTTCTAGCTCTTTAATCTTGTTCTTTTTGATCTCATTTGCTATTTTTTCATACTTCAACTGACCTACAATTTTGTCCTTCATTATATGTAACTTGTTCATCCCTAAAGTAGTTGTCATGATGTATCTACTCACCATCTCACCTATCTGTTTGTGTAATTCCATTTTATCAATGGGATTGAGGGAATTCAAGTTTAGAGTGATATCAATTCTCTTATTTTATTTTATGTCCAATACTGGTATTATTAATTTCCCATTTTCAAAATCCATAACAAAAATCATTCTGGTATGTGAAGTTTCTGTGTCATAAATTTTGGGAAAAATATCCTTTTTAAATTCTACCCCTTTCTCTTTAATTTCCATAAACCTCTTGAAGGTTTCATTATCAATTTTCATGGGCTGAACATCATACCGGGTAGATAAGTGTTCCTTGAGTGTTGACACCACTTCAATGATCATTGGTTTCTCTGTTTTGGAAGTCTCCGCTTCAGGCTATAGGTTTGGAAATTCTTCTTCTCTTAATCCTCCTATTTTTAGTTTCTTTGCAACACTAGACTCTGAATATGTCATTGATTTTGTTGAACCTGACATCTTCCTTATATATGTATTTTGAAAATATAAAGGAGAAGGTGTTACTAGAATGGAAGTCTTTTGTGATACTGGTTTATCCTACTGTGTTGGAACTTGCTGCCGCTGTTCCTGCAATATCCTATGCACATCCTCCCAACGTTCAATATTTGCTTGATTCTCAATATATGGATTTGATTGATATGGATAGGGAAGTAAACCATATTTCTTCCTTCTAACTGTGATTACACCATGAGGATCATAATTCCAAGTCTCTACAAGCTCAAGACCCATTTCCTTTAGACGTTCCTCTGCTTCCCGCAATGCTGACTTATCTTTGACAATAAAAGGGCCTACTTCTTTCTTTAATTTGAAAGAATCTTTCTTCTCGTTAGCCAAGAAATTAACATGATCAAAATTTAAATGTTGTCTGATAAATTCTAATGAGAAGACTCTCAAGGTAAGGAACTTAGGAAATAGGTAAGGTTGTAGTTCACATCCATATACCCCGATCACATAATGATTTTCAGATAAAAACCACTCACTTATTCTTTTATCTTGGCTTAATTGCAACATTCTATGAATTTATGGGAAAATTCTAGGAGGGGATTGGCAACAAATGGTTTCATAGGCTTGATACATGAACAAATTTACAAATTCATAAAACCAAGGATTCTATACTTTCTTCCTAATGATTGAAGTATAGTGAATGACTGATTTTCGGTTACCCATTCCATCCTCTATCTGCAACTGGAGGTTTTGAAATCTTAAATATTGAGAATACATGAATAAGTGAACCAAATATGACCGCTATCTAAAATAGTGGGTATTCTGAAATTCCATCAATTGAATATGTATGCTATTGGCTAAGAATCTAGCATAATCAAACTTGGTTAATGGCTTAAGGGTAATAGAGAAAATTGAAGCCATAATACCAAGAATATATGAATCAATGGTTCCATCACTGTCGTACCGTAGGATAGAGGCTATCATGGAAATTATCTATCTAGATATTCGAGGAAAAATATCACTTTTAATATTGATGTCATTAGATCGTGGACTCAAATATCTGCATAAATATGCTTGTAGAAATGTAATCCTCTCATGAGAATTCAAATTCAAATATTGAATGCTAAGCTTTGTTGTGTTTAAATCTTCGACATCTGAGTCTGCAAATAATTTTAACATATCCAAAATAGACTACACATCTATGCTACATAAGACAAATTCATAAGTTTTTGCATACACTCTTGTCTACTAACCAACGTGCAAGTTAAAACGCGAAATGGACAATGATCATCAATTTGAAATTGCCCAATTCAATCCAGCAAAGAAAAACAAACTTTATTAATAACTAATATTATAAAGTTAAAAGTATAAAATACAAGATATAACTATATAATTAATTCTAATTAATATATACATTCAAATTATAAATTTTTATTTACAATTATAATGATATAATAACTAATATATACAATTTTGAATTATATAATCAATATATCGTATATTATTTACAATTATTTAATATATGACTATATTACTTATTCAAACATAAAATAAAAACCTAAATTAATAAAAATTAACACTAATCTAACTATAATTTTATATTAAAGTTAAAAATTGAATATTTACAAGAATTTAATCTTAAAACCTAATCTATCTTTACACAAAATTAAATTATACTATAGCTAAAACCTAAACTAAGGAAAAAGCTGAGTACATCTAGTATAAGAACCAAAAAACAAAAAATTTTGAATTTTTCCTAGAAGTTAACCTATGTTACAACAATCTTAAATACCTATAAATTTGCAATTAAAAACATTAAAATCAATTCTTGAATTGAAAAGTGATGCTCCTATAATCACCCCCCTTTTTGGCTTAAAATTATAACTTTTTTGAAATTTTGGCCTTGACAAGTACCAATATCATTGTAGACAAAAACCTTAAAATTGACCCCTAAAATGAAAATGGGTACACCCAATAGAACCCCATCTTTTTTTGGGGTTGAAATTATAACTTATTTGAAACTGTGACCTTGACAACTGGTAGCATTGCGAAGAAAACCTTAAAATCAATCCTCATCGCTTAAATCAAAAGGTGGTGCTACTAGTAGCGCCCCCTTTTTTACTTTGAGGATAAAATTAAATGTTTGATACAATATCCTTGAAAATTGGTGCCAATATGAACTAAAAACACAAGATCAACAATCAAATCAAAACATGGTGCTATTTACAACACTTTTTTTCTTGTTTTGGGCTTAAAATCGAAACAAACCGAGGAAACAATATTTTTAAAAGAAAATTGAAATATATATAAAAAGGAACATTTTAAATAAAAAAAGAAAAAAAAGAAAATGATTTTTTTAAAAAGAGTTTTTTAAATGGAGAATTTAAAAAAAATGACACACACACACACACACATATATATATAATTAATTGAAAAAACTAAATATTTTTTTTGCTAACTTTTTTTTTATCTATGTATCACTCTATATATAAACTTAAACTTATTTAAAGAAAACACTAGATACAAAAAATATTAAAAATTTGAAAAAAACTAAATAAACATTTTTTTAATTAAAAAAACTTATTAAAAAAAAGAAGAAAATAACATCTTTTTAGATGTGGGGGATTCCACCCAGAAAGAATTTTTTTTTAAAACTTTTTACTTTTTTTTTTTTTAAATTTAATATATCTATATCTATATACAAGTCTTTAAAAAAAATATTTGACCCTTATTTTTTTTTAATTTTTAATTCTCCATTTTTTTAAAATTTAAAATGTTAATTTTTATTTTTTTCAATTTTTTTTTAAATCTTTTTTTTCCATAGTTTTTCAATTTTAGATGCAAAACAAAAATATGATGTTGTAGATAGCACCATGTTTTGATTCAAGTGTTGATCCCGAGGTTTTGGTTTGTATGGTATGAGTTGTTAAGGTCATTGTGTCAAACATGTTGTAATTTTAACTTCTAAATAAAATAGGGGGTGCTACATCCTAGTTGTTGCACCTCTTTTGTCCCCTAAATGGGCAAAATAGAGATGCTTACAAGCCCAGTTGGATAGCTAGGAAAGACAGTAGTGAAGGAAAGAGTTAGAAGTATAAAGCAAGAAAGATAAGCAAAGAACTAAACTAACAACATTCACAGAAACTAAACTAGAGTGCATAAGGACATTAGAACAAGAAATAAACAACATTCATGCCACCAATGGAAAGGATTGTATTAGTGGAAAGAAAACACTAAAGAGAAAGGGAGATATATGGGTCCCCTCTTTTTCCAAGGGAGGGCTCTTGAACCCCCAAAGATTGAGCTCTTCTTACAAGTAGAAAACTAGAAGGAAATGGTGAAGAAAATCCAAAGCACATTCACTCATGAGGTGATATGAATGGCTAAATGTAATGGTGCTTGTATTATCTTGATGAGAAAAGAGGATTCTCCAAGATAATATAGGAAACATAACAATACAAATGAATTCCTTGAAAATGTAGTGCACCCATGGCCTCTTTTTATAGCATAGCTTTGAGGTATTATTCAACCAGCCTTTAGTGTGAACAAGGGGCCATTTAGGGCATCCTTAGGTCTTTGACCAACCACCCAACC